>CM073465.1:17898851-18288093 GCA_037074535.1 Gleditsia sinensis | reverse complement strand
AGCAGCCGATAAGTTATTATAAAAAGAGTGCCAATGATATTTGGCAATGGTGAGAGATGGTTATATAAAGTATACCAATGTAGATCAGGTTCTAATAGTTAGGGAATTTCCTTATGTGTTCCTAGAAGAATTGCCTGGAATACCCCTGAAACGAGAAATAAAATTTGATATTAATTTACTTCCTAGAACTCAACTAGTATCTATATCCCTATATAGAATGATATCGATTGAACTTAAGGAACTAAAAAAAATTAGTTACAAGACTTGTTAGACAAGAGATTTATATACCTTAGTACTCTCCTTGAAGTGCTATAGTCCTATTTGTGAAAAAGAAAGATGGATCACTGCGGTTATGCATAGATTACAGATTATTGATTAAAGTGATAGTGAGTAATAAATACCCATTACCTCATATAGATTATTTGTTTGACTAACTATAGTGTGTTCAATATTTTTTTAAAAAAATTGATTTGAGATATAGATATCATTAATTGAGGAAAAGGAAAGGGAATATTTCGAAAATTGCTTTCAGAACTCATTATGGGCACTATAAGTTCTTAGTAATGCTATTTTGTTTAACAAATGCCCCAGTTGCATTCATGAATTTAATGAATAGAGTATTTAAATCCTTCTTGGATCAATTTGTTATTGTATTCATAGATGATATCTTGGTGTATTCAGGGAGTTCAGAGGAGAATGAGCAACATTTAAGGATAACTTTGTAAACCCTAAGATAGCACTAGATGTATGCTAAGTTTTCGAAATGTGAATTTTGACTTAGTAGTGTTACTTTCCTAAGGCATGTGGTTACTAAGGATGGTATTGAAGTTGATCCTAAAATGGTAGAAGTAGTGCATCAATGGCCACGCCCTACCACAATTACATATATCAGTAGTTTTCTTCGTTTAGCAGGTTATTAACGTAGATTCGTTAAAGATTTTTGAAAAATTGATACTCCTTTGAAGAGATTAACAAGGAAGGGAATAAAATTTGACTAGTCAAATGAATGTGAGAAAAGTTTTCAGAAATGTAAAGAATATTTGACTATAGCGCCAGTACGATCTATCCCCTCAGGTACCGGAGGATACATGGTATACTGTGATGCATCGAGAATTGGATTAAAGTGTGTGTTGATGAAACATGGTTGAGTCATTGCATATGCATCTAGACAACTTAAACCACATGAGCAAAATTATCCTACTCATAATTTGAAAATGGCAACAGTGGTTTTTGCTCTTAAAATTTGGAGGCATTATTTGTATGGTGAGACATGTGAAATCTATGCAGATCATAAAAGTCTCATTTATTTTCCAACAAAAAGATCTTAACTTGAGATAAAGACGATGGATGGAATTACTTAAATATTATGACTATACATATTATATCATTCAAGTAAGGCCAATGTAGTAGCTGATACATTAAGTAGGAAGTCAATGAGTAGTTTGGCTCATATCACAGTGGTAAGGATGTCGTTTAATAAATAAATGCATAAGTTAGAAAGTCATGGGGTAGTATTGGAAGTAAAGGAGCCTGGTATACTATTGGCCCATATGCAGTTTCAATCATCTTTGGTTGAGCAGGTGAAAAAGGCACAGGAAGAGGATGCATATTTATACAAGAAAATTGAAGAGGTAAAAAATGGCAGTGATGTTGAATTTACTGTAAGACTTTGAAAGAATTATGAGATTGGGCAAGCGGTTGTGTGTACCTAATAAAGAAGAACTCAAGAAAGAAATTCTAGGAGAAGCTCATCAATCTACATATACCATTCATCTTGGATCAACTAAAATGTATGAAGATTTAAAAGAAATTTATTGGTGGGATGGTATGAAGAAAGTTATAGTTGATTATGTTTCTCGGTGTTTGACATGTCAACAAGTAAAGGTAAAACATCAAAGGCCTGTGGGGTTACATCAACAAATAGAAATACCTGAAGAGAAATGAGAGAGAATAACTATAGATTTTGTTACAAGGCTACTGCAGACACCAAAAGGGTTTGATTAAATATGGGTGATCATTGGTAGGTTAACTAAATCATCACATTTTCTACCAGTGAAAACCACATATAACTTAGCTTAATATGAAAATCTGTATTTGAATGAGATAGTGAGACTTTATGGGGACCGATATTGATTATTTCTGCTAGAGGACCATAGTTCACAGCTCATTTTTGGAGAGACTTCCAAGGAGTTTTGAGCACGAAGCTAAATCTCAATACTGTTTTCCATCCTCAAATAGATGGACAGTCTGAGTGAACCATCCAAATATTAGAAGACATGCTTCAGACATGTGTGCTTGATTTTTAAAGTAGTTGGGAAAGATTCTTACCCTTAGCTGAATTTGCTTATAATAATAGCTACCAAGCTAGTATGCAAATGACGTCATTTGAGGTTTTACATGAAACATCATAGGTTTCCTAATAAGTGAGTGAGTTAAGTAAAGTTAAGCTCTTAGAATCTAATTTAGAATAATATACAATAGATAGAATATGACTATCTAAATTGATGATGCTAGTTTAGAGAGTATGCTTCAAGCATATGTCTTTGAGTTTGGTGAGAGATTCCTTCGCAGAATTTGCCTATAATAAAGTGATATTGGATGACTTTAATCCTTATGTAAAAGGTGTTACAAACTTTCTATTAGATGATTCAGTGGGGTTAGACTTATTGTAAGATGTCATTGATAAAGTGAAATTGATTAGAAAAAGAATACAAGAATTCAATACAGGCCAAAAGTCTATAAAGACCATGAATGTTAAGCATTAGAAATTATCAGCTGGTGACCAAATATTTTTGAAGGACTCACCCATAAAAGAGGTAATGAATTTTGGAAAGAAGAAAAAAGTTGAGCTTTAGTATATAGACTCTTTTGAAATATTGAACAAAGGAGGTCTAATAGTATATCGCCTAGTCTTGCCATCAAGATTGAATGATGTTGATATAGTATTTCTTGCATAAATGCTGAGGAAGTACCTATCCAATTCTTCTCATGTTATTAGATTCTAAGAAATTCAATTGGATAAGAATTTGGCTTAGTTATGAGGAAAAAAAATCGATGTCTATTGTTGATCGACAACTCAAAAACTTATGGTTGAAGGAAATCCCTATGGTTAAGGTTATATGGCAAAATCACTCAAGTAAAGAGACTTCTTAGAAAGTAAATATGATATACAAAAGAAATATCTCCAATAGTTTGAGTAGTGAGATTAATAACTGTAATTTATGTCTTGACTTCATTTCCTGCTTGTAACAGGATGGTTTAAAATTTGGGGACCAAATTTCTTAAAGGGAGAAGAATGAAACAATCCTAAGATTTAGTAATTTTCATTTAGGTATGGATTATTTAAAAAAATAAAGGAGTATGGATGTAATTGAAAGGTTTTAAGGATGAAAATAAAAACTTATTAATATTTTTTGGGTCAAATTGTAATTTTCTAAAAGTTTATGGGTTGAAATATAAATAATGAAATTTACAAGGACTTCCTCTAACAATTTGAAATTACTAATTGGTCCCTCCATTATTATTATAAATAAAAAAGAGACGGAAAGATTTTCGACGTGAATGAATAGTATAAATAGTAACTTTCTCTCTTCTTATTTTCTCTCTCTAGATCTATAGTACTTTCAAGCCTCTGATCTCAAAACTAACAGTACCACTGAATTCAGGACAAAGAGTACTACAATAAAGGCCAAATCATTTTTAAAATTGACTGCGGAATCGCCATAGATCGGAAGTAGAAAATCTTAGAAAAATATAATTTTTGAAACTCCTATTTAAATACCTCAAATTACAAATTTGACACCGTAAATGGATTCAGGATATAGATAAACTATAGGATATGAAATTTCTCAGTTATTTAACAACTTTTGGTATCATGAACAGTAACTCCAACCGACGTGAATAGTGATTCTGACCTATGTGAACAGTATTTCCAACCATAAATAATGACCATTGGTTGATTGATGTTGACCAAGCTCCCTGAGTCATTTTTTAGTTTTTTGGACCCTCTGGGCTTGTTTTTTTAGGTCTATTTAGTCAAATTTAGATTGGAAAAGTACATTTTAGGGCTGTCCAACCTAAAGCCTTACTCTGTGAGTAGATAATTTTTTTCTATGACTTATCCTATACTCTTCTTGAACTTTAAATGTATAATTGATTATGTTTACAAGTTATTTATACTTTTATATGTCTCTGAAATGGATTAAATTACCTGATTTATTTACTATCTCACATATAGTTCAAGAAGAGTATGGTTTTGAAAATAGATTTTTGAACTAATTGAATATGTAATTTTAAATGTATTTCTCATCATATGGTAAAAGAAATATATTGTGCACGTGGCATTGATATGTAAAGCTATAAGACTGCCTTAGAAAAATGCATGTATATGTGATAACCCTGATTGAAAAATTTCTGACAGAGGAATTTTATTGAAACAGAAAATTCTGTATTATACTAAAACCTCTATTTTGAACGATAAGGCATATGTGCAAATATAATTTTTGTGGATAAATCCTATTGGAAACACTTTTTGTTAATAACAGGTGATGTTAGCCCTAGTGAACCTTGACACCTCAACTAACAGGGGTGGTGCTAGTCTCGTGTATGGCCAACACACGGGATATGATATATGAAGGAGAGTGGGATGCCTCTTATCTGGTAGAGATGCTGACTATATGATATGTGATTTGCCCTCCCTTACTGTGTGCTTGAGAAATGCCCATATTAGAGTCCTTTCGCGTGTCCTCTTGAACGGTAGTAGGACAAACCTCAGCTAGGATGTTGAGTTTAGACAAATCCTACACTTAAAAAGTACAAAAGAGATTAAACTCTGATATGGTGGTTTTGATATGGGATCCTCCTAATGTTTTAATGAGAAGTATTTTGATGCATAACAATATTTGATTATTGATTATATCGTATTGCATATGGTTTTGGATATCTGAATGTGATTTGAACTAAGAATATTTGAAATGTAGGTCCCATATGGATGTACTTCCAAACTATATTTTGATTATTTTCTATGTGATAAATTTTAAAATAAGAGTATATTCATATGTTGACCTAATAGGTCATAGGAGGTATTATCTACTCACTGAGTTATCAAACTCACTACACAATATTTCTACATTTTTCATATAAGAATACAGAGTTTGGTCATTTTCCTTCATATAGGTGATCAGTTAGGCGACATATTCTTTGGTGAACCTTTTTTATTTTCAAGGCTCGTAGATTTTGATTTATGTTGTTCTTGTACTCTAGAGTATGTTCTGAACACCATAGGCAGAATCTTTATTTCTGTTGTTACTCAATATTTATAAATTTAGTTTGTATATTGTGTTTATATGAGAGAACCTATCTGTATCTATTTCCATAATGAACGCTTGTATTATACCTATTATAGTAAAGATCTATCCGTAAAGTATGTGTTTCATATGCCCTTAAAAGTATAGACGTGACAAAAAGTGTTTGAAGGCCAATGTGTAAGATGAAGTATAGCGTTGGCACATGAGATTTGTCCATTTGAATTTTGGGGCACTAAAAGCCATTGGAGAAAAGAAGATGGTGAAAGAGATACCTGCAATCAACCATCCTAATCACTTATGTGAAGCATGTCTTCTCAGCAAACATACTAAGAGAAGTTTTCCAAAAGAAGCAACATTAAGAGCAACCAAGTTGCTTAAACTTATGCGTATGGATATGTGTGGACTAATCAATCCACCTTCATTTAGTAAGCTTTTAATGCTTTCAAAAATTTCAAGACACTTGTAGGAAAATGAAAGTGGCTATAAAATAAAAGTGTTGAGATCTGATCAAGGAGGCAAATTCACTTCCAAGGAATTCAATGATTTCTATCCCACTTATGAAATTCAACACCCTTTGACGATCTCTAGATCTCCACAACAAAATGAAGTGGCTAAAAAGAATAGTAAAACTATTCTTAACATGACAAGATGTATGTTGAAAGCAAAAATATGCCAAAAGAGTTTTGAGCCTAAGTTGTTTCTTATGCAATTTATTTGTCTAACTAGTCTCCAAAACTAAAATTTAAAGATCAAACTCCTTAAGAAGCATGGAATGGAAGGATGCCTAGCATCAATCATTTATGAGTTTTTGAATGCATTGCATATGTTTAAGTCCCGTACCAAGAAAGATCCAAGCTTGATGATCAAATTGTTAAACATATCTTTATTGGATATGATTTACACTCCCAAGGCTACAAATTATACAACCCAAGCAATGGCAAAGTGGTGGTAAGGCGAGATGTCAAGTTCGATGAAGAATCTACATGGAATTAGAAAACCTAAGAAGAAACAACTTATGATTTTCTTCCATACTTTGGAGAAGAAAAGCAAGAGAATATAGCACCTATGCAATACATAACTCCACCTCCATCACCTGCTTGTCATAAAGAAAATTCAAGTGAAAGGCTGTGAAAAGTGAGAAATCTAGGTGACATTTATGCAAGATCTATTGAAGTTACTCTTGATTATAATGAATTACATTGTCTTTTTGTTGATAGTGCGTTTTTAACCTTCGATGAAGCCATATAAGACAATAGGTGGAGACAAGCCATGGATGAGGAGATTAAGTCAATTGAGAAGAGCAATACTTAAGAATTAGCAACTCTTCCCCATAGTCATAAAGCTATAGGAGTAAAATGGGTATACAAAGTGAAGAAGATTGCTAAAGGACTAGTGGATAGATATAAAGCAAGACTTGTTATCAAAGGATACAAGCTAAAGCATGGAGTTGACTATGATGAGGTGTTTTCATCTATTGCTCGCATGGAGACTATTCGTTTACTCATTTCATTAGTAGCTCAAATGAAATGGAGAATCTATCAACTAGATGTAAAGTTGGTCTTCCTGAATGGTTATCTTGAAGAAGAGGTCTACATTGAGCAACCTTTGAGCTATGTGGTTGATGGACATGAAGATCAATTCTTAAGATTAAAGAAAGCCTTATATGGATTGAAGCAAGCACCAAGGGCATGGAATAACTGCATCGATAAATACTTCAAAGATAATTGTTTTGTTTGTTGCCTTAACGAGTATGCTCTTTGTGTCAAATTTTACAGTAATGAAGATATTTTGCTTGTTTTTCTTTATGTAGATGATCTTATTTTCACAAACAACAACCCAAGTTTATTTAAAGATTTTAAAAAGGATATGTCATTTGAGTTTGAGATGACCGACATAGGACTTATCTCATATTTCTTAGGCCTAAAGGTGAAGCAAATGGAAGAAGGCATATTCCTTTCTCAAGAAGGCTATGCAAAAGAAGTTTTGAAGAAGTTCAAATCTTTGATTGTAACCCTATAAACACACCCATCCAAACTTGAGAAAAGCTATTTTTGGAGATGAAGAAAGAGAAAATCCTACTCTTTTCAAAAGTCTTGTGGGAAGCTTGAGATATTTAACATGTACAAGGCTTGATATCCTTTATGCAATTGGTGTAGTAAGTCATTTTATGGAAACTCCTATCCATATGAAAGCTACTAAGAGAATTCTTTGCTACCTAAAAAGTATACTTGACTTTGGGCTATTTTATTCTTTGTCTAACAATTTCAAGCTTATGAGATTTAGTTGTAGTGATTTTGCAGGAGATATTGATGATAGAAAGAGTACTACTGGTTTTGTATTTTTAATGGGCAATTATGATATCTTTTAGAGTTCAAAAAAGCAACCTATCATCACACTATCAACCTATGAGCCTGAATATGTGGCAACAATATCTTGTATTTATCATACTATTTGGCCTAGAAGATTGTTAAAAGAACTTCATTTATCACAAGAAGGAGCTACAGAAATTTGCATTGACAACAAATCTGCACAAGCACTTGCAAAAAATTCGGTGTTCCATGATTGAAGGAAAAACATAGACACAAGGTATCATTTCATTAGAGAATGCATTGCCAACAAGGAAGTAGAGCTTCAATATGTGAAGACTCAAGATCAAGTTATGGGTATTTTCACAAAGCCATTCAAGTTTGAAGACTTCCAAAGATTGGAACAACACTTGGTGTGAAGAAGAAAAATTCACATTAAGGGGGGTGTTGTTAATGATAATTTGAAATTTCTAGAATATAATACTTAGAGACTAGATATGGTTCTAGAATATGGTTTGGTTAGTAACATTATTAGTACTAGTGATAGTTGTTTGGTGGGAGTTGATTGGTGTATCTTGAGCTATCTTTGTATCTATAAATAGATCATTTGCACTAAGCATTTGTTATCAACAAAAAGTGAGTGAACTCACTTCCTAAACATTGTACATCCTCTTCCTCATGTATATCTTCTTCCTCTTATATATCCTCTTCCTCCCCAATATTTTCAACTACATTTTCATTTACATCCATTTACTGAATCTATATGACTCACCCTTGTTATCTACATTATATTATCAACTCCACTTAACTAGTCATAAAACGCATGATTCCTAAGCTTGCCACCATCATGAGGCAAGTGATTCTCGTGGAAGGAAGTTTGATAACAAATGGATGGACTTTCAGTCATAAAAAGTATTGGGTTAATCTTGTAAATAAATGGAAGTATTAAAGGAACTGAACTCCTATATAGTATTTTGTTTTGAATAGTTGAACTCTTGTTATAGATATTTTATCTTATGGAAATTAGAGGATTTATTCCACTTTAAAAGAAGGTTATGTCATATTTTAAGTGAATGCTTTTCTTTTATGATTTTTAAAGAGCATGTTTATGTTTCAAGGAGGTGGGTTTGAACCTTATAAATTCCTAGTTTGGGTCCTGACAATAAATTGGGTGACAAGTCAAAATTTGGATAAAATAACTACCACAAATAATAAAAAGCTTAAATGACACATTTAAAACAAATTGATTTTGGATCAAATCACATGAGTTATATTGTAATTTAGCCTAAATAAAAACCCAACACACTGTAAAAAAAACTACAAATTGCAAAAGATAGGAAAAGAAAGAAAGATATTAGACATTTTATGGAGACACACTGAAGAGTACTGACGCATGACTATAAATGTGAAAGCATGCTTTTGGTTTAGCTTTGAGGGATCAAAAATCTATAAGTCTGCTTCTCTTTAATTATGGATTCTTCAAGTACGCTTTTTAATTGTTTTTGATTACTCTGATTATTCTGTATTGAGATGTTATAACACTTGGTATCAGAGCATTGTTATAATATCTTGGATTAATTTTGTTATGATGAAAATTTATATTTAATTTTGCTATGAAATTTTTCGTACTGTTAACATATTAATTTAATTGGAAGAGAAATTAGGCTATCATTTTGAATTCATGCTCAATTCATGTTCAATACCTTCCTTTCTATATAATTTATGCTTCTAATTTTAAATGCTCTTGTCTGGTATTATGTATTATTTTGCGATGGGTTTCATCTCTTAGGCGTGCATTCTTCAGCGTGAATCTCTTGTTTGTTTTGGCTGTGCATGAATAATATATATATATATATATATATATATATATATATATATATATATATATATATATATATATATATATATATAAAATAACTATGGTTTCCCAATCTGCGATGGAGGTAAATCGCGATGGGATGAAAAAACTCAAATGTTTTGGTTGGCTTCGCGAATCGTGGTCTATATATACACGAACCCATAATTGTGGGCTTGCTTCGCGAAGCATATATGATTATCTTGCTCTATTTTTCGTTGTGCCATTAATGTATTCTTCGGTTTGCATCGAAGATATCTTGGGTTTATAGATCTAGCGGTTTCGTTGTTTGTTTGCTTCCATCTATATGAGAAATGTATTCCTCATGTTATTCTGGTCAGAACGGCAGTTTTCTCGCCAGAAACTGCCGTCTGTATCGCCGAAAATCTTGCCTAGATATTTGCTGGTTCGCGGCATTGGAAACTGCCTAGTCGGGTCATGTTGTAGTCGGGCCAGGCGCTAGGGATCCGGATGGGGAGGAAGAAGGTGCAAAGTTGGGCTTGGGCTTTTGCTTCTTGCGCTGGGCTGGTGTTACGAGCTTGGGCAACACTTAAAGGCCCAGTCCAAATGAAATAAAATAAAAAACCACTAGGCCAAAAGCAAGCCCAGTCCAGTTCCAAAAAAAAAAGTTTCCAAAATTATAATTTTGACCTTAGACACCTCTTAATCTTATATTTATTCACCTAGGCCTTCCCTAATTCCTAATAAACTTTAGAGACTCATGAAATTTATTTAGTTTGTCTTAAAGATCATGAAAAACTTATTAATTGTCAAATTTAGGATCATATTGCATTGATGATGGACATACCCCATAGGTGTGACATTCTTATTGTAATTTTGAGGGTTGGACTTTTAAGGATAGGCATAAACATAGCACTTATAATGTATTAAATATTTTTTGTATCCCATAGGTATGGAAATATTGAATATATTTTGTATGGACTTTTGTGTGAGCCAAATCTTAATTGTATAAAATAATTTTAATGTGTGCCATTATAGTTGCATAACTGAAATTTTATTTGGAAATCTTGTATTATAATTATGTTGAGCGCGCATAATTACTATTTCCCATTTTTTGTTGTTGATTTCAGTTTCTACTTTTGTGCAACTATCTTTTGTAAAGGCTCTTAATGAGACTAATTATGATGACTGGAAAGAGTCCCTGAATATCTATATAACCATTTCTGAGAAAGATTTGGCTTTAAGAGAACCCAAACCTCAGGATCTCACTCAGCAATCCAGTGCTACTAACAAGACCTATCATAAACAATGGTTCCAACCGGATCTGTTTAGTAGTAATTAAGTATACCATTGAAAAGGAAATTAGGGATAATATTCCTGAAAAGGATACTGTAGTGGACTATTTGAAATCTATTGGTGATAAATACAAGAAACTTGATAAAATTCAAAAAAAAAATTTCCCTTTCACTGCTTGATAATACTCGGTATGATGAAGTATCTGGTGTCAGGGAGCATATTTTGAAATTTGTTCATTACTATAACAATTTGAAATCATATGGAGTTGATTTGGGTGAAAGCATATTAGTTTATTATGTTCTTCAATCATTGCCAGCAGAGTATGGATTCTTAAGGACTTCATATAATTTGCAGGAAGCAGAATGGTCGATTGACCAATTAATTTCAATTGTTATTCAAGAAGAAGAAGCAATAAAGAAGAATAATTCTCACTCTATAAATTATGTATCTCATAGCTCTAATAGCCAATCTGGAGGATGGAATAAGAAGAAAGGGAAGAAGCCCAAGGTACAAAAGGGTGGAAAACCCAATTTTAAGAAAAATGGTGAAAAGAATGACAAAGCGAAATGAAAATTTTTTAAAGGCACCTGTAATTACTGTAAGAAATTCAGCCACAAGAGAACTTATTGTTTTAAGCTTAAAAATAAGCAGGAAAAGGAAGGTACATTTCTTCATCTCGCCTCTCAAGCTCTAGTTTGTTTTGAGTATAATAATATTGAAATATCTTCTAACTCTTGGTGGTTGGATTCTGGTGCAACTGTACATGTTGTGAATTCTTTGCAGAGGCTCAAAGACAAGAGGGTCCCCAGTAAGGCACAGAGAACAATCTTAGGCATTGTAAGAAATAAGGCATCAGTAGAATATATAGGATCCATTTCCTTAAATTTGAATTCTGGATATATTTTGAATTTGAATAATATTATTTATGTACCTTCTGCGAGAAGAAATTTGATTTCGACTTCTGTATTGGATGTTAATGGTTATTCATTTTTTCAAGAAAATGGAAAGATTGATATTTTCTTTAATTCTATCATTGTTGGCTATGCATCTTTAACATGTGGTTTATATCGTCTGAACGATTGGTCACTTGAACTTTCTAATCCTCAAGTCAATGTTGTAATTGGGAATAAATGCTAGAAACCTGGTGATAATTCTTCTATGTTGTGGCATCGTCGATTGGGCCACATCTTTAAAGAGAGATTAGAAAGAATGACCAAACAAGGTGTTCTATAAGATTTTGATTTCTCAAATGTTGAAACTTGTGTTGATTGCATAAAAGGAAAATTCTTAGCTAAAGCTAGACATAAAGGGGCAAAGAGGTCTGAAAATATTTTAGACCTTATCCATACTGATATATGTGGACCTATCATACCTATAGCTATGGGTGGGTTCAAATACTTTATTACTTTCATAGATGATTACTAACGGTATGGATGGATTGATCTTTTGCATGAAAAGGGAGAATCTCTAAATGCATTTAAAAATTTCAAAGCAACAATTGAATTGAAATCTGGAAAATTAATTAAAGCTGTCAAATCTGACAGGGGTGGTGGGTACTATGGGAGACATACTGAGATTGGTCGAAATCCTGACCCGTTTGCTTTATACTTACAAGAACATGGTATTGAAACTCAGTATACAATGCTTGACACCCCACAACAAAATGGGGTAGTAGAAAGGTGGAATCATACTCTTATGGATATGGTCAGAAGTATGATCAGTCATTCCTCATTGCCAGAGTTCTTGTGGGGTGATGCATTGAAAACTGATGTCTACATTTTGAATCAAGTCCCCAGCAAGTCGGTCCCAAAGAACCCATATGAATTGTATTTTGGAAAGACTCCAATATTAAAGCATATGCGTGTATGGGGTTGTAAAGCACAGGTAAAATTTTATAATACATAACAGATGAAGCTTGATTTTAAAACCGTTACCTGTTTCTTTATTGGATATTGCATTGGTTCTCGTGGGTACAGATTTTATTGCCCAGATCTCACTAATAGGGTCATTGAGTCAGATCGACCATGTTTCTTTGAAGATGTCTTGGCAAGTAGGAGTTCTGTGCTTAGATCTATCTCTTTACGAGATGATAGCAATGTTTTGTCTGTTCCTATTGTGACACCCTCTTCAACAGAAAGAAATAATATTATGGATCAAGATGAATATGAGGTGAAACCACTCTTAGAAGGTGATGATGAGGCAGCTGTAGTACCGAGGCGGTCTCAAAGGGTTCATAGGTCTGCTATTCCTAGTGATTACATAGTGTATTTACAGGAATTTGATTCAGATATTGATAATTTAGACCCTATATCTTATCAAGAAGCTATATCAGGTTCTCACTCTTCTGAATGGCTAGAGGCTATGAAGGAAGAAATTGCTTCAATGTATCGCAATCATGTATGGGAACTTGTAGAGTTACCAAAGGGGTTTAAGCTAGTTGGTTGCAAATGGGTTTTCAAAACTAAACGAGGACCTATAAGTGAAGTTGATAAACATAAAGCCAGACTTATAGCTAAAGGCTACAACTAGAAAGAAGGTATTAATTACACATATACTTTCTCTCCAGTTTCCACTAAAGATTCATTTAGAATGGTCATGGCTCTAGTTGCACAATTTGATCTTAAACTTCACCAGATGGATGTCAAGACTACTTTTTTGAATGGAGACTTGTATGAAGAAGTCTATATGACCCAGTCTGATGGCTTTATTGAATCAGGAAAAGAGTACTTAGTGTGCAAATTGAAGAGGTCTATCTATGGGTTAAAATAAGCCTCTAGGCAGTGGTATTTAAAATTTAATGAAGTCATCGCCTCACTGGTCTTTGTTGAGAATGTCTCAAATCAATGCATTTATCAAAAATTTGATGGAATCAATTTTGTAATCTTGGTTCTTTATGTTGATGATATTTTGGTAGCCAGTAATTCAATGAATTTTCTCAATAAGACAAAGCAATTATTATTGTGTAAATTTGATATGAAAGATCTCAGTGAAGCCTCTTTCGTTCTTAGGATACAAATTCATCGTGATAGATCTCGTGGCACCCTTGGTTTATCACAAGCAACTTATATTGAGCGAGTACTTAAGAAATTCAAAATGGAGTCTTATGCTTCCTCTCCTGCTCCTGTTCAGAAAGGTGATATATTATTGGACTTGCAGTGTCCCAAGGATGATAAGACAAGGGCTGAAATGAGAAAGATACCATACGCTTCAGCTGTTGGCAGCCTTATGTATGCTCAGGTCTGTACTCATCCAAATATAGCCTTTGCTTTTGGTGTACTCGATCAATATTTGAGCGATCCTGGCATGGATCATTGGAAAACTGCCAAGAAAGTTATGAGGTATCTTCAGGGTACAAAGAATCATATGTTGACTTATAAAAGATCATATCTTCTTGAGGTTGTTGGCTATTTAGATTCTGATTACGGTTCTTGTCTAGATGATCGTAAGTCAACAACTGGATACATCTTCATGATGTCTAAAAGAGCTATTTCATGGAAAAGTGTAAATTAGACATTTACAGCTGTCTCATCTATGGAAGTAGAATATATTGCTTGTTTTGAGACCACACGGCAAGCTATATGGTTAAGGAAGCTGATATCTGGCATGCGCTTAATTGATTCAATATCACATCCTCTAACCATCTATTGTGATAACAAGTCTGCAGTGTACTGTGCTAACAACCACCAAAATTCGAGCCATACAAAACATTTTGATATCAAACTCATGTTCGTTAAAGAAAAAATTGTAAAATCTCAGACTCGTATAATTCACATTCCTAGTACGTAGATGCTTGCAGATCCGTTGACCAAGTGCTTACCCGTAGAAGTTTTTCAAAATCATGTAACTTATATGGGTATTGTGAATTCTTTTGATTCCTTGGTTTAGTGGGAGTTTGATAAATATTTGATATCATGTCATTATTTATTTTATTTTTTGCAAGTTTTATTCAGTTCAGTTTGATGCGTTTTATATCATTTGTATCCCATAGGATTCAATGATTTTGTCATGATACGCTTTATATATACATATCACTTATTTCCCTATAAGAATCGGTGACTTTGTATTGTTCTCTTACTGAACTGAGTTAAAATTAATAAATTATATTCTGTCATATTCAGATTATGGAACATTATATTTGTGTCTGATATCACTTGCTTTCCCATAGGATCCAATGATTTTGTAAAGTTTCATTTTCTGAATCTTGATAGTGGCTTAATGATATTTTCCAAATAACTAATTAAGTACAATCCAAGTGGGAGATTGTTAGAATATTGTTTATGTGGATTGTTATTTCATTAATTATTGAGCCCAGTACAGATTAGGCCATTATATTCTTGTGTAGACTGTGATAGGTGGACTGCACAGGAAATTTGGGTAGAGGCCCAACTTACAACTTTTTTGTCTATCAGCTTTATTCCTATCGAAATGTTGACTGAATCAGAGAGAGAAAGATATAATTTTAATCATATTTATTTATTAATTAATTAATGGTTTATTTGATTTATTCTTTTGCCCGTTAAACAACGTCTATAAGTATTAGTTTAAAGTGACTGACCAGGATACCATAATCTGAATTCTCTCTCTCTCTAAATTCTCTCTGAAAGCCAAAGGAGTCTAGTAGGTTGTAAGTCTGCTTTTTAATTATGGATTCTTCAGATATGCTTTTTAATTGTTCTTGATTACTCTGATTATTTTATATTGAGATGTTATAACAAAATCGTCATCCTCCTCATGATCCATTTGCTTCCATGAACCAACTGGTTGTTGAATCATATCCTTATTATTTTCTATCCACCATGACACAGGTACAAATTATTTATCTTTCAAAGGATCCATGTTCTTCTTTACAAGTGCAATATCACGATTTACCTCCAATTTGAACACTTCTTCGCTCCTCTGTATTCCTGCAACTCCATGCAAGTAAGCCTCCAATTTATGCCACATTCCTAGGACTCTTCAAATGCATAGATTTCCCAGTATCAATTTTCAACTCTTCACCCACATTCAGATATCCTAAAAGGGAATAGTTTGGAACAAGATCTAACTCATTTCGAACACGCATAGGGCTCTCAAATCCTTTCACCTAGAGAAAACCTTTTGAAAGTTCTGCTCTCCGACATGAGGGCTTGCAAATACAAAGGCTGTGACAGGACAGGCTTTTTCAAGGTCATCTACTGGCTTGTTAGACCCATTTGCAGTTATGTCCACTGCATTAAGGGTCACCAGTGCAGAACCTAAACTGTGCCCTACTACAGTTATACTAAGTTCTTCATCCTTGTATTCATGTACAAGCCTTCTGACCTCACTTAGGACCTGGACATAAAAATAATTGTCTTCATGAAAACCATTTTTCTTTCCTGAGTTAGTCTCAAGAAGGAAGTGTCAGCTTATAAATATTTAGCCAGCATATTTTGGTTAAGACACATTTTGAAGCATGAGCATGATATAGACACGGACACGAATATATTGTGACACAATCAATGTTCATATATAATTTAAAAATCGTGTCATGTCGCATAGAAGTATTGTGCTTGTCCAATGTTCATAGGTTAGACAGAATAGCCGGATTTTGAATCCCACTTTCGCAATAGGGTTAGAGTATTGTGATATTGTGATGTTGTCTCATATAAGAATCAACATTAAATTTTCCCAATAAAAAATATATAACCTGCTATCTGACACTGGTTGTACTGAAGGAGTGAAGGGGGAACGTGGGTCTTCTGAAGTGTAAATGGAGTACCAACCATCGTGAACTTTAGGATCACATCTAAAAAATGAGAAGTATTGGTGATGGTGTAAGTATTCTTTATAGAAGACTAATTTGATGCGAAGAATATTTTTAAGGCGTCAAATAACAGTTTACTATATTATTAATTTTATGTCATTTTTTTCTTTTATCAAAACATCATATACACGTTATGATTATATTATTGTCTTTCGACCAAACCAAGTGCTTAATTGTTTAGAGCATTGCAAGGTTCATTTTATTAATGGATTTTCCTTTAGTATAGGCAGGCACGATGACATCAGCTTCAAAATTAGTAATATACCAAGCTATATATGATTCCATCCCTTTTAGGGATATCTATAATACTTTCGTCTATAAACTTGTCTTCGAAGACCATACTGTAACAACTTTTATTATTATTATTATTATTATTATACAATATAGAATTTACATACATGTCATTAATCAAAACATACGTACAACATATAAAACACATAAAAATCTACATCTTATTTATTCTAGTTGACCAATTCCGGAGATACAGGTGCGGGTGGTTGCACCTTCACCGAGATCTAAGCCAACTCGACCACAAACATTTTATTTGCTTCTAGGATCTGCCCAACATAAAATACTCGATCCAACGTGCACTAAAAGCCAGAACCATAGAAAAATCTGCATAACTAATTTTCTGAACATGATATGGAAATATAGTGAAAATTAAATCCCAGTAAGTTCAACAATAAATCATCATCAGTATAGCTCATCACGTCATGTTCAGCTGTATAAATTACAGCAAATATCTTTGGTCACATGAATGCATTATATCTATGCACATGAGAATTGTACAATAATGACATGTATGACAAGATTAATTGTTTTCAAAATATCATATAATGACTATTAATTTATTCTCATATCAAGCTACCCTGGTCAGGGTGAGTCTTTTCTACTCTCCAGTACGGGCTTTTCTCGCTCCGCCCGACATGGCCCACTTTCTCTTTCTTTTCTCATTAACATGTCATAACCGTTGGTAGGGCGTCTCCTACTGGTGCACCACACGGATTGCCATGTGACCGTGCTCATTTCTTTTCTTTTCACAACGATAGCCAAAGATATGCTTTCAATAACAAGTATGTTCATCAAAATATAACTATTACCAAAAATCATTGATAATCATGCCATGAACATAACAATTTCAAATATCACTTTATAAAATATTTTCATGTCAAAATTTCACACTTAAGATGGTAAAAAGTTCATATAATGGCAATGGCTATATTATATACTAGTCATTTATTATTTTCATTTATAAGATTCTTCTTCTTTTTTAAATATTAATTTGATTTCTTTATTTTCTTTATGTAGGTTTTCATCCTATCTAACCTTCTCTTACTAATCAGAGCAGAACTCCCACAATTTAACTCCAATGTAAGTGATCTTGGTGTCAATTTCAATATAAAACAATTATCTAAAACTATTATGTTAAATAGTTTAGCAAAATATTAAGAAATCAGGGTGATATTACTCCCTCAATATACAGGTTATTTCTTCTTGGATAGGTTCTGACCTCTACCTATTAATCGGTCCATATCTCCCTCATACAAATTCTAAATTAAGTGATTCCAGTGGCTAAAAATTTGTGCCAAATATATCTATAATTGGTATGTTAACTATATATTTTAATTCCCTATAGAATGTTCCCAGAAATTAAAACATAGAAGCTATCTTAACATATTCTTTCCTGATTAACCATTTTCTGACCACTGCTTACTAATCAGACCATATCTACCTCATATGGACTCCAAATGGCGTAATTCGAGTGGCTAAAATTCCGTGACACATATATATATAATTTTTATGTTAACCATTTATTTGAATTCCCTACATAATGTTTCCAAAAATTAAAACACAGAAACTATCTTAACATGTTCTTTCCTGATTAACCATTGTCTGAACACTGCTTACTAATCAGACCATATCTACCTCATATGGACTCCAAATTGAGTGATTTCAGTGGCTAAAAATCCGTGAGACATAGATCTACATTTTTCATGTTAACTATTTCTTTAAATTCTTTACTGATTCTTCTCAGAAATTTAAAAAATTAGAAGCTTAAAAGTTTGCCACCCATAGCCATACCTATGCAGAACTATCTACACCAGCTTAAGTATTCAAACATACATAATATGTAATATGATATAGCAACATCCATGACCAATTATCAAAGTTCTAAAATCAAAATCTCATATAAATATTATAAGTTTCAAATCTTTTCTTAAAAAAAAATATTGTTCAACTTACCTGGAACACTTAGTCCTCTAGACTTGTCCTTCCTCTTTCTTTCTTTCTTCCTCTCCTTTCCTCACTCTACCTTGCTTCTATTTTTCCTCTCCCTCACTTGGACGAAAATTCTAATGTTGTAAGGGTGGGTTTTGCTTAAATAGACCATCAAATAATTTACCTTTCTTGATCATGGGTCTACCTTATCACAATGAGGATATACTTGGTTGAATTTTTGAAAAACAAACAACTTATGTTCTTGTCTTCCTCTTCCTTAGTCAAGATATACATAGCAAAAGGAGATTTGTATTTTGAAAATTATGATAATATGTTCTTAAGATAAGTGACAAGGCCCCTTTGATTTATGGATTCATTTCATTTTTTTTGTCTTAATCAATTATGATAGGTTTGCCTTTTTAGGTGGCAAATTTCTAGCCCTTGAATCTCCATTATTTGGTTGAAATTATTTGTGTGGGATATAAATATTTTGTCCTAATGCTATGTATTATCATACCACTTGCTACAATTATGAGTGTTGGATATAGATATTTTGTCCTAAAACCTTATATTATCATACCACTTGCTAAAATTATGAATGGAAGATATCACACCACTTGCTAAATTTTTGTCTTAATGCCATATTACCTAATTTTGATTACACCAATATCTTATCACTTTATTTTTATTTTTATTTTTATTTTTCATCTTGAGTTTAGGCTCACTCTTGTCCATTTTCTTTACTTTGGTTAAAATTCTACATTTCATAATGGGTTTGGTCACATTTTCATGATTTTTGGGCTATCGGTCTAATTTTTATATCCTAGTCCAAAGTCTATGTTTTATTTCTTGCTTAGGTTATCCAATGGGCTTGCTAAAAAAAATATGTGAAGTGGAAAAACTATATAAATTGTCCATAGGTGAAAGCCTAATTTATGGGTAGAGATACTAAATTTAGTAACTTTAACTCTTAAATTAGGAAAAATTACCCTAATCCAATCTTCTTGAAATTTTAAGACATTTACTTACTTCACAAAAATTTATTTTCCTTATCCAAGAATTTCAACTTTCTTTAACATATTTATTTCTAATATTTCCTCTTAGATTTTCTCTCTTTACCTATTCTATTAATGTTAGAACATTTCTATGCATACACATAAGGTGAAGAATTTTTAAGAATTATATTTCCTTAAATATTTAAAAATTGTCTTATAAATTTTATTTTCTTAACTAAATATTTATGTATGTATATCCATAAAAGAAATGAAATTAGGAATGTTACTTTAAATACTTTTTATACTTTTATTAATACATGAAACGAAATTAGAGATATTACACGTACCACTTTTCTTGCAAAGTCTAATAATCCTTATCCTACACAGAAATCTCAATAAATTTCCACGGCTAAAATTGAGAACTGCGTTTCCCTATTGTGATGGTGTAAGTAAAGCCCATAATTGCGTTTCAAAGACAAAAAAGTTTGGGGTATGGAATTTCATATTTTGAGTTGAGGCTTAGAGTGTTACAACAATACTACATAAGAAACGTGTTTTTAAAAATAAGGTGGTTCTAAAAAGTAGAGATGTTTTAAGTTTTATATTTTTAAAACTAGGATCTTCAAAATTGTTTTTAAAATCATATCTTTCAAAAATATCATTATCAAACAATTTTTTCTTAAAATTTTTTTAAAAAAAGATTTTTGAAAACACTTTCCAAACTAGCCATATAACTTTTATCAAAGGGGTTTCTACTGTATCCATTTTGGTTTATCGTGGGTACTAAAACTCTGCTTATTCAGTGATGACGAGAGAAATTTTCATCTCCAATATTTGATATCTACAAAATAAGAAAAGTCAGTTTTGGGAAGGAGTTGTGACTCCGTCACAAACTAGCTATGACGAACAATTTAATATGTGAAGAGATTAAAAAAAAAAGAGAGAGAGAGAGATTATATTAAAGTTGATTGGGACAGCTTAAAGAAGGAGTCAATATATATAAGTGAGTTCTCTAAGGATAGTACAGTAATTTCAATTGTTTAATTCGACCAAATAGTTAGTAGGCTCAAAATATTATTATGCAGATTAATTAAAGGTAGATGTATGAAAGATAAAATAAGACCCACAAAATAGCTCACATGCATGAAATACAATTAATTATTAAATATTCTATTTCTTTATTCACACAATTATCCCAATTCCTTGGTGATTGTCAGAACAGTTTTTCTTGTATATGAATGTTTGCTTTTTCCACGTTTAGCTTTTATTTGAATAATTCGATTCATTGTCGAAACATTTCTATGAGTTCTCTGGATATGAGGATGCCTTCGCACAAGTCGTCGTTCCTCCCGTCTTGAGGCACATGTCCTAACAAGAAAGAAAACCATAAAAATATAATAAACTAATTCTGAAGATGCAAGTCATCGTAGGTAGCAAGAGTATGAAAGCACCTTTCTTTGAACTATAGTGAAGAAAAATTCAATAATACAACTTGAGCTCAACAAATAAAAAAAGAAGGGGAAAACCTTACTCAACAACTTTCAGATTTTTATTCAATTTTGATCAAGCAATATTAATAATTTCATTTTATTTACTATGTCTTAGCGTAAGAAATAATTTGTATTGTTGTAGACAAATAGTATTTAGTGATGTGAAACATATCTACAAATAATATTAAAATTATAAAAAGTGATTATATATACAACATGAATGTGTCAAGTAGAAATTTTAGTTAATTTATACCTATTATCTATTTTTGTCTGACTTATTAAATTAACCTTTCTAAATTTCATTAGATAATCTTTCTGAGTTTAGAATTAACTAATGAATGTTTATCAAGATTTTGTTTTAGTCCCCATCAAAGATCTCATACAATTGAAAATTAAAAAGAAAAATTGTTTGAAATCTTTTAATGCTGTATTTTATCCAGATATATTTTCATTTTTCTTAATTTTTCTTAATTTCAAAAAAATTGGAATTGACTATTTAACTTTTTTATCAAATTTAAAAAATTCCAAAATATGATAAAATTGAAAAAACAAATTATTACAATTTTTAACTTTGGATCTTTATCTTCTTCTTTTTTTGTATAAATAGAAATGTCACGTTCATACAAGATGAAGAATATATCAGGCACTGAGGCCAGCAATTAGAAAATAAAGGTATGATAGATAAATCCTATAATTTTTGAATACTCAAAGTAAAAAATTATGACTAGAAAATAAAGAGACAACACACCTTTCAAATCCTAATCTATACAACAATAAAATAAAAAAGAAGAAGAGATGTATTTTGGAGAGACAATACATCTCTCAACCTTCTTTGAGCATTAACTCTCTTCAAGTATCTTCTACTCAATCGCAAATTCAATGTTGTAAATTTGATTTCTTCCACTCAGATTTAAGTTCAACTTGTAAATCTAGATAAATAAGATGCATTTCTTAAAGTTCTGATATCTCCTTTACAATAAGAGAAAACAATTTTCCTAAAAGAAGAAAAAACTCTTAAAAAGAGGAAAAATTTTTTTATAGAGAACGGAAATACATAAATAAAAAAAGAAAGGAATAGAGAAGAGGAAGAAAAAGAATAGGATGATGAAGAGAGGGGGAAGGGGGCTGCCATGGCAGCCCCTTTCCAAGCTGTGGCTAGGGTTTTCTAGAATGCTGTAAAAGACGAGGGAGAGAGTAGAGTCGCACTCGCGTTTCTCTGGATTCCATTAACTTTGCATTTTTATATGAGAAAATGAAAAAAGAGTCTACATGAGTTTTAAGACCAAAAATGATGAGGAAGAAAGGCTTGATGGAGAAGACATTAGGTAGTTTCAACAATATGTCGGTGTTTACGTTTAGAGGTGCCATTATGTTCAATGGTGTGGAGAGGGGTAGTGAGATGTGAAATGCCATGGTGATCCAAGGAGGGTTAGAGTTTAATAAACTCACCAATGTTGTCAATATAGAGAGTTTTGATTTTACAATTTAACTTGTTTTCAACCATGCCTTAAAGGTTTTAAAAAAGAAAGGACATCCAATTTAAGTTTAAGAGTTTATAGCCACACATTCAGAGAAGTGAACTATAAAAATAACTTAATAAATAAAATTATCAATGAAGCCTGTGGGGGCTAAACCCTAAACATCCGCATACATGAGATATGACAGTTGATTGATAAAAAAGTAATTTATGACTTTTATTTGAGAAACACTGAATACATGGATCAATAATTGAATTCCTGGAGGGTTGATGTTCGAGGCAATAGTGCCATTAAGTGAGGATCAATTTAAGAGCAACATGAGAAGCTTGAGGATAAGGACAGTGTGGCAACATGTACTTAGTCATTCGGCCCTTTAAGAGAAGTGCACATGTGCTCAATTGCCTTGCCTCAAAATGAGATGGAAATAATTCAATAGAAACATGGTTAGTTTTAAAAAGTTGAGAAACAGATAATACATTTTTTATAATGGTAGGGAGGTATAAAATATTAGATAAATTTAAAGAAAATGAAGTAGAGATAGCAGTAGAAATAGTATGTGAAATGGGCAAACCTTGTCCATTAGCAACTTAAACATTATTGGTATGGTGCAGTAATAGAGAGATTGGCAAAGTCATGAATAACATAGTGTGCAGCCCCACAATATATAAGCTAGTAGTTTTGACAAGGAGAATTAGTAGTAATAGAAAAACAGGCAGCAGGTTATGGACACTTAAGTAGATTGCCTTTCAATTGATAATAATCTTTTGCATTGTGACCTTTCTTTTCACGGTATTAACAAATGAGAGGAGTTGAAAATGAGCCACTAGAAAGATGCTGGTGTGAGGGACTGCTAATAGGGTCTGGACCAAGGAGGCTAGTAAAGTGGCATCTTGGAGGACTATCGTAAGAGGAGTTGCGTTTTATATAGTTAGCAGTGATTGGAGCAGAGCTTTAAACTCATTATTCCTACCATAAAAATAACTTACAATCAATAAGAACATAAAATAAGCCATCAAAGGTAATAAGAGTTTTTTTTAGTGTGAAGAGAGCAATTAACTCTCTGAAAGAAGGAGCAAGGACACTAAGAGTATAAATAACAAGATTGAAGTCATCGAGTGGATAGTCGATGAAGGACAACTCGGTTGCAAATCCCTTAATGGAATTGAGATAATCAATCATTGATGAGATGCCTTTAGTGATAGAGGCCAACCACTATTTGAGAAACACGATACTAGATTGGGATCAATTGACACAAGTATGTCCAAGCTTCTACCAAGGTATCTATTGAACTCATGATGCTGCATGCATCACTTTCACATAAGCTAAGAATGGCAAGGTAAAGGAGTTGATCTTGGTGTACCCAATAGATGTAAGGAAGGTTGGCTATTTCTTCATCTCTTTAAGTAATGCCAAGAGAAGGATAGGGTTAAGTTCTAATAACATAGTCCACTAAGTCATTACCAATAAGGAGAGATTGGAATTGCTTATGCCATGCTGGATAGTTTGTTCCATTAAGTTTAATGGGTTATTAGGTGATTGTATTAATATGAACAAGGTCTTTGGGATTAAAAAAGAGGCTAAGTTAGTTGTGGTAGGTGTTGAGGACTTGAATTCCATAGTTAGATCGGGAAAGAATGCTAGTTAAAGCCTTTTGCAGCTTTGATACCATAAAAATAAAAATAACTAAAGAGGAAACTAAGTGTAATATATTATTCATGTGTTGTAGGTATATTACAGAAACATTTTGAAATTTAAATGTATGTATAACTAAGATGAGATGATAAAGACATTAAGGTTGTTACACTAGAATAGATGTTGAATATTACGTTGCAGTAATAACTTCAATATGTCATACCCTCAATAATGGTGTAGGAGATCCTATGTGTTGATTACATCCTTGGAACAGGCTTGTTGTACTTTCCATAAAGGAATATTATGCCATTGACTTGAATCAACAATTTCAAATAAGAAAAGGCATCAATGCATGGTTTGAAATCTTATAAGATGCGATGAAAGAATCCTATTTTTACAAACCTAATGTGGTGCCATTATTTAGTCATAAATTGAACAACTATACTAGGCAATTATAATTGAACAATTGCCATCCACCTAGTGGAGTTCTTCCTTATTTACAAGTTATCCAAGATAGGCTCTGTTTGGTAAAAATAGCTTATAAATTAGCTTAAATTACTCAAATAAACTTATTTACTAAATATATCTAATTTGATCAAACAAACTTATAAGCTATTTAAATAAGCTATAAACTAACTTATTTGACTTGCTAAACACACTCAAAGTGGTTTTCCTCCATTGGTCTAAGGAAAGTCATTGTACGCTAAGTGTTGACCAAGAAGTGGCATACTCTTGTGGTGATGCAACAAGTCACCAAACCTCTATATGATTCTCAAGGTTTGTTATGCCATAAATCATGTGTTCTTTCTATACAAAGCGTGACATTTTGCCAAGTGCTATCAGGTTAGGGCTTTGTGGTTAGCTAATCATAAATAAGCCTAATTGAAGCAAGCCCAACCAACCACTATTAGGCATGGTTTGCTTTCCTTTGGCCTATCAACATGTACGTATGTACATGTATACGTATATGTATACTATTTTTTTTATCAATATTGGTAACACTAAAATTAAAAATTTTAAAATATTTTAAATATTCTAACCAACAAAGAACCATAAGAACAAATAAATATTTTATTTATCAATATTAATAAATTTGAAATTCAAAAAAATAATTTCAAACATTATAATTAATAGGCATTGTGCACAATGGACAGAAATGTGTAGAAAAATAGGCGTCATGTTAAGGACGGCGAAGGATGTTAGTCTTTTTGAAATACGGAGGGTTAAGGATTTCGGATAGTAAGAAGGGTGCTTCATCGACTAAGGAAATTATTTTTTGTTAGTTAAAGAATTCTCTGTTGGAGAATTGTATCTGATATAGGGGAATTTTGAGTGCTTATTGGCTATATTTTATCCCTTAATTCATAGTAACTTGTGATTATTTCTATGCTTTTGGTTATACTTTGTTCTGGGTACTGCTGTGGTTTGTTTTATGGTTGTAGGAGAGCAAAAGAAGTCAAGAAGTAAGGAAAAACCATCATGGAAAGAACCAAAAGGACCTGGGATATGCTAAGGAGGAAGCAAGGAGGCTACACATCAAAAATCATAGAGAAAGCACTTCGGCAGCATGCAGCACGGTCAGGCCGTGCTTAGTGGCCTGCAACATAGCTAGGCCGTGCTCTGAGCAAGAGATGTAGGATTTCTCCAGATTCCAACCCAAAGCATGGCCGTGCTTCAGAGTCCGTACAGAACGTTAAAATTAGGGTTTTTGGCCGCCAAACATAGAGGGAGGCATGGGGAAGCGCAGCTAAGCAAGAGGAGACCGTAGGAAACACCGGAGAATCACCTTTTAAGCTTAGGAAACACATTTAGACTAGGTTTTTACATAGATTATTGTGGATTTTGGATGCTCTAGAGTAGAATTGACGGTATTCAAGGTTGTAATTCATCTGAATTTTCTGCAGACCAGATTTTATCTTTCTATTTCAGTTTTCTTCTTCTACTTCTACTCATTCTCTTTTAATTGTATTGAACTATAATGATTTATTCAATGAAGATGAATTTGATTTCTGTTTTGATGATATGTGAGTAAATTTAATCTAGGGTTTTGGTAAACCCAATTGTGGTGATGATACTGCGCTTATGACTTGAATTATGAAACCCTAATTGTGATTGTTTCTAGATTGATTAGGATTGACTATTATATGCATGAATGAGTTGGTAGAATACTTGATCACCAGTCTATCACGTCTTAGGTATTTAATCGATGAACTAAAAGGTGAAGATTAAAACTGGAACCTAATAGATAATTAGGGATATCTTAATCATGAAAGTAGTTTAAGATTCTCTAGGATTGAATCGATTAATGGGCATGAGAAAACCGATTAATTGCATTCCATGGTTGGCATAAAGCTTAATGGACCTAGGTTAAGCTAAGAACCACGAAAGTAGGTAATTTGATTAACCAAGGTACAATTGGCAATGCTTAAAAGAGATTGCTAATTAATTGAGGCTAAATCATCCCCAATAATCTAGATAATTGCAATTAGAGGTAAATATCAGTTGTTGAGTTTCACAAGAGTGGTGAACCCTAACTCTAGGCTTTGCTTAATTGGTTATTTTTATCTATTTAATTGCGATATTTTCCCATCGAATTGTATCGATTTAGATAGCACATTTTGTGAAATTCTAGTAATTGGCATTGTTCTCTGTGGGATACAACCCGTACTTCCCGGACTAACTACAGCTACGCCGTGCACTTGCGGTATTTGGTAAAACATACACAACAGTATCGTATAACGTAACTACACTGTTACTTTTTCAAACAATGCAAAAAGCTGAGAGAAATATTTGTATGCAGAATACGTCACATAAAATATGAATCTTTTATTCAAATAGTGATATGCCTACTTATAGACTTACATGCAATGGAAACTAAGCTTATTTACTCAACTAATAGTTATTTTCCAACAACAAGATAACAACCCTATTTTTCTACGTGAATATAAAACTTGAGCACGTGAACAGAAACATAAGGAGCTCATTTAACTAATTTTAGACTAAGTCAATTGTCATGTTATCAACACATGTTTGCATTTTTAATCAAACTTCAACACTCTCCCTTGATTCAAAGTTGCAAACTCCCAATAATGATCTGAAATAGGCATGTTTTTGAGTGGTAAGGGCCTTTGTAAATATGTCTGCCACCTGTTCATCAGTGCTACAATACTTTATTAAGATCAAGTTATCAGCTACCAAATCTCTTACGAAGTGAAACCGAATATCTATATGTTTTGTTCTTCCATGCAAGGCTAATTTTTTTGTTATCATGATGGTTGATCTATTGTCACATATAATTTGTGTTACATATTCTTGATTTTGCCCCATATCCGCAAGTAATCTTTTCATCCAAATTGCTTGACAAGCAGCTGATGAAGCAGCCACATACTTTGCCTCAGTGGTTAATAGTGCTATGATGGCTTGTTTTTTTGAACTTCATGCTATAGCCCCAGAACCAAGACTAAAAGCATGTCCAAAGGTACTTTTTCTATCATCTATAGATACTTCCCAGTCACTATTTGTAAATCCATATAACTTGAAATTATCAACATGATGATACCATATGCCATAATCTAAGGTTCTTGCAATATATCGAAGTACTCTCTTTGTAGCTCCAAAGTGATGTTTCGAAGGACTGCTTATGAATCTTCAAACAACACCAACTGAATAAGAAATTTCAAGCCTGGTGCGAGTTAAATAAATCAACCCCCCAACTAAGCTTCTAAACTTCCTTGCATTAATTTTTTCAATATTGTCCTCTAGCTGCAATTTCTCATTCAAGTTCATAGGCGTGGATACTTTCTTACAATTCAACATATTAAGTCATTTCAATAAGTTCTCTACATATTTCTTTTGTGATACAGACAAACCATCTTCCCTTTGTTTAATTTCTAACTCGAGGAAGTAATGCAGCAAGCCTAAGTATGTCATCTTAAACATTTTCATCATGCCATTCTTGAATTCATTGATTAAAAAAGAAGATGAACTCATATAAATAATGTCATCTACATTTAAGTAAACTAGCAGTAAGTTAGAGTTACCTCGCCTCTTCAAATACAAGGTGGGTTCACAGTCACTCCTTTCAAAGCCATTTTGTTGAAAGTAGTTATCTATTTTACTATACTAGGCCCGAGGAGCTTGCCTTAGTCCGTATAAAGCCTTGTTTAGCTTGTAGACATTGTCTTCATTGCCTTCTAATACAAAACCTTCAGGTTGATCACCATAAATGTCTTCCTCCATTTCTCTATTTAAGAAAGCCGATTTGACATTAAATTGATAGATGGGTCGTTTGAGTTGTGCTCCCAAAGCAAGAAATGTTCTCACTGTTTCAAATCTTGCTATTGGTGAGAATAT
Organism: Gleditsia sinensis; assembly: GCA_037074535.1. Lineage (NCBI taxonomy): Eukaryota > Viridiplantae > Streptophyta > Magnoliopsida > Fabales > Fabaceae > Gleditsia > Gleditsia sinensis. The sequence goes on along the minus strand of CM073465.1, from coordinate 18,259,416 downwards.
TTCTTCAAAGTTCAGTTCCCTACAATTGTGAGTAGCCTTTTGCTGCTAGTCGAGCCTTATGCTTCTGAATACTACCATCTACATTGTATTATGTTTTAAAGATCCATTTCAGGCTAATTGTGTTCTTGTCTTTTGGTAGGTCTATTAATTCCTAAGTTCCATTTTTTTGAATTGCCAATAGTTCATCCTTCATTGCTTGCTTCCATTCTTCTACTTTTGAAGCTTCCTTATATGAAATAGGGTCTGTAGCAAGAAGAGAAAAGGAGCATGATTTATAAATCTCTCTTAGAGTTCTAACCTTTCTAGGAGGAGTTTCTTCTAAAGATTTAGTTTCTGAGGAAGAGTTATTGTTTCTTGGTTCTGTACTAGGTATGCTTGCTGGACTGCTATTACTTGATGTGGGTGGATTGATGATTGTAGGTGTTGAGACAAATATTGTTTCCAATGAAACATTGATATGTGGTTTTTCATCAGCTACACCACTACTCTATTTCCAGCTTGCTTCCTCATTGAATTCCACATTTCTACTTATAATCACTTTGCCACTATAAGGGTTATATAGTCTATATGCTTTAGATTCAATGCAGGAGCCAATGAAAATGAATTTTACATATTTTTCATCTAATTTTTTATGATGTTGTGAATTAACCAAAGCATGAGCTATACAACCAAAACTTTTAAGTGACTTATTGAAGATTTTGTACCTCTCCAAGCTTTATGTGGTGTCATATTCAGTATTGCCTTGATGGGTGAGAGATTCAAAAGATAAACTGTAGCCGAAACTTCTTCTACCCAGAACTAGTTAGGAAGACTTCTTCCTTTCAATAAACTTCTTGCCATCTCAACCATAGTTTGGTTCTTCCTTTCAGCCACACCGTTTGCTCAAGTGTGTCAGGTGATGTCAGCTCCCTACGTATACCTTTTCTTCACAAAAAATATTAAATTTATTGGATACAAACTCCCCACCTCTATCAGTACGCAAGGTCTTTATATAGTAGCCACTTTTCTTTTCAACTAAGCCTTTAAACAGGTTTTTGATTTATATTTTAAAAAATAAACCCAGCTCATACGACTATAATCATCAATAAAAGTAGAAAATAAAGACTTCCCCCAAGTGATTCTATTTGCATTTGACCACATAGGTCTACATGTACAAGTTCAAGGCAGGTTAAGACTCTTCATGCCTTGCCTTTAGGGAATGACTTCCTGATTTGCTTTCTATATATGCAACCTTCACATATTTCCATCTCTTTAATTTTTGGTAGCCCACGAACCATCTCCTTTTGACTCAAAAGTTTCATACCTTAAATGTTAAGATGCCTATAGCGTAGGTGCCACAACTTGGAACTACTTTGAGTGTTAACAACCAAGTCAAAACTTTCCACATTTGATACTTCAAGTGGAAACATATTGTTTTTGGTCATTTGGATGCTAACCATATGTTGGCCCATCTTTTTGTCTTTGATTTTGCATGAGCCATTATCAAATAGGATTGAATATCTACATGTCATGAATTGTCCAACACTCAAAAAATTATGGGCCAAGTTAGGAACAAATTGCACATTGTGCAGCAATTTTACTTTGCCTTTACTAGTTTTAATTCTTACTGTCCCTTTGCCTTCAACTTGAATTTTTTTGTTATCTCCAAGTTTCATTGTCATCTTTTGCGATTCATCTAGTTCCTTGAACAGCTGCCTAATGCATGTCATATGATTTGAGCAGCCACTGTCTACAACCCATACACCACTAGCAGCATTGTTAGTGTTATAATAAGCCATGAATAGGTTACTTACTTCTCCTTCTTCTACAAGATTTGGTTGCTTTTCTTTAGCCTAGCAATCTGCCTTCACATGCCCATATTTCTTATAATTGTGGCATTGAATGTTACCTCTATAACTTCTTTGTTCATTAGAAAATTACCTTCGATCATAATTTCTTCCTTTGCCTCGTCCTCTACTAGTCCTTTTGTCTGCTTCCTTTGATTGAGGTGTCTCCCCCTTCACATGGAATGCCTTCTCTTCACTTTTCTCTGTTGATCTGTTGATTCTTGCTTCATGTGCTTGTAAGGAACCCATTAGTTCATCAAGGGATAAGGTTGTTAGGTCTTTTGATTCTTCAATTGCTACTACCACATGATCAAATTTAGGAGTCAAACTCCTTAATACCTTTGCCATAACTATTTGATCTATAATCTGGTCACCATATGTCCTTATTTGGTTTATGATTCCCACAACCCTTGACAGAAAATTTTGCACATTTTCACTGCCCTTCATGTTCAAGGTTTCAAACTCATGTCTTAGAGTTTGAAACTTCACTGCAATAACCTTGGAAGTGTAACATCCCTAATTTCATTTTTTTTATTAATAAATGTACATAAATATTTAATTAAGGAAATAAAACTTATTAAACAATTGTTAGATATCTAAGAAAAATATAAGTCTTAGAAACTCCTCACCTTATGTGTATGCATAGAAAATGTTTCTAATACTAAGGGAATAGGTAAAAAGAGAAAACCTAATAAAAAAAATTAGAAATAACATCTTAAAGAGAGGTGAAATCTTGGGTAACAAAGATAAATTTTTGGAAGTAAGTAAATATATTAAAATTTCAAGAATATTGGATTAGGGTAATTTTTCCTAATTCAAGAGTTAGAGTTACTAAGTTTAACATTTTCACCTATAAATTGGGCATTCACGTATGGACACTTCATACAGTTTGTTTTTTCCACTTCACATGAGTTTATAGCAAGCCAATTTGATAGCCCAAGAAAGAGATATAACATAGAATTATACTAGGATATAGAAGTTGGACCGATAACCCAAAAATCATTAAAATGTGACCAAACCCTCCATGAAATGTAGAATTTCAGCCAAAGTAAAGGAAATGGACAAGAATGAGTCCAAATCCAAGAGAGAAAAAAATAAGAACCATGTGATGAAATAGTAGTGTAATAATAATCAAGATTAGGTCACATGGCATTAGAACAAAACATCTATATCTTATACTAATAATTTCAACAAGCCATGTAATGATATAATAAGTAATAATACATGGCATTAGGACAAAACATCTATATCTTACACTAATAATTTTAGCAAGCCATGTGATGATATAATAATACATGGCATTATGACAAAATATCCTTATCCTACACAAATAATTTCAACCAAGTAAGGGAGACTCAAGGGCTGAAAATTTGCCACTTAAAAAGGAAAACTTAACATACTTGAGTGAGACAAAAGAAAAAAGAAATGAATCCCTAAATCGAAGGAATCTTGTCCCTTCTCTTAAAAACATTTTATCATGAATCCCTAAGTCAAAGGAACCTTATCCCTTTTCTTCATCCTTAGGGTTCAAAACTCACCCTCCTTCTCTTATTTAAACTGTTAGAAAAGTTAAGGGAAGGGAGGAATCTTGCCACTTCCGTCAAGGGGAAACAAGAAAAAGAATTCACTAAGTGAACTAAGGAGATCTTTAGGTAGGTTTAACAATATCTCTTTTTGAAGAAAATCTTTGAAATTTATAACATTTATATAGGATTTAGATCTTAGAACTTTGATGAAATTTACAATATTTGCTACTTTGATGATTGGCCATGAATGTTGTTATATCTTGTTACATGTTGATCTTACATAATACTTTGGTTGGCGTGGAAAGTTTTGCATAGGTATGGCTATAGGTGGTGAAATTTTAGAGTTTTCATGCAGCTGTTACGTATATTTGAATGTGGTGAAAAATTGATGGAATATGATTAAATGTAAATTAGGAAGAAAATGGAAGAGGACATAATAAAATATTGAACTAAAAATTTAGGATGAGTTTGGTTAGAAAACTAGATTTCGAAGTAACCAGGGAAGCTTTTATTTTTGAAATTCTGGGAAGAATCGGTTGGGAATTAAAAGAAATTGTTAATATAAAAAATTTAGATATATGTCTCACAGATTTTTTTTTTGACAATAAAAACACTCAATTTCAATTCCATATAAGGGAGATATTGTTAGATTAGTAAGTAGTGATAAAAAACTAGCTAATAAGGGAAGAATATGTTAAGTATCCTTCTATGTTTGAATTGCTAGACAAAAATTATAGGGAATTAAAGAAAATTGTTAACATAATAAATATAGATATATATCTAACAGATCTATAGGTTCTAAAATTACTTAATTTGGAGTCCTTATGAAGATTGATTAATAAGCAGAGATCGGAATTAGTCTAGAATCCAGGGTGGTAAATATAAGGGTTTTTATTTTCAATTTTCAGGGAATAATTCGCAAGGAATATGAGGAAATGATAAACATGAAAGTTGTAGATAATTGTCTTATTTTTTTATAGGATTTGGAATCACCTCAATTGGAGTACGTACGAGGGAGATATAGTTGAATATGTGAGGAAATGTCACAGAACACGGCCAAGTTGTGTTCTAGGTTGCTTTAGCACTGGTAGGCCATGTTCAGGGCTATTTTTAAGTATGTTTGAAGTATTTTTCAAATATGGCCATGTCTTGGAACATGGCCAGGCTATGTTGGGAGCTGGTAAAACTTATTTTCAATATTTTTCTACCATAAATGAACCTCTTTAACTATAGGGTAATAATAGAAACCAAATTGAAGAAGAAAGCCCTATAAAATTTGTGAGAACATGTGTTGGAAATTATATAAGTGGGAGAAAAGCAACTAAAGGCCAAACATAAAAAAAGTGACAAGGTGAAAATAATATTTAAGAAAAAAAATCTTATAAATGAAAATAATAAATTACTAGTGTATGCCCTAGCCATTGCCATTGTATGAACTTCTTACCATATTAAGTGTGTAATTTTGACATGAAAATATATTATAAAATGATATTTGAAAATAATTATATGCATGGCATGATTGCAATTTTACCAATAATTTTTTGTAATGATTATGCTTTGATTATAAATTATGGCATGTGAATATAATGAACATACTTGTCATTAAAATAACGTTTTTGGCTACTAATAAGAAAAGAAAAGAAAAGAAAAGAGATGAGCACGGTCACATGGCGATCTGTGTGGTACACCAGTAATGGATGCCCTACTCATGGCTATGATTATGCTAATGAGAAAAGAAAGAGAAAGTGTGCCATGTCGGACGGAATGAGAAAAACTCATATAAGAGAGTAAAAAGTACTCACCCGACCGGTGTAGCTTGATATGAAAATAGTTTATAGCCATTATATAATATTCTGAAAATATTTATTCATGTCATACATGTCATTATTGCACGATTTTTATGTGTATAAATAAAGCGCATTCATGTGACCTAAGATATTTGCTGTAACTTATACAGATGAACATGACGTGACGAGCAATATTGATGATGATTATGATTTATTGTTGAACCTACTGGGATTTAATTCTCACTATATTTCTATATTATGTTTAGAAAACTAGTTATGCAAATTTTTTTTATTGCTCTATCTTTTAATGCACATTGGATCAAATTACTCTATGTTGGGTAGATCTCATAAATTAATAAGGTGTTTGTGGTCGAGTTGACTAAGATTCTGGTGAAAGTGCAACCACCTACACCTGTATCTCAAGAACTAGTCAACATGGATGAATAAGATGTAGACATATATGTGTATGACTTTTGTATGGATGTTTTAAATTATGATGAGTATGTGAACCAGGAATTGTGTTAGTATTAATGGAAGACCTTAAACTTTATTTATACTTGGTTAAATTAATAGAATGTTATTATGAGTTAAGTAGTTAAAAGTAAAGAGGTATGATTTCATGAGACTTTACAAATATATACAACCGATAAAAATAGAGTTATTACAAGAAGACCCTTGAAACTCTATAAAATGCTCCAAGCTTGCTTAGATGTGGTCGCTTTTGTAATTCTCGATAACACTGTTTCAAGCACTGCCTGCTGGATGAAGAATAATGCCTTTGAATCCTTTTCCTATTATCTCTTAGCCTATTCTCCTCATCTGGTTCAACATAACCATTCTCTACACTACAAGAAATTAGACTTTCGGCAACAACTAAAGACGCCACTAAAGGGATTCAGTGGTAACTCCACAAAATCGTCACTAAAAATTATTTTTGGTGGCGACTTCTATTGCCACCAAAAACAAAAATCTGTCAATAAAAAATATCAAAGTTTTCATTGAAACTTCGCTTTCAGTGGCGACTTTATCAGGTCGTCACTCAAAGTAGACTTTCAGTGCTGACTAAAGTCGCCACTGAATCCCTTTTCAGTGGCAACTTAACAAAGTCGCTACTAAAACCCTCAAATTCTAATATTCTTCGATTTCCTTATTTATATTTACATTTATGGACTTTTAGTGACGACTTTATCAAGTGGCCACTAAAAGTAGACTTTTGTGGCGATTTAAGTTGTCACTAAATCTCTTAAGTCCACATTTAGTGGCGACTGAAGTGGCCACTAAAACTCTTAAATTCTATTATTAATCATTTTTCTTAATATCAATAGGATTTAATGATGACTTCAAGTCACCTCGAAATCCTTTTTTTTCATTTATATTTATATTTGCACTACGATATGTAATTAAAACCTTACATTATGGTAAAAAATAAGAAAAAAATAAATAAATTAACAAAATGATATACATTGACATAATTTCAAATACAATAAATATTCATTGAGAGCAAAAAACATTTGTAGTGTCATTTAATGCATCCCTACAACTATAATTAACTCTTTAAATACAACCCTCCACTAAAGCATTGAAGAGCAAGAAACAATGGTGCAAGAACTCTACAATTTCCACTTCATGTAACTTCATTGGGAGAAACTTTTTCACATTCTTTCTTTAACTATCTTGCAATTTTACCCTGCATGTAATCGAAAATTAGTAGGTGAGAGAAAAGGCATTCATGCATGGGAACACAACAAGAAACAATTAGTCTGTGTAGCACGAACATAAATTAAGCTTTCAACTAGCTTAAGGACATGTTTCAACAACAGTAAACAAAGTGGGATAACTCATATGCCCAATTACTATCACCAAAAGGGAATCAAAGTGGTGGAAACTTAAAAATACCAACAAAATATGCTATTACACTATTTATGATATAGGAAGGATATATACAAAACAAGAAAAAAAAAAGACTAAAATATTCTCCCCTCCATAACCCATAGATGGACCAGATTACAAAGAACATATCAATCCAATAGTGGTATTACAAATAACAGATGACAAACATCCTATTGTACATATCCTCATCACCATCATGCAATAGTGGTATTATAAGCAAAAAGATGGAGAAAAAAAAGCATGCCTTCCATAACCCACAGATGGACCAGATTACTTGAAGTTCATGCTCATTAAACATATAAATCCAATCCTTCTATATAGTTGCTGAAATCCCCTCAAGAAATGGGAACTCTGTTGACGTATCTGAAAGCATTATTTTTGTCATGTAATGGAAATATGAATTCATTGTAGTCCAAGATGCAATACAAATTAGGATTATAACTCCACCTAAAAATTCAAGCAGTGATTGGCTGCAAGATGGATAAATCTAATAACATTCTCATATATTTCAAGCAGTGATTGGCTACAAGATGCACTACAAAGTCAAGTGTTTATAAAAAAAAACTATTGAATTGCAATGCAAAAACACTATATTTATTTCACACGCCTTAAAATTTTTTTGAAATGTGGTAGCAACATAATGGTAACTGAAAAGAAAAAAGAAATAAATAGGGCCACAAGTGAAACCCCCCTGAGAAAAAAATTTGTAGAGTATGGGAATTAGGTGGCTTGACTTAATTTTAAATAATAGTTTATAAGGCAACATAATAGATGTTCCAAAAGAGCTTTTTATTAGGGAATTGAATATTTTGGTCTCATGTAAATTATTGCACTAAACGCTCACTAGTTACCAAGAAAGTAGCAGATGTAAAATTGATTCCCAAACAGACCATAGTTTTACTTTATCCAATTCTTCTTTCAAATTATACAGTCAATAGTAAAAAGCATAAGAATTGCCTTAATGCTGAGGAAAATGCAAGAAGATTAGAGCAAAAGAAATGGCATTCACTTTAAGAAAGATAAGGTGGCGATATAATTATGGGTCCAAGGAAGGCAAGTCATTTAAATAGATGTACCTGACATAAGGGAAATTATTTTAAGAAAGGAAGAATTTCAGTATCCTACTGTCGCATGCTAGTTTACTTTAACAAATATGAAAACGGAGGACTTCTGTTAATACAGAGACAACTCCTTTGCTACAAGCTCTTTTAGGAAATAGTAAACCTACAAAGCTGTTACACAATCACATTGTCATTTTTCTAAAACTATTGACATATCAAATCAAAACAAAAATGTATTCACTCATTAAACACCACTTCCAAAATTATGAGAAATTAAAAGTAAAAATTTATAAGAAAAACTTATTACAAAAGTACATATCACATGATGCAGTAATTAATAGCCAATCAATTTTTACAATTTTTCCATTGTCTCATTGACTTTTTGGCTTTGTCATTTTTACATTTAATTTATCAATTTTTAGTCTATTTATTTCTTCCTTAAATGACATCTACATTGGCTATTGGAAAAGCAACAGTCGTATACGTAGGAATCTACCATTGGACATTCCTCTTTGTAATTGTCTCTGTACTTCTGTTTGCTACTTAGCCCATGTATAGTTAAATTTACCTTCTAAACTATGTTCTCTGTGATTTGTAGTTCTTTATGTCAAAAATGGTCTAGAGCAGAGTTAGATTCCTCTTTCTGTCCTTTCTACATTTCTTGATAGGAGCTTATGATAAATTCTTATCGGATTGTGTTGCAGCTGTTTGGAGCATTTACATGAAAGCTGCAATGTCTCATTTTATAATATCAGTAAAAAGCAGCTGCAAGCAAGTAAACTAATACGTGGCAATACAGGATTTGAGCATTGGACAACTTTAATTATCAATGAACAAACTACCTAAACCAAACTCAAACACTCCTTAAAGCTTACTTTTGTTTAAATTTGATCAAGAAGAACGTAGCGAATGGTATATCCACTAGAATCCCTTCAAATATAGCCTACAAAGTTAACCAATAAGTGAAGTCCCAATTATGCACTTACAAATTGAAATAGAATTGAACCTCAATCAAATTTCATAATAAAAAAGATAAAAGCATGGAGTACATTCTATTATTGGATGCAAAGCCCCACTTTATCAAAAAGATGATAAAAAGCAAGTGATATGCCGTTTTCTGGATACATTAATATTCAGCATGCTAGAAATTAATAAATCATAAGATGTAGAGATGTCTCTAATTCAAGTAATAAGATGCAAAGACAACTCTACAACATATATTCTCGAAATTTTGCAAAAATTTCATGCTCTGAAATAGGGGATGAAGAAGAAGGGTGGAGACGAATGAAGACGCAGTGGTAGAAAAGAAGGAAATGGGGGATAGAGGGGGGAAATGAGGGTTTTGTAAAAAGGAGAGAATTTGAGGAAAAATTTTTGATGCCTTCAATTTTTGCATTTTTGCCCCCAACACAAAAGACCTTAAAAAAATGACAGATTACGAAAGTAGGAGAAGGAGATTTTCTAGTTAGGGTTCAAAATTGAAAATCAATAGGTGTAGAATTAGAACTATATTCCAAAGTTTATTAATTATCACAAAATCAACCAATCTCAATAGATGTAAAGGAAACCCATCAAACTCCCATTCCATGAACCCAAAGTCTTAAAATAGGACCAAGCTGAGGGGAGAAGAAGAGTAATTTACAAGATGAAAGCGAACTCAGAGAAAGAGGAGCCTCATTACTACTGTTCACCACCGTTTACCGCAAGTCAGGGAGAAATTACTCGTTAGTTCCTCTTCGATGGTCACCGCGAGGAAGTATCAGAGCCTAGAGCTGCGCAAATTAAATGAGATAGGAGGGTCTGCTTGGTGAAGCTCCCTTGCTCAGTATACAATGCTGAGCAAGGGGAAATCTAGCTTCCCGCTCCTTTTCCTTCGCGTTTTTTTTCTTTGAATGTGATAGTGCTCTGTGATATCATGGGTCCTTCTCTGTTTGTGCAACCTCATGAAAGAGAGGCATTGGTGAGGAAAACTTATTCTAAATTTAGCGCATAATTAGTAATATTTGGAAAAGTAGAATAATTATTTTTAAATTTTTTTTATAATTTATTTTTTTTAACTGAACATTTGATTATAAATTATAAAGTCACTTATTTATTATATATTTATTTATTAAAATTATCTGTTAAATTTTATATGTTTATTTCATTCTATTAGGAATTTAAATTTATCTTTAATTCATTTTAATAATAATAAAATTTGTTTATTTTATAAATTATTTTAAAGTAAATAGTGTTTTTATTTTTCAAAAATATATATTTTTTAATTTAATTTTTTAAATTTTATTTTATTTTATCAATTTAATATTTAATTAAAAATTAAATTACATTAAAAATAATTTTATATTATTTTATGAAAATTAAAAAAATTTACTTTTAATGACAACTTCATTTAGGTCGCTACTAAAAGTTCACCATTCAATGACGATTAAAGAAAGTCGCCACTAAAAATTCATCATTCAGTAACGACTAAGAAAAATCGTCACTGAAAGTTCATCTTTCATTGATGACTATAATGAGTCGCCATTAAATATACGTTTTCAGTGGCAATTTATGAAAGTCGCCGTCATCACTGAAACTTCTATTTTTTGTAATGCTACCAAGTCCCACAAATCCTGAGACTTGAATAAAGTCTTCATTTTAATGCTCCAAAATTCATAGCAGTCTCCTTTGAAGATTGGTAAGAAGGGTTGGGAAACACTCACTGCATTGCCATTAGATGCCATAAGTTACACGCCCGTTTACAATTGAACCAAGCTATGGTACCACTCGTATTGGAGAATTGTATCATATAACGTAATTGCACTGTTACCTTTTAAAACAATGAAAAAAGCTAAGAGAAATATATGCATGCAGAATACATTATGTAAAATATGCTTATTTTATTCAAATAGTAATGTGCCTACTTATAGGCTTACGTGCAACGGAAACTAAACTTAAAATACTCAATTAATAACTATTTTTCAACAAGATAACAACCCTATTTGACTAGGTGAACAGAAAACTTGAGCATGTGAACAGAAACATAAGGAGCTCATTTAACTAATTTTAGACCAAGTTAATTGTCATGTTATCAGCACTTGTTTGCACTTTTAATCAACCTTTAACATTCTCAATGGGTTAGGAGACCTGCACTCGCCAAATTGCTTTTGTCAAAATTCTCTGCATTAACTATGAAGAAAAGGAATGCAGATAAGGCAAAGAAATTTTTAGCAGTCATGAAAATGCAACCAATGAAGAGGATGTTATCCTGACAAGGTTCCATTGCGTTACACAGCCAACATATTTCCCATGTGGTGAGCTTGGTCAGAACATACAAATCCCAAGGGGACCTTGTCCTCATTTAATTCTTCTCTTGCTAGTAATGTTATTTTTAGCCTGATCCAAAATAAGCCACCCCAGGAAGTAATAGAAAATCCTTTAAATTTCTTAAACAATAATAAAGCAGGAGGCTTTAGTATTGACACTGCAAATGCTTTGATATTGGAAAAATCTAATGGTGCTCATGTTGCTTATTTAGTGAATGCTAAAGCCAAGGAGGGTATGATGAAGGCTTGCACTAATATGTGTTCATCTATGGCAATTAAGGGGGTAGACGGGAAGCCAGCCCCGGCCCAAGGTAGAAGCCAAGGAAGCAAGGGCTTTAAGCCTCTCTTAAAAAAAAAATATTTTAGTTATTTTAATAATTTTTTTTTAAAAAAATATTTTTAGAATTTAAATAAGTATTCTTATTTTTTTAATGTATTACACAAAAAATATTTACTTATGACATAAAGAGATGGAAAGGTGCAGAGACTTCTTAAAATTATGTATTTATTTTTTGTGGGTCTCATCAAATAGTTAGAGATTAGAAATGAAAAGTTTTTTTTTGTATTAGTGTACTATTAATTTGCTAAAAATATTAGATTTTAAAAATGTTGGAGACGATAAAACTTTTTAATTTAAGATACTATTCCATCTAGTGTGTTATTGTAGTTTTTCATATAGTTTGCTACTATGCGGTGTCAAACGCTACATTTGGTCTAATAAATAAGTATCTAAATTAGACAAATTTGTTTGGCAATCAAGTTCTATTGTTCTAATTTTTTTTGTAGTTTTGATTTATAGTTGTTTAATTTAATTTTATAAAAGACATTATTTTTTTATTTTAATATATAGAAATGCCAATTAAAAAATTTGAATCAGATTATTCGAAATTAAAAAAAATTAAAATTTTAATTGAATCACAAAAATAGATTATCAAATTTTTTTTAAAACAAATAAAAAAATTGAAAATATAAGTGATTATTTATTGAATAAACAAGTTAATGATATAAATATTAATAAAAATAAAAATAAAAGGTCTCACTTTAAAAATATAATAATTTTAATAAAATTTTATTATTTATTTTTAATAAATTTTATTTTAAAATTTACTTTAAGCCTCGTAAGTGTTGGGCCGGCCCTGCGGGAAGCAAAACATATATGAAGTGAATGGTGGTAAACATTGGAGAACATTGATCAGGGGCAATGCACTGTGCTCAGACCCCTTCATCAGATATAGCATTTTGGGGTGCCTATTGATGAGTGTAAACTTCATGATCTGGGTTTTACTGGCTATAAATTCAAATCGTTTAATAGGAGGCAGAACTTGGATCAGGTAGAGGTTCGGTTGGATCAAGCAGTGGCCAATCATGAATGGGAATCACGTTTTCCAATGCCTAAGGTACTTCATTTGCCTTTCGGCACTTCTAATCATTTGCCTATTCTGGTTTATTTATTTTTTTGATTCAGCAGGGTGTAATATGGGGAAATTTTTTTTTTCGTTTTGAGCAGATATGGACTATCCATTTTGACTATGCTGAAATTATCAAAGATAGCTTGAATTATATTGTAGATATAGGCTTAACTGCCTTTTTACATGACAGATTGAATATGACTAAGGATAAACCTTGTGGGGCTGAAAAAAAAATGTGTCTGGTAATGTGGGAAGGAAAATCTGAAAACTTCAAAACCAAATTACCAGTGCTTATGACGTTGCTGCAAATGGTGCAAGTATGGATGAGGCGAGGTCCCTTGAAGGGCAACTTAATGAAGTTCTTCAGATGGAGGAAATTATGTCGCAGTAGAGAAGTCAAATTCAATGATTGAAGGAAGGAGACAAAAACGGAAAAATTTTCCAATCAATGGCTTCCCAAAGAAGAAAAAAGAATATTATCAAAAGACCTCGTGACTCGGGAGGGGAGTGGAGAGAAGATTTTGAGGAGTTCAAAGCCATTGCTGTGGGTTATTTCATGTCTCTTTTCAAATCTTCTTACCCTGAGCAAATAGATGGCATTTTGCATGCGGTTCTTTAAAACATAGTAATTATTGGCCCTTTCTATTCTTTGGAGGATAGACAGGAGTTTATAAGCCTCCTTCAGATCAGTGCTATGGTTTTTAATGAATGATATCTTGGTCTTCCTACCATGAGTGGCAGAAGCAAAAAAAATTATTGCAAGACCATTGTTGATCATGTTTGGGGGGGTAGGGTCCAAGGATGGAAGGAAAAACTTTCCAAATCTGGGAAATAACTTATTATTAAAGCAATTTCTCAGTCTATTCGAACCGATCCCATGAGCTGTTTCCTTCTTCCTGGTGGGCTATGCCAAAAGCTGAGTATGATGATGTCTAAATTCTGATAGGGTTACTGATTCTTCTAAGATTCATTGGATTAGTTGGGACAAGCTTTCCAATCCAAAGAGTAGGGGTGGTATGGGTTTCCATGGTTTAAGAGGTTTTAACCTTTCTCTATTGGCCAAGCAAAGGTATAGATTGCTACAATTTCTAAATTCCCTTCTGTCAAGTCTTAGAGGCTAGATATTTCTATAATTACTCGTTTTGGGATGCTTAGCTTGGAATCTACCCATTATTCACCTGGAGAAGTATCCTTACTATACAGGCTAATGGATTGGCTCAATCAGTCAAGCTCTCTCTGATCCATGGATTCCTTCATTTGACTCTTTGTGTTGATAATTCGAGAAGCCATATACACCTGGATACCATAGTTTTTTAGTTATCTTTGCAGGGTAGCAAAGAATGGAATAGAAGGCTGATTGACGAGGATTTTGACAAATGTACTGCAAATGCTATATTCAGAATCCCACTCAGTTCGCGAGATATTGAAGTTTCATGGTCCTTGATGTATATTGCAAACGATCATTTCTTTGTGAAGTTCACATATTAATCCATTAAAATGACCTAAATTAGCCATAGCCCAGCAAACCGAGTCAAGTGGGGAGAGCCACTCTGATCTTTTTACTCATTACAAGGATATTTGAAAGAAAATCTACCATGCTCCCATCCCATCTTAGTACATTTTTTTTCTTTGGCGTGCACATAGGGTATACTACCTGTAGTCGAAGTCTTGAAAACTACAAGTATGGAAGTTCATGATTGGTATTCCTTTTGCAACTCTGATCCATAAACTATCTCTCATGTTCTTGTTGGTTGCTCAAGTCTTCGTAGTTTTGGCTTTCCTCTGGTTTTCCTTTAGTTAAGGAATGGGAAGAAGAAATTGATTTTATTAATTAGTTCACCTCTACTCTTACTCAATGGTCCACAAGGGAACTAAGCTTATTTTCTTTTGCAGCTTATAGGATTTGGGATAAAAGAAACAAGGTTAGACTTGGTTTACAGGCTAATGGATTGAATCAAACTTTGGAGGATTGCTGATCCCTGTGGCATGAAATCAATGGTGATGAGGTTGCGATTTTATCTTCTCATGGATTTGGGCATAATTGCTCTTGGTATTGGGTTTATTCAAGGGACACGCATAGGTCCTTTCTAGCCACTGTGGCTAAAAACATTCATGGTTATTTTTCTCTTCATCAAATGGAAGCACTAGATGCAAGAAATGGTGCTAGTTTGGCAACTTCCCTGTGTTGTTTAGATGCAGTAATCGAAGGAGACGCAAAGTTGGTCTCTGTCAACAAGTAGGTCTACAGTTTTATTTATCAAGCTTTGGATTTTGGAATGCTTATAGAGGACTTTTATTTAACCTGCAACAATTTCATATCACAAGCCATATCTTCGGGTTCTGCTAATGTGACTGCTCATTTATTAGTAAAACATAATTATACAATTGACGTCAATTATTGTTTGCTTGAAGAGCCACCTAATTTCTTTGCTGATGTACTACTTTCTGACATGTCTGGTTGAATAAAATTCCCATTTATTGAATAAAAAAATTTATAATGGTTCAACCAAAATTGTAATATGATTATTCACAGTACGCAATACTCATCAAACATAAATAAAATATACACAACATATAAAATATTGTTAAAAAAAAACTAACCTCAGATGTAGAATGGAGAATGGGGGAACCAGAATCTGATACACTTTGCAAATGGTGCTAGGAGTAAAATAGGAAATGTGGTTAAGAGAGATTGGATGGGGAGATTATCTGAGAGGCTGTGGGGTTGGAAGGGCAATGGAGAGGTGGGTATAATAACGGAAAACCAGGCTGGACCTGACCATCATGAGTTGACCTTAAACTATTTGATTCAAGTTAATCCATTTATTAAACGGCCTACAATTTATGCCTCCAAGGTCCAGATCGCGCTGCCAGGCATGTTTAAAGGGGCAACCTAGGGGCCTACTTTTTTCTTAGAAGTGAATTTAAATTTTTTTAAAAAAAAGTGAATAAAAAGAACTAAAAGGAATGCTTTTCATGAACGCTTCCAAACAGATTCACAAGAGGGTCTATCAGAGGAATGCTTTCCTTGGAATTCCCAATGCTTCCCATAAAACTTTGTCCACTCACAGGTTTTGCAACCCATGAGACCTTCATCTCTCCCTTCGGAAAAACAGCGCTGCGCAGCAGCAAGAGTTGGGGTATGGCTGCGCAGCAGCAGTATATGTGATGTAGTGCAAATAGGAGGAACACCAAAAAAGGAACAAAATAACTTAAAATAACCATGTGATTAACCATAAAAACATAATACAGCCATCGTTATAGGGACACTACATCATTGGTTAAATTGATTAATTCCACTTTCAGCACAAAGAGTAATGCCTTAACTCCCTAATCTTCTTTAGCAAATTTAAAGAGAATAATATCCTAATGCAATTATATGCTAATTATGCTAAATATAATAACCTAATTAAGTATCGAGAACAAAGAAAAGAAATCAGAAATCCAACCTAATAAATGAAATGAGTAAATGACTCAAAGTGAAGGTCGATGGAGTTCAAACTCTAGCTATATGAAATCTCTAGTTACTTGAGAAACCACTGACCACCTTTGAGACGAAATAAAATTGAATAGTGAGGTAGAACAAGAATAAATGAATAATAATGAGAAAAAAAATATCAAAGATAAAGAAGGAGACGAAACGAATCTCAGTCAGTGATAACAAAGTGGAAAATGAGAAATGAATGTCAAAATACCGTGGAGGTAAGGTGGGGGAGTTTCAAGATTAAAATCCCTAAATCGTATTGTTTGTGGATTAAATGGGATAGTCCACAGACTTTGGCATATTTTCCTGTTGCTAGGTGGGTATGCTAGAATTTTTCGAAGAAGTGAGAAAAGTTAAAAGATGATTTGAGGGGATTTTAAATAGGCAAAAAAGGGATATGATAGGATAAGGTGTAATTTTTCTATCCATTCGATGTCACATGTCAAGAAACAATCTACTTGCCAAATTATCTTAGGCCATGTAGGTAAATTCCATCCATGACATTCGAGGTACATATTCAAACAACTATTTTCAAGATGTGATATTTTACACTTCTCTAAATGCGACAAAATGTCGTTTCCTACCATGTAATTTAAAAACATGTAGTATCAGAATAATACAAATTCACTTTAAATTTTACAGGCGAAATACTGTCTGGTCAATAATAAAAAAGAGTCAATAAGCAAACAAACAAAAACAAAAGGAATTGCAAAAGGCAGTCTCTTTAGTTCTGTCCTGAACTTGCGTCCGAAAATGGTTCTGTCATGAGTCTCTCATAAAAGTGGTCCAAGAGCTATCTTATTTACTATTCCCAAGATGGACCCCTATTTCTACCATTCTTTCTTTTCACACCTATTTCTTTTTTCTTTTACATTTCCCAAATTTTTGAAGATTAGTGCTGCATCACAAAATTCAAAATATCCAACAGATGCATTGAAAATTGTAAGGTTCATTTTTAGAACTAATTTTAATAAAATTTTATTGAATAACTAAAACATGTTTTCTCTCGAAAGTTGCGCCAATGTGAAATTTATAGGCACATTCATAGCAGTTAAGATAAATGAAAATAAATGTGGATCCAAGACTTCATTTTACTATATTTTCATTTGCACTTTGGCAGAGAATTTTGATTTATAATATATTGCATTCAGGATTTCTTCTCCATATGTTGGTAGGATAGGCACTTTTATATCTTTGGAAGCAAGGGAACAGAATGTCCAACAAAAATGAACAAAAGTTCATATAATATAAGCATATACCTTAGTTCGAAATTTTAAAATATAAAAGGAAAATGAATATTATAACAGAAGAAAGATGGTAGACGAACGAACAAGTTAGCATACATGGAATGCCCTACAGAAGTCTGCAACATCTTTCAAATTATAGCATGTATGCTTTATTACATTGAACAGTTATAATTATAAATGATTTCACTTAAAATGTGCAACAATCAACAGTGAAGTTCAACGTCATTCTGTGACTGATTGATCATTAGCTTCGGTCCCTTGTAAAGTACGTCTCTTAACATTGAACTGTTTGACCTCCATGACTAACTTATATTTGTTTTCCTACTATGTTACTTATTCTAGTTCAAGAAGCCTATAATTTTACGACTGAAATTCGCCCTTTAATTATTAGTATCTACCCACCAATAAATGAAGAAATCCTTTGTAACTTCGCAGAATCACTGAGCAAGTGAAGATCAAATGGGATGAAACTACCAGTTACTTCACATAGTTAAAGCTGCATATAGGAGTTGGTTCCAAGTATCAGGTAGTCCAGGTAGACACCAGTGGCTGCAGTCATTGCCACCATTATCCCCACTATAGACAGAAGGGTGTGCATCCTTTCTTAGCTGTGAGAGGAGCGTTATGTCAAGCAGATAAACTGGATTCTTCATTTTCTTTAACACACTGTTCACTATGGCTGCTGCTGGAGGTAGACCTGCTGGGTAAGTTGACCCAGATAATGGTTGAAGTTCTCCACTACAGCTCTTCTTTGGTTGATTCCACTCCTTGCCTCTGTTTGGATTGAAGAATATATTGTTCAGTCTGTTAGATATTATAATAAAAACTATTTGTAGGCGTTCAATTAAGTTATCAAATTTTAGAGTTGAATTGATCTTTAACATGGTATGTAAACCTTATGATCAAATGGCTTATAGTTTGATTCATGCCCTCTCATTCTCTAAAATTAAAATTAACTTTCAGCACAGCGATGTTAGACCTATACTTTGTCCATATTTCAACTCCAAAGAACTTTCATGTAAAAAAGTACTTAAAATAAAAACTATTCATCCCTGTTGTTTGATTAAACAAAATTATTCATAAATCTTTACTTAATAACTTAAGTTTTTGAGTTGAAAATCCACGAATAGTTTTTATTATAACCACAGTCAACTTTTTGAGTTGTTTCATACTTTATATCCCTCCAATCCTACTTTGATCTAATTCCTTTACTGGTTTTTAATACAATGATAATATTACAACTGGAACTTGCCATTTTTCATCTAAATCTTGGTTGTTTGATCTAATTAATAAGCATGATATGATGAGCACAAAAAATTAGCTGAAGTTCTAATTTCAACTACACCGATCTTATAAAGGACAAAAGTTGCCTTTACTCCATTTAAGTTTATAAATAAAGATATGGTTATAGAATTTACTTACTTATAATGGGTAGGAGAAATGCCTTGAAAGAAGACTTTAGTTTTGGTAGGATGAACATTAAGATCAACCCATCTAGCCCAAGTGGTTAATCCCTTATAGAATGCCTCCAAACGATCCATGTTCTTGAGCAGTTTGGGACCATCTCTTATGTAATCCCATCTGAACATAAACACCAGCAACTGGCAGATTAGAATGAAAAAGAAAAAAGGACAATGAATCAATGAGGTCATTTATATAAGTAATTCCATTTATACTGTTTAAACTCAGTTGCACATCACAGCTGAATTGTATGTTTTTTAGTTAGATGCAAAGGTAGATATTTGTGGAGTTATAGCCCAAACTGTGTGCAGGGGCCGACTACTGAATTTTAAATTAGAGAGATAAATTGCACAACGCCCTGAAGTTGAAGAGAATCATGGGCAATTTAGCCAAAATTATGTGGTACTGACCCAGCAGAAACATTAGGGCCTTGGGATTAATGGTACAAATAATGGTAGAGGCAAAATTTTAGAAACTTTGTACCGTTAAGTCTCACCTTTGTACCAAAATCGCCAAACTCATACTAGGTCAACATGACCTTATGATCCTTTTTTTTTTCGTTTAGTTTCAATTTAGATTCAAATTCGAGATCATCTTAGAGATGACTTTAATAACACTAATCTAGTTGAATCATTGGTTTATGACCCGTATTTATTGTGTAAGTAACATTATTTTACAGTAAAGCATACCCCTGAGATTTTCCAGTGTGGGTCCACCAATGCCAGGAGTTGAAGATTAACATGTCCATGCCTTTCCATGCATTTCCAGCCTCGATGGAGTTCAGCGTAAGAACTCTCCCAACGTTTTCTCGCACTATGTCCACCAAATATGGGGTGCGGTATAGCTGTATAGTTACTCCATAATCCTGCACAAACTCACCAGCCAGTGTAATCACATCCGTCCAACTTGCATAGCTGGGATTAAATTTCAATCAAAAAGCCAGACAATAAATGCAAAACAACTAAGAGTCACGAGCGTCATTCATTAAAAAGAAGGAACATTGTGTGCATAAAATATTCACGTGGAGAATAGTAAACAAACTACAAACATGCTCTGTTCTGTCAAGGTCACTTTCGAATATAAAAGGAAGGATAAATATACTTGCCCATCATATTTTGTTTATTGCATTCACACTATAAAAATAACAAAAAAAATAATATTTAATATTTAATAATTTAGAAATATGAATACCGATATAACAGAATACAATTTAAAATACATATATACAGTTTGAATTATCTTGAATTAGACAAGTGTTAAACATATAGATAACTATTTTTAAAAATATATGTTCTTCATAGATAATAGTAAAATATTCTGCACAGACCAGCACGGTAAAATATTATGTTGAAAGTCAGAATATTGGAATAGTTAACTATAAGCATTGGAAAACTGATCAATCAAAATGTAAAATTTGTATCTTTCTAAGGGATCTCGTGAATGATTCTCAGAATGAAAGTTGCAGGCAGGATGATAACCAAGTGCTCTGCCCAATGCAGAGTAGAAGTTTTCTGGTTTCCCAACTTTTGTCAATGTAAATAGAAAACACAACTATTTTTTTTTTTTCATTTGGTTCTGATTGTTATTATAATTTAAATCTTCGATTTTAGTATTATTGAACTAATTAGCTTATTAAAAAACACTATCAAATTTTGATCTCTATGTTATATTTCACTAATATCTCTACAATTGAATATTAATTTAGTGCCAAAGTTCATCTGCGTTTGCCGTTTGCATAATCTTATCCATTTTGGTGTTTGACATGGCATAAACGGTATTAAAATAATATATTACCTACGGAACCATTTTGTGTGACTGATGGTGAGGTGATTAAACACAGTAAAGCAAATAATTGCGTCGAGCCTTCAACTTGCAATCACAGGTTGGCATGTTCTGCCCAACAGCCTGTCCAGTAGCGGCAATCACTAACCTTTTTGAAGATCTCAAACGGCAAATAGTTAAGCAACTCGATATTCAAAACCCAGTTTTCTAGAATTTTTTTTTAATAGTACCAATCAGACCCTTCTCCTAAGTACAAATCGTATTTCAGCTTTCCTACAAACTACCCATTATTTATAGAATATTGGGTGCACATTTTCGTTTAATATAATCAATTATTCTATAGATCCTCCTAAATTGCCATGCCTAATGCGACTATTTTCTGTGTTTTTCCTTGTTTGGAGGGCTTTTAGAGCCAGATTAGCTTTTCGTGCACAGCAATTAATAAATTCCTACTAACAAAGTACCTATAACTAAAGTCTAACTCAAAGATCTGCCACCCTTTGGTGGCGGCAAGAGGAATCTTTTCAACAAATGAACTATTCAAAAGGTCATCAGTATTAGTAATCTTTACTTCGTTCCTAACGACTACTCGTCCGCACATCTGTCTGCTTTTCCCTCTAAATCAAACTTGAATTTTATCACAGAATTCTAATAACTGGGGTAGGAGAAAGCAGACGAATTTAATAATGGAAGCACCAATATGGGGCATGAACAATAAAAGAAAAAGACAGAGAGAGAAACAACTAAGGAGATGAAAATGGACACAGTTGTGGCAGTCTTATATTCACCAAACAATAGTGATTTGTGCACCAAACCAGAAAAGAGACAAGGAGAAAAAAAGAAAAGAGAAGTAAAAGCAAACCTGGAAGGTCACAGTGGACAGTGCTTGTTTCCTCAAAAAGCTGGTCTTGCCATTCGGCACCGACGCGTGAATCATACAGGATAATGATTCCCACGTGTTCAGACTCAGTGAATCACCCACAAACATTATCTTCTTCCCCCTCCATCTGTTCAGGAAATCCACCCCATCGAACCTGCACCAGAAAGAAAAAAAAAATTACAGCTTTATTTACAGAACCCATTTATCAAACACTTGGTAATTGCTAAACAAGTTTTGCTAGTCTCTATTAACTGCACTGTTTGGTAGAGAATTAGAGAAAAAAAAAAAAAAGATTACAAATGGAATCTCTATACAAAATCGATTTGAGTTGCAGCACAGAACCATATTGAACAGTTATTGCCAAAAACCATTTAACACACACATTCAAAACTCTCTGTTAGTATATCTTCATTACTTCACGATATCTGGTAGAGAAAAGGAGAAAAATTAAAACGAAAAACAACTACTCAAACAAGTATGCAAATTTTACAGTTTGACACTGTTTGCAACACTGCAAATATAGAATGTGGAAAAAATAATAATAATAAGAGTTTGATTTGAAACCAATGGTATAACCGCTGAAATACCTGGCCAAAGCACATGAATCTACGAACAAAACGGATTTGAGTTGCAGCACAAACCATTTAACAAACACTTTCAAAACTCTAATAATCTTTCTTTTTACTGCGCATTATGTGGTAGAGAAATGGAGAAAATGGAAAATGAAAGTTTCGTTAATTTTTAAATAGTCCGGCATTATTTGCAGTATTGATAATATAGAAAATAGGAACAAGAAGAGTTTGGTTTGAGACCAATTGTAATAGCCGTTTAAAATACCTGGGTAAAGCACACGATTCAGGCTTCCAAGAGTATTTCAGATACTGCTTATCAGGTCTTCCGTGACAACTAAACTCACCATCTATGAAAGGGCAGCTTGAAGAGTCATAGAGAGGAAATGACGAGTCAATCACCCAATTGCCTATGAAAAGATTACACCCATTTGCTTGCTTTTTCCCTCTCAAGCTACTCACATTGTGGAACTTTGCTGCTTCGGCTTGTTGAAGAGGGAAAATCAGAGCTTGGAAAGACAGAGAGAGCAGAAACAGAGTTTGAACCCTGAAACCCATTTGGGATTTTGGTTTCTAAAAGCTGGGAGACAAGAAAGAATGCCTGCGACTGAGAAAAACTTGTCTGGGTTTATAGGTCCTATATATAGGATAGAGGACCTCAAGGAAAAGTAGTACTTGGTGGGCTCACATGGTGATGGTGGGTGCTAGAGGAGGCTGATTTTTTATTTTCTGCCAAGAGTTGAGGGGATCTTGGATGGATTCGTCAGTGCTATGCGGAACCTGTGGGTTTGGAAATTGAAGAGCCTGTTTTATGGGGAAAATCAAATGTTACAAGTTTACAACATTGTGGGGGGAATTGAAAAGTTCTTTTGTATTCTAGTTGGTCTGCATGTGACGAGGCAAGATTAACTACGATATTTCACTTCCACGTGCTTGAATCCTGTGCCTGCAATTTAAAATCACAATTATCTCTGTTTTTCCAGTGAGATACTATCATTATCTACATAATGGCATGCAATATATGATAATGAATTTAGGATTTTAGGTACACTTTTAGTCTACTGATATCTTATTTTAGTATATTAAATATTAAGACATATGATATATTATCTGGTGTTATTAAAGGATTTAAATTCGGTCCAATTGGGTGATTGACCAATATTAAGATTAATTGGCTTAATAAGTCCAATCACTTTAATCAAATTTGTTGCAGATTTCATTATAAATAATTCTAATTCAAATAAATACAAGAGAGAGCGTACTTGTGGAAACTATACTATTAAGGGGTGTTTGGTACAATAATTTCTTTTAGTTTTTTAGGAATCTCAATCTAAAAAATTAAAATTTTTATATTTGGTACAAGTTTTTAAAAATTCATTCATGAAAAATTAAGATTTCTAAAAATTGATTTTTAGTAAGATTCTCACAAAAACATTTTCATGAAGAGGAGTGGGAATCTTAATTTTCCATAGGAATGAAAATTATTTTATGATGTTAAAAGATAATTATACTCTTTATTAATGGGATAATTGTAATAATAACAAAAAAAAATTTACTCTCTCTCTCTCCACTCTCTCATCTCTTTCTCTTTTCATTCTCTCACTTTCTCTCTCATCCTCTCTCTCACTTTCTCTCTCATTCCTTCTCTTCATTCTTACTTTCTCTCTCATAAGAATAAAATTTTTTTCAAAAAAATATACGCAAATTTTTAAAAAATTAAGTATAATCAAATATAAAAATAGAAGATTTACATAAAACATTATTTAAAAATTCTTAATAATTTTAAAGGTCAATCAAACACATTTTATATATTTTTAAAAAATTAAGTATAATCAAATATAAAAATAGAAGATTTACATAAAATATTATTTAAAATTTTTTAATAATTTTAAAAGTCAATCAAACACATTTTATATATTTTTAAAAATTATAATTTTTATCAATTATATTTTTTAAAAAATATGATTCAACAAACAATTTTTATCGTTTATCAAACGCCCTCTCAGTGTTGCCATAGCCACGTACAAGAGTGATGGCACCCTTTCGTATGAAAAGTACTGACTAGCACCTAACCAATTACAAGCCTCCATGCATGTTAGATAGTTTTCCCTACACTCCTGTTTTCTTTATAAATATTTCACCAGGCGGAGCGTTGTTGATCTTTAAGAAGACTATAAATCATGTAAATTTTTTAAAAAAACACACACAAAATTTTAAAAAATTAAGTATAACTAAATAAAAAAATAGAAGATTTATATAAAATATTATTTAAATTTTTTTAATAATTTTAAAAATCAATCAAACATATTTTATATATTTTTAAAAATTATAATTTTTATCAATTATATTTTTTTAAAAAATATGATTCAATAAAAATTTTTATCATTTATCAAACGTCCTCCTAATGTTGCCACAACTACGTACAAAAGTAATGGCACCCTTTCGTATGAAAAGTACTGACTGGCACCTAACCAATTACAAGCCTCCATGCATGTTAGATGGTATTCCCTACACTCCTGTTTTCTTTATAAATATTTCACCAGGGCGGAGCGTTGTTGATCTTTGAGAAGACTATAAATCATGTAAATTTTTTTTAATAATGATATAATATTTATTATTTAAATATAAATTTATTATAACTTAGTCTCCCTCATTTAAAATATTATTTTAATTAAAAAATTTATAACTCAAATTCATTAAAAAAAATTAAAAAAATTATAAATAATTATATATAAAACTTCTTTTAATTTGTAAATTATGTATTATGTTTAACTATTTTAAACTTTTAATTGTTACATGTACTTTTTTTCTTCAGCCCTCCAATAAAAATTATCTAGCTCCTTTCCTGTATTTCACTCCTCTCTCTGCATATGGAGTTTCTTTTTTATTATTTTATCTCTAGCTTCTCATACTATCTAACTTTGGTCTTTTGCACGAAAGCCCCAACCCGAGTAAGAGACTTTGGCTAAAAGAGTATTTATCAAATATTTTGAAGATATTGAAAATAGTTGTGTTTAATGTACCTATAATTTAAGATGTCCAATATCAACTAAAATATTAAAAGATATAAATTGTTACTGTTTTGGTTACTAGTTCATACCACTTAAGAAATATAGAGATTCGTTTGTCTTCCCAGAAACTTCATGTTTGTTTACTTTTAGCTAAGATATCCAAAATGTAAAATAACATAACAGCTACCAACAATCAACGTACACATTGGCACTTAATGATTAAACGATCGTCTATTTGGTCAAAAGAGTAAATGTGTGAGAAAAATTATCACAGGACAATAAAAATGGATATCTCTGGCTGGTATCAGTGCATGCCTCCTTTTTCAATTTTTTTTTTTTGTTATAGGCATTAGATAAGTGTCGTTCAACTGATAATTAGATATTCAACTGACAATTAAATATTAATCCTTTTTAAAGTATAAAAATTATTAAAAAAAGTTTTATCTCTATCAACAAAAATTTTTTTATACACACGCAGTTGAATCAAATTCAAAACAACATATTAAAAAAATTTAGTTATCTATTAATTATGTCAAACTTTATTGATCAGTACATGCCTCTTTTAGTCTCAAATAATTAAAAAGTTTTTGTAATGTTAAAAATTTAAATTTATAAAAAAAAGTATTTATAAAAAGAGATAATTTTAATATTTTAAATAAGATTAATTTTATATACAAGGAGCATGAAAGAAAAAATATATATGGCTCCTTTGATAATTTTTTTATAGAAATAATATCATCATGCACAATGATTTTCTGTGGGACCATTCTTTTCGTGTTCTGAAGCTTTCATGAAGATGGTTGACTTTTCCTACATAATTAAAATTATTGTCTTATATATTTTTGATAATTATATAGACATACATCTTAGTTGGAAATCATAGCAAGATAAGTTTTGCATTTTATTTTATATAAAAATTTATTGAATTTTGAGATCAAACAGTTTAAAAATTTATTTATAAAAAATAAACTTAGGACTCCGTAATGCAACCATCTCACAACTATATATTGATGTAATTGCAAATGAATTTAAGAAATTAAAAGATTATAACTTTGAATTTATATTATGCTCTTATACTATAAAACCGAGTTAAAAAATTGAAATCTCATAAACATTTTATTCTCTCTTTCTTGTATATTTTTTTATTATAAGGACTATTAGTACCAAGGAAAATCAGGGTAGGGGAAAACACCAAAAAAGTATATAACTTTGGGTTCTAGTTGATGAGCGAGGACAAGAAGCGTAGTCAATGTCTATCCCCACCGGGGAGCCACCCTCCACCCAGCGGTTCGGTGTCGGTCACACTCTTTCAAACAAATACAAACAAACCGAGCCCACACGCCAAGCCCAAAAGTTGGAGTTTACTTTTATGGTTCATTACTCAACAAACCCACGTTGCACTATGCTTGCCCCTTAGGCTCGTTGACAGGCACAAACTCCAAGGCCTTACTAGGGGACCCCATTTGCCATTGTCGTCTTCAAGTTGATCTGGTTTCCACCACACTTTTGTGGCAGGTGAACCATGCCCATCTCATGCTTGCAGTCAAAGGTTAGTGGGTCATACATTACTTGATAATCTTATGCGTTTCAAAGATAACAAGAGCAAATTTGTCATCGGGGGTACAAATATTTTTTTAATTTAGAAATCTTCAAAGCCAAACATTTCTTGGAGACCTTTTCAATTTACAGATATAATTATAATGAATCTTGTGTACACAATCAATTGATGAAAGTGAAATGAGAGCAACTTCAATTTTGAAAGGTTTACTTATCCTTGAGTTTTTTTTAAATATTTTTTTCTAGTTTATTTGACTCTAACTAAATTTAAACTCTTAATTTCAATTTTGAAAACAGTTTTGGTATCATTAAACTAATTAACTCATTAATTTTTTTTAAATTTATTTAAATTTGACTGATATTTGAACTCAAACTTATTAGCTCTGTATACAATTTTAATACTATTAAATCAATTGATTTATTGATTATTTCTTTATATTTCAATTTAGGGTGTTCTTGGATATTGTCCCAGATTAAATTTCCTCTAGAGACAATTTTAAGAGTTTACTTTCCCCCATATTAATTTGGTGCACTTAGATTTTACTACTGAGGTTTTTATGGTAACACCACCTAATCTTTTTTCTTTGGGCATCCACGCAGGTCTTG
Source organism: Gleditsia sinensis (assembly GCA_037074535.1). NCBI lineage: Eukaryota > Viridiplantae > Streptophyta > Magnoliopsida > Fabales > Fabaceae > Gleditsia > Gleditsia sinensis. Next base: position 18,232,015 of record CM073465.1, on the reverse strand, counting down.
AATAACTTTTTAAGTGTAATGCCAAGAGATGAGATATATATATATTAGCTGTTATAACGTGGAGGAACCAAATTATTCCCCATAGGAAAAGATAATAAGGGAAATAAAAGTGGAAGTAAGGATTTCATTATATGAATTTCATCAAATAAGAAATAATAAAAAAAAAAGAAAAAATATATTTACCCACCCTCATCTATACTATCAATTAAAACTTTCCATCCAATCTAATAATCATTACAATATTTCACTAATTTATGAATTTATTGTAAATAGCATTTAAAGTGACACAAATACACATTTTTGTTATTCTAACAATTCTGGTCAAATTGTTACTTGCTCCCTTAATTTATGTTTAATTTCATTTTAATTCTTTAATTAAAAATAATTTTTCTAAAATCTCTTAATTAAAATCATTATTTATATTTTAAACCATAGTTTAAATAGAACAAAAAAATTCTAAATCCTAAACTCTAAACTCAAAAGCTAAAAATTATAAAACCCAAAATCATAAATTCAAAAATTTAAAATTCTAAAACTCTAAACCTTAAATTCTTAAACCTAAACCTTAAACTTAAGAATCTTAAACTCAAAATTCTAAAATCTTAAAACTCTAAATTCTAAAATCTAAATCATAAAACCTCAAACTCCAAATCTCAAGTATCAAAACCTCAAAACCTAAATCTCAAACACCAAAACCACAAAACCCTTAACACCAAACTCCAAACCCTAAATCCCAAATTTCAAAATCTCAAATTTCAAACCCCAAATGCAATCTCCAAACTCTAAACCTCAAAATCCAAAAGCCCAAAACTTCAAAAATTCAAACCCTAAACCTTAAACCTTAAATTTAAAAATCTCAAACCCCAAATTATAAACTACAAACTCTAAATCCTAAAATCTCAAACTCTAAACTCTAAACCCGAAACCTCCAAACTCTAAATCTCAAACCCCAAACCCTAACTCTAAACTCCAAACATCAAGACCTTAAAACCCCAAACCTCAAACAACAAAAACTAAAAACCTAAAGGCCAAACCTCACTCTAAACCCCAAACATCAAGACCCTAAAACTATAAACCTCAAACAACAAAAACTAAAATCCTAAAGATCAAACATCACTCTAAATCTCAAACATCAAGACCTTAAAACCTTAAACCTCAAACAACAAAAACTAAAATCCTAAAACCCAAATCCTCAAACCACAAAAACCCAAACCCCAAATCATAAACTTAAAAATCCCAAACACCAAAAATATAAACTCTAAACCCTAAACCTCCAATGACATGCCTCAATTTAATGAAACGTGAATAACACAATAAACAGATAACTTTACACTTATATATTTCAATACGGCTTCACAATATCACATAATCAAAAAATATCATACGTTTACAAGTATCCAGTAAAGCTAATTATACATGCCAAAGCTACACTTAACAATATTACAGCAAAAACAGGGATCCTGCCTGTGGCGTTTAGAGCATATTCTAGATTACAATGACATAACATTTACACATTTCTAACTTTGGAAACAACGAAGACTCACTCAGAGAATATAACACCTAACTGTTCACGTAGCTACAGGGCCAACCTCTGTATCTTTATATGAAAAATGTGGAAATATCATGTAGTGAGTTTGACAACTTAGTGAGTAGATAATACATCATATGACCTCTCAGATCAACATATGGATGTACTCAGTAGTTAAAATTTATCATATCAAAATTTACAGTTCAGAAGTATATCCATATGGGACCCGCATTTTTAAATATTTTCAATTCAAATCAATTTAAATATCTATATCCATATATGATACAATATGGTCATAAATCAAACAGTGGCATGCATTAAAAACATTTCTTATAAAAATCTTAGGAGGATCTCATATCAGAATTATCATATCAGAGTTCAACCTCTACCATACTTTGTTGGTGTAAGATTTTCCTATACTTAGAATCTCAACTAAGGTTTGCCCTACCACCATTCAAGAGGACACACAAATGGACTCTAATATAGGTAATTTTCCAAGTACAAAGCAAGGGAAGGCAAATCACATCTCATATATCAGGCATCTTACCTAGATAGGAGCATCTTGCTTTCCATCACATATCATATCTCGTGTGTTGACTCTCACACGAAACTAACACCACCCCTACTAGTTAAGGTATCAAGGTGCACCAGGACTAACATCACTTACTATTAGCAAATAGTGTTTTTAATAGGATTCCTCCACAAAATTATCATATGCACATATTCCACATCTTTCAAAATAGAGAACTTGTAGTATAATATAGCTCATCTGTCATAAACTACCCCAATCAGGATTTATCACATATACATGCCTTTTCTTGAGGTAATTATATAGTATTATAAATCAATGTCACATGCATAAATATTCATTTCACCATTTAATGAGAAATACATGTGAAATCAAATATACCATGAGTTTAGAAAATCCATTTCTCAAAACTATACTCTTCTTAAACTATATTCCAAATTGTAAACAATTCAGATAATTTTAATGCATTTCAGAAATATATAAAAATGTAAATATCTCATAAACATAATCAAATACATGTTTAAAGATCAAGAAGAGTATAAGCAAGTCATAGAAAGAATTATCCACTCACAAAGTTAGGGTACCAAGTTGGACAACCCTAAAATTTATGTTTTCGGTCCGAATTTAGCAAAATAAACCCCAAAATTGAGTCTGGAAGGACCAAAAACTTTAAAAATGACTCTGAATTTGCGAAATTTAGCCTTTAGGAGCTCAGTCAATGCAACAGGGTCCGGTTACACGTGCTACACGCGCCACCAGGAGGAGTTGCGCATGGGCTTCACTCGCCGAAGGAGAAACGGCACATGGGGGCACATGCAAGGGTGGATAGTCTTAAAATTTGAGATCCTAAGGTTTTGGCACCTTTTGGATCGATCTACAATGTTAGTTTTTGCGTTTGAGAACCACAAATAGGAGTTTTGAATATTACCATTTTAGAAAAAAAAATTTCTTCAATTTTTCAGTCAATCTCCGGCCAATTTTTCAAAAACTAATTGAATGAATTTATAGAACTCTTTGTCCTGAGTCCATTGGTGGTGGTGGTGTCGAAATCTGAGGTCCGGAAGCGGAGAAATCTTAGAGAGAAATTTGAGGGTTTCGGGAGAAAAAATTCTGAGGAGAGAGAGAGAAAAATCTGAAAATAATCAGCTTCTTGAGTGACTGAGGCCCTTAAAATATCCCTAGAGACTTTTCTACAAAAAATCACTTTTAGAAGAAGGTCCTTGCAAATTTTTTTTATTTACATTTTGACCTCGAAACTTTTGATAAATTGCATTTTAGGTCCTAAAACGTAAATTCTTATATTTTCTTTGTAATTCTTTAACCCATGTAGTAAATAAACATATTTTCAATAGTTCTTATCTCTATTTTCAAAATATTCTCTTTTATTCAAAATTTTCTTTAAATTTACGGCTATTACATTCTTCCTCTTTTAAAGAAATTCGATCCCCAAATTTCATCACCATAGTTGCAGATAAATACTAACCTCATTGTTAAAATAAATACGGATATATGGCGCGTATGTCATCCTCTCTTTCCCAAGTAGCTTCCTCAGAAGAGTGATTTTTCCATATCACTTTCACTGTAGGTATTTCTTTTAACCGCAACTTCTTTACTTGTCTGTCTACTATCGCTATTGGTTGTGCCTCATAAGTTAAATCTTCCTATAACTAAATTTGTGGACACTGTATAAGATGTGTAGGATCCGATAAATATTTCTGTAGTATAGACACATGAAAAACTGGATGGACATTACCCAATTTAGGGGTAAAGCCAAACGATAAGCTATTGGACCGATCCTATCAAGAATTTCAAATGGTCCTATATACTGCGAACTTAACTTCTCTTTCTTCCCAAATCTTACTACTCCTTTCATAGGAGATATTTTCATAAAAACATGTTCACCTATGGCAAATTTCAATGGTCGAAGTCTATTATCAACACAGGCCTTCTATATACTCTAAATTGCTGATAACCTTTCCTTAATTAATTTTACCTTGATTAATGCATCATGTACCATATTAGGCCCTAAAACCTTTACTTCGCCCATCTCAAACCATCCGATCGGGGAACGAAAACACCTACCATATAATGCCTCAAAAGGAGCCATTTGTATACTGGTTTGGTAACTATTATTATAAGCAAATTTAGCTAAAGGTAGAAATCTTTCTCAACTACCCTGAAAATCTAAAACACAAGCCTGAAGCATGTCTTCCAATATTTGAATGGTTCACTCAGACTGTCCATTTGTTTGAGGATGGAATGTAGTACTGAGATTTAACTTCGTGCCCAAAGCTTCTTGGAAAGCTCTCTAAAAACGAGCTGTGAATTGTGGTCCTTGGTAAAAATAATTGATATTGGCAATCCATGAAGCCTCACTATTTCATTCAAATATAATCCTGCATACTGAGCTACATTGTATGTGGTTTCCACTGGTAGAAAATGTGCCGACTTAGTCAACCTATCAATGATTACCCATATTGAATCAAACCCTTTTAGTGTTCTCGATAACCCCATAACAAAATCCATAGTTATTCTTTCCCATTTCCATTCAGGTATCTCTATCTGTTGATGTAATCCTGCAGGCCTTTGATATTCTACTTTTACCTGCTGATAGGTTAAACATCAAGACATATAATCCACTATGCCTTTCTTCATATCTTCCCACCAATAAATTTCATTTAGATCCTTATACATTTTTGTTATTGTAGGATGAATGGTATACATGGATCTGTGGGCTTCCTCTAAATTTTTTTTCTTAAGTTCTTGTTTATCAGGTACACATAACTGCTTGCCTAATATCAGAATTCCTTCAAAGTCTACAATTAATTCAACTTCATCACGATTCTTCACCTCTTCAATTTTTTTGCATAAATAGACATCCTCTTTCTGTACCTTTTTCACCTACTCAATCAAAGATGATTGAAAGTGCATATGAGCTAATAATATTTCAAACTCCTTTATTTTTATTACTACCCCATCACTTTCCAGCTTATGCATCTTTTTAACCAACAGCTTTCTTACCACTGTGATATGAGCCAAACTACTTATAGACTTCCTACTTAATGCATCAGCCACCACATTGGCCTTACTTGGATGATATAGTATTGTGCAGTCATAATCTTTAAGTAATTTCATCCATCGTCTTTGTCTTAAATTAAGATCTTTTTGTTGAAAAATATATTTGATACTTTTATGATATGTATAAATTTTGCATGTCTCACCATACAAATAATGCCTCCAAATTTTGAGAGCAAAAACTACTAATGCCATTTCCAAGTCATGAGTTGGATAATTTTGTTTGCGTGATTTAAGCTCTCTAGATGCATATGTAATGACTCGACCATTTTGCATCAACACACATCCTAATCTAATTCTCGATACATCATAGTATACTGTGTATCCTCCGGTACCTAAAGGAATAGCCAATACTGGCGCTATAGTCAAACATTCTTTAAGTTTCTGAAAAATTCTTTCACATTCATTTGACTAGTCAAACTTTATTCCATTTCTTGTTAGCCTCGTCAAATGATCAGCTATTTTTGAAATTTTTTTAATGAATCTACGATAATAGCCTGCTAATTCAAGAAAACTATGAATCTCTGTAATTGTCGTAAGGCGTGGCCATTGCTGCACCACTTCTATCCTTTTAGGATCAATTTGAATACCATCTTTAGTAACCACATGCCCTAGAAAGGTAACAGTACTAAGTCAAAATTCACATTTTGAAAACTTGGCATATAGCTGGTGATCTCTTAAGGTTTGTAATCCTATTTTTAAATGTCACTCATGCTCTGCTGAACTCTTTGAATATACCAAGATATCATCTATGAATAAATGACAAATTGATCCAAGAAAGGTTTAAATACTTTATTCATCAAATCCATGAATGCAGCTGGAGCATTTATTAGACCAAATGACATTACTAAAAACTCATAGTGCCCATATTGAATCCTAAAAGTATTTTTCGGAATATCTTCCTTCTTTATCCTTAATTGATGATACCTAGATCTCAAATCAATTTTTAAAAAACATTAGACACCTTGTAGCTGGTCAAATAGATCATCTATACGAGGTAATGGATACTTATTACGTTCTATCACTTTATTCAACTGTCTGTAATCAATACACAACCGTAACGATCCATCTTTATTTTTCACAAATAGGACAGGAGCACCCTAAGGAGAAGTACTAGGGCATATAAATCATTTGTCTAACAAGTCTTGTAACTGGGTTTTTAACTCCTTGATCTTAGTCAGTGCCATTCTATATGGGGGTATAGATATTGATTGAGTTCCAGAAAGTAAATCAATACTGAACTTAATTTCTCATTTTGGGGGTAATCCTAGCAACTCATCAGGAAACACATCAGAAAATTCCCTAACCACTGAAACTTGCTCTACCTTGGTGTACTATGATCTCCTTGTATTAAGAAGGAAGATTTTTTAGAGACATTAAACTTAATCACCTTAAGGTGACAGTCTATAATGACATGACATGATAACAACCAATCCATTCCTAGTATAACATCAAAGTCTACCATATCTAGAACTATCAAATTTACAAGAGTCTCCTTATCTTCTATCGAAATCTCGCATGATTTATACACATTATTTACTAATAGGAATTCTCCCATTGGAGTAGCAACGATAAAAGAACAATGTAAACTAGCAGGATCTCTATCCAATTTCTTAGCAAAACATAGTGATATATAAGAATAAGTAGAATCAGGATTGAACAGAACATATGCTTTATGGGAACATACTGATAATGTACCTGTCATAACTTCATTTGAGGTTTGAGCATCCTATCGTGTCAAGGAAAAAACTTAAGCTTGTTCTTGGTCTCGACTTCCTGATCCTCTACCAGTACCATCACTACTTGCTTGTACTGAAGCTGCTCTATTTGGTCGTGTTGGCATAGATGTAGGGGGTGAAGCTGGTTGTACTGATACTTAACTAAAACTTCGTATTTGTGGGCAATTTCTCATCAAATGACTCATTTGTCTACACTTAAAACATGCATCAGTTTCTCTGCGACACTGTCCAATATGATGCTTGCCACAAATAGGACATGGTGGAATTGATCTTGATTCTTGTTGGCCAACAGGTCTCATATCTCTTTGATTCATTCTTTGCTTGTTGATATTCACTAATGTCTGATTAGAGCTACTAGTTCCTGTTTGAGTAAGGCGCTGTGGATTTTGAAATTTTATTCCTCTGATATTAGGATTATAACTTGTCTAGACATTATTATCTCGCTCTCTTTTTCTTCTCTTTAAACCTTTAATATCTGTTTGCTCTCGTGTTTCCATCATTCTAGTACAGTTCATAACTGCTGAATAAGTTGAAAAATGATTCATCTTAGGACCCACCGATTTAAACAATGAGCATATCAATCCCAAAACAAACCTCTTAATTCTATCATTTTCAGTAGGAACCAAATATGGTGCATATTTGGACAACTGGATAAAACGGATGTCATATTCAGAAACTGTCATGTTCGGTGTCTGTCTTAATTTTTCAAATTCTCTGACCCTCTTGTCTCTTTCACTTATTGGCCCGAAGAGATTCATAAATACTTTCTTAAATTCGTCCCACTCTATTGGTGGTAAAATAACTGTCCTTCCTTCTACAAGTGTCTCAAACCAAACTTGGGCCACATCAGATAGTTGAAAAGACACCAATTCAACATATCTCCTACTAGAACACCCCAAAGCTCTGAAAACTCGTTTTACAACATTAATAAATATCTGTGGGTCACTCGTTTCACAACATCAATAAATATCTGTGGGTCTTCTTGAATATCTAACCCAGAAAAAGTTGAGGGTTTCAACTTAAAGAATTGCGGTAATGACACCTCAATCCCTGTAACTAAACTTGTCCTCTTGCTCAGCTGTTCTTCCTAGTTCTTGCGCTTCAGGAGTATTTTCTGGTGGCTAGCCTTCCCTTCTATCCTGTTCTACTATAAATCCAACCAATGTCTCTAAACTCCTATGTATACCAGCAATCATATCAGCTGTTATGTCATGTGGCTCCTGAGGAGGTTATACTCTTTTATCAAAAACTCTATCAAATACATGGGCATGTTCATCTTGTCTTGGGATTCTCATACCCCGTGCACACTCTTGGCCTCTATCTCTTCCTCTAATTCGACCTCTATCACGGTCTCTTTGTTCTGAAATTGTAGATTGTGCAGACTCTTCTGTAGAGGGTGCACGATCTACAGCTTCTCTAGTAACTGCTCTAGTTCTTGGCGGTATCATCAACTATAAAGAACAGAACACATTTTTAAGATACCATAATATTTCATCAAACCTTACACTAGGAACTTAAGCAAACTTGGAATAGAAAGGAAGTTAATATCCTATAGAATCCCTCAACAACACCTGAAGTATAAATATATCTGGCTCATATCCATACTAAAAGTCCTACTAAAGAATCCTTTACTCTGATAGCCACAGGAAAACCTAATGCTCTAATACCAACTTGACACGCCCCAATTTAATGAAACGTGAATAACACAATAAACAGATAACTTTACCCTTATATATTTGAATATGGCTTCACAATATCACATATTCGAAAAATATTCGTGTAGTGAGTTTAACAACTCAATGAGTAGATAATACCTCCTATGACCTCTCAGATCAACATATGGATGTATTTAGTAGTTAAAATTTATATATCAAAATTTACAATTCATAAGTACATCCATATGTGACCCGTATTTTCAAATATTCTCAGTTCAAATCAATTCAAATATATATATATCCATATATCATACAATATGATCATAAATCAAATAGTGGTATGCATTAAAAATATTTCTTATAAAAATCTTAGAAGGATCACATATCAGAACCACCATATCAAAGTTCAACCCCTTCCGTACTTTGTTGGTGTAGGATTTGTTTATACTTAGTATCTCAACCAAGGTTTTCCCTACCACCATTCAAGAGGATATGCAAAGGGACTCTAATATGGGCAATTCTCCAAGCACAAAGCAAGGGAAGGCAAATCATATCTCATATATCAGGCTTCTCGCCCAGATAGGAGGCATCCCGCTCTCCATCATATATCATATCTCGTGTGTTAGCCTTCACACAAGACTAGCACCACCCCTGCTAGCTAAGGTATCAAGGTGCACCAGGGTTAATATCACCTGCTGTTAGTAAACAATGTTTCTAATAGAATTTCTCCACAAAATTATTATATGCACATATTCTATATCTTTCAAAACAGAGAACTTTTAGTATAATATAGCTTATCTGTCATAAACTACCTCAATTAGGGTTTATCATATATACATGTATTTTCTCGAGGCAATCATATAGCATTATAAATAAATATCACATGCATAAATATTCATTTCACCATTTAATGAGAAATACATGTGAAATCAGATATACCATGAGTTCATAAAATAAATTTCTCAAAACTATACTCTTCTTGAACTATATTCCAAATTGTAAGCAATTCAAATAATTTTAATACATTTCAGAAATATATAAAAGTGTAAATATCTCGTAAATATAATCAAATACATGCTTAAAGATCAAGAAGAGTATAGGCAAGTCGTAGAAAGAATTATTATCCACTCACAAAGTTAGGGTACCAAGTTGGACAACCCCAAAATTCATATTTTTGGTCTGAATTTAGTAAAATAAACCCAAAAATTCAGTCCAAAATGTCCAAAAATCTTGAAAATGACTTCAAATTTTTGAAATTTGACCTATGGGAGCTCGAACAACGTAAGTCAATCAACAGAGTCCGGTTACACGCGCTACACGTGCCACCAAGAGGAGCTGCGCGTGGGCTTCACTCGCCGAAGGAGAAATGGTGCGTGGGGGCACGTGCAAGGGTGGATAGTCCTGAAATTTTAGATCCTAAGGTTTCGACACTTTTTGGATTGATCTACGGTGTTAGTTTTTACATTTGAGAACCACAAATAGGAGTTTCGGATATTACCTTTTTAGGTAATTTTTCTTTCAATTTTCTGGTCAATCTTTGACCAATTTTTCAGAAACCAATCAGATGAATTTGTAGAATTCTTCGTCCTGAGTTCATTGGTGGTGGTAGTGTTGAAATTCGAGGTCCGGAAGCGGAGAGATCTTAGAGAAAAATTTAAGAGTTTCGAGAGAGAAAATTTTGAGGAGAGAGACAAAAATATAAAAATGATCAGTTTCTTGAGTGGCTGAGGCTCTTAAAATTTTCCTGGAGACTTTTCTGCAAAAATTCACTTTTAGAAGAAGGTCGTTGTAAATTTTTTTTATTTATATTTTGACCCCGAAACTTTTGAGAAATTGAATTTTAGGTCCCGAAACGTAAATTCTCATATTTTCTTTATAATTCTTTAATCCATGTAGTAAATAAACATATTTTTAACGGTTCTTATCTCTATTTTCAAAATCTTCTCTTTTATTCAAAATTTTTTTTAATTAGAATTTTCTTTAAATTTACGGCTATTACATCAAAACTCCAAATATCAAAGCTCAAACCTCCAAGCCCCAAAGTTTAAATCCCAACTCTAAACACCAAATATCAATACCCTAAAATCCAAAATCTCAAATACGAAAAACTAAAATCCTTGACCCAAACCCAAAACCCAAAACCTCGAACTCCAAAACCTCAAACAAAAAAATTTCAAACCTTAAATTCCAAAACTCAAACTCTAAAACCTAAAGTCTCAAACTCTAAATTCTAAACCCCAAACTTCAATCCTCAAAACTTAAACCTTAACCCCAACTCTAAACACCAAAATCTAAGGATTTGGGATTTGCGGGTTCAGGGTTTGGTGTTTAGAGTTTTGGGCTTAGGTGTTTAAGGATTTTTGGTTTGAGGTTATGGGATTTGGGGTTTGGAATTTTAGGGTTTAGAGTTTGATTTTTCTAGGTTTGAAGGTATAAGGTTTGGGTGTTTAGGGTTTGAGGTTTGGCATTTTTTATTTTGGACTTTTAAGTTTGGATGTTTGAGGTTTAAGTTTTGGAATTTTACGGTTTTGGTGTTTAGGGTTTAGGGTTTGGGGGTTTAGGGTCATGACATTTGACATTTGAGGTTTAGGGATTAGAGTTAAGGGTTTGGGGCTTTGGATTTTCGTGTTTGAGTAGAGTCTTGATGATTGAGGTTTAGAGTTGGGGTGTGGGGGTTTGGAGTTTGAGATTTGGAGTTTGAAGGTTTGAGATTTAGGGTTTAGAGTTTGAAGTTTTAGGGTTTGGGGTTTAGGGCTTTTATGTTTGGTGTTTGGTGTTTTAGTTTTTGTTGCTAGAGATTTGATGTTTTAGGGTCTTAATGTTTAGAGTTTAGAGTTGGGATTAGGAGTTTGAAGATTCAGGGTTTAAGTTTTATAGTCTAGGGTTTTTGGATTTGTCATTTTTGGGTTTTGAGGTTGAGGGTTTGGGGTTTGAATTTTTGGGTTAGGGGTTTTAGGCTTTTGGGGTTTGAAGTTTAAGGTTTTGAGATTATATTTGGGGTTTAGAGTTTGAAGTTTTGAGGCCTGTGGTTTTGGAGTTTAGAATATTGGAATTTAATATTTGAGATTTTATAGTTTGAGGTTTGGGATTTGGGGTTTAGGGTTTAGAGGTTCAAGGTTTGAGATTTTGGAATTTAGCATTTGGAATTTAGAGTTTGGGGTATTGGGATTTGGAGTTTGGTGTTAATGGTTTTATGGTTTTGGTGTTTGGGGTTTGAGTTTTAGAGTTTTAACATTTAAGGTTTAAGATTTGAGATTTTATGATTTATGTTTTAGAATTTAGGGTTTAGAGTTTTAAGATTTTAAGTTTTTGAATTTAAGATTTCTGGGTTTGAGATTTAGGTGTAAGAATTTAAGATTTAGACTTTTAAGATTTTAGAACTTTGAGTTTATGGTTTAGCGTTTTGGATTTTATGATTTTTGACTTTTGAGTTTAGGATTTAGATTTTTTTTGTTATATTTAAACTATGGTTTAGGATATAAATGATATTTTTTTTAAAATTTAATGGATTAAAAAAAACTATTTTTAGTTAATAAGAGACTAAAAAAAATTAAAAATAAATTAGGCAAGCAAGTAATAATTTGACCAAAGTTGTTAGAAAAAAGAAGATATATATTTGTGTCACTTTAAGTACTATTTGCACTAGATTCATAAATTAAGGGAGATATTGCAATGATGATTAGATTGGGGGGAAGTTGCAATTGGTAGTATAGATGAAGGTAAATTATAAATGCATTTTCTCCATATAAAAAAATCACCATTTTTTTGGTAAAACAAAATTTATAATAAAGGGAGACCGTTTCCTTTTAAGATTAAAGCACATCATAAGCATAAAAAATTTATATAATAGTACTTACACATAATTTATTAAGAGAGATTATGTCACGACCCTAATTTTAGGGCACGTGAAATCCATATACCATACACATATATTTTTCATAAATGTACATAATGCCATTCTTAATCATATAAATCAATACATATAAGTTCTCATACACATATACAATATACAGTTTACGTCTATAAACACCAGAGTAACAGTAGAAGCAAGGATCCTGCCTGTGACGTTCAGAGCAACGCTAGAGTACAAATATTTTACAAATATAAAACATTGAGAGCCTAGAAATAATGTAGGCTCACCACTGAAGTACGACCTCTAGTCAATCACGTGGCTGTTGGACTAAACTCTATGTCTTTATTTGAAAAATAGATCCACATCGTGTAGTGAGTTTTACAACTCAGTGAGTAGATAATACTTCCTATGACCTCTTAGGTCAACATATGGATGTACTCATATAATAAAATTTATGTTATCAAAAATTACATTTCAGAAGTACATCCATATAGGACCCACATTTTCAAATATTCTCTATTCAAAAATCATAATAAGGTCTTTCAAACCATAAGCGGTACTGTATACACAATGCTCATGTCAAGTTCAAAATCATATTCAATACTGTAAAATCATTAATCAAATTATGCTATGCATCAAAACATTTCTCATAAAATATTTGGAGGATCCCATATCAGAACCACCATACCAGAGTTTGACCCCTTCCGTACTTTGGTGGTATAGGATTTGCCTAAACTCAGCATCCCGCTGAGGTTTTCCCTACTACCATTCAAGAGGACACGCGAATGGACTCTGTATGGGTCTTTCCCAAGCACACAGCAAGGGAAGTTAAAATAACATCTCATATAATTGGCATCTCGCCCATATATAGGAGGCATTCTGCTCTCCTTCACATATAATCTCCCGTGTGTTGGCCCTCACACGAGGCTAGCACCACCTCCCCTGCTAGCTGAGGCAATCAAGGTGCGCACCAAGGCTAACATCACCTGCTGTTAGCAGACAGTGTTTCCAATAGGATTCCTCTACAGAAAATATCATATGCACATATTCCATATAATCAAGTATAAATTCTCAATATAATACAGACTTTCAGTCTTAAAATACTTATATGTCAAAACTTCCCATTCAGGGGAAAAATGTATACATGCCCATATCCGAGGCAAACATATCACTGTAAAATCAATGTCACATGTACAACATACTTTCTTTGACATGTAATGCGAAATACATGTAAAAATCACATGTTCAATGTATTTCAAAATTCATCTGTTATAAATTACCCATTCAGGGTTTATCACATATATATTCCCTTTCTTTAGGCAATCATATATCTCTATAAATCAATGTCACGTGTATAATATTCACTTTATCATTTAATGAGAAATACATGTAAAATCATATACACCATGAGTTCATAAATCCATTTTCAAAACTATACTCTTCTTGAACTGTATTTCAAAATGTAAGCATATCAGATCGTTTTATGCATTTCAGAAACATATCACAGTGTGTATATCTCATAAACATAATCATATACATATTCAAGTATCAAGAAGAGTATAGGCAAGTCATAGGAAGAATCATCTACTCACAGGTAAGGGCTCTAGATTGGACAGCCTTAAAATCCTCGTTTCTGGTCTGAATTTGAATAAATAAGCTTCAAAAATGTGTCCGGAGGGTCCAAAAACTTTAAATGAGCTCGGGTACTGTTCACCGCCGAAAAATACTATTCACACCGGAAATCACTATTCACCACCACTATTCATCGCTGGAAAATACTATTCACAGTCACAAAATTTTTTACCGAATCAACAAAACGAATTCATATCTTAATATTTATCTAGTTTCTGAATCCATCTACGAAGTCAGATTTCTAATTAGAAGTCTCTAAATAAGGTTTTTCAGAACTTACCTTTTACCGAGATTTTCTACTTCAGATCTACGGCGATTCAACGGTTGATTTGAAAAACTGATCGGTCAAAACTGAAGTACTCTTCATCGTGAATCCAATAACACTTTCAGTTTTGGTATCGGAAGCCCATAAACACTCCAAATCGAAAGATGAAATTGGATATCACTATTAACTACTGTGCATTTCTTCGATTTTTTTTCCTTTCTCAATTCCTCTCCCGGCCTTCCGTTTAAACATTCTGCTGTCTTTTTTTTTAAATATAATAATAATTATTAAATAATTAATAATAAGATTTTTTTTTATAAAAATTCATATAAATTCCGTTTTTCATCATAAAATATCCCAAAAATTTCTAAAAATTTCCTTTCTTCTAAACCTTTAGTTAAACTCTTAAATCATGATTTTTCTTGATAAAAATCATATTAAAACAAATTTTAAAACAAATATCTTTATTCATATTAAAAGAAAGAATATTTCTAAAAATACCATAAAAATTCAATAGAGGCCGGTATAATTATTTTAAGCAACACAATACTTTTTTTACTTAAAAGTCCACTTACTTTTAACAAATTATAATTATTTCTACATAAATAAAAATATTTTTGCTAATAGCGCGCCAAAATATAAATTCTCATATTTCTTTTATAATTCTTTAATCCATGTAATAAATACACATATTTTCACCGGTTCTTATCTCTATTGTCAAAATTCTCTTTTTTATTCTATATTTCCTTTAATTAGAATTTTTCGTTAAATTTTACGGTTATTACAGATTACTTATGAGAAAAATTAAACTTAGGTCTTACAAATAAAATATTTCGATTCATACCCACTATATCAACCTCTTCACTTATTCTATATCACTTTAGCATAGAACATGATTTGAGGTAATCCCAATTCAGAGAGAGAAATCAATGGGGCCGAAGCAGTGTGTTGAGCAAAGGTCGTACATGGATAAATCATCAAAAGAAGATTATGAGAGACCACCAAGATGCGCAAAGAAACTTTGTTACGGCCAAAAAACATAAAAAGATAGATCACTATGTATTATGTGGCGAAATTTTAACATAAGTACGAGAGGAGGACAATAAATTTGAATTTGGAATAATTATGGAATATGAAAAAGGAGAAAAATAATGGACATTAATTTTACTTGAAAATCCTGAAATAAATAATATATGAAGAAAATAAAGTTTACATATAAAAATAATTAAGGAAAAGAAGAAACGACTTAATATTTACTTGAATATCTTGAAATAAATAAGAGAGATGAAGATAACAAATTTTAAATCTAAAAGTAAGGAGTGAAAAAGGGGGGAAAATAAAGGACATAATTTTTACTTGAAAACCTTGAAATAAGTAAGAGAGATCAAGGAAATAAATTTGAAATCTGAAATAAGGAGAGTGAAAAAGAAAAGAATAAAGTATATTTTTTGGGTTAATTTTATGGGAAAAAGGGTAAAAAGTTGCATAATAATTAAAGCATTAAAAAGAAATCAAATCAATCAGATTCTGTAATTTTAAAAGGAAGTTCAATATATGATACTTGAATAAATAATTAAATAAAATGACAAAATGCACAATATTTATAGATAAAAATAAAATATTATAAACTTTTCATAGCCGTCTCAGAAATCAAGAAGCTTCAATCTAAGTGAAAATTGAAGTCAATAAGAGAATTGTGTTTGTAAGGTCAAAGAAAGAAAATTGTAAGATGACTTACTATTATCACCATAGAAGGAAAATATGGACTTCAGAGTTAATAAAATATAGCATAAAAAGAGCAATAGAGATAATTAATTTTAAATTCTAAAATAAGTTGTATAAATAATTTTCTAAATTTGTGAAAATTTGAAAAAGAGGAACTTAAGAAGAATGCTGAAAAGGAAAGAAAAAAAGAGAGTCACTTATTATCTAATTATTGAAAAGAATATAATTTTGCTTTTTTTTTTCTAATAATATCTATCTGTCTCGTGATATAAATAAAATTTGTACATGTTCGAATCAATATTTTAAATGTCAGACCAATTATTGAATGAATAAATAGAATAATTTACTGTTTATTGGTTTAATTATGGTTTAATCGGTAGCAAAATATATAATATATTTAATAATAGATTATATTGTAAAATATGACCCATTAAAATTTAAATATATAAAATTAATTAATTAATTCATTTAAGATAGAAATAATCAAATATTTAATATATTTAAAATTTTGTTAATAACCATTACATATGCAAAGATCATACTTCTATATTATATAATATTTGATAGTCAATAATAGTCATTACAATACTATTTTTAATAACAAAAAAAATTACAAGGCATATATAATTATCATTAATATTAATAAATTAGTTATAATGACATGTTTTTGGGTTAAAAAATTTAAAAATTAGTCAAAATGGTGTTATTTTAATAATAGAAAAAAGTAAACAATTTAAACCGCTCCTTTTCACTAGTTTTTGGCCAGTTTTGACTAGTTTTTATAATTTTTGATCGGTTTACTAGTTCTCTTATCAATTTTTTAGTTGAGCGATATAAAGGGTTAAATCGGACTTGTTGCTGCCCCATTGGTTCAATAGATTTTCGATCTGACTAGTTGGTTTAATTTGATTTTTACAACACTAATTCAAATACAGTAAATTTTATTGGCACACATTATAATATAATTAAATATAAGGACCTCGCTAAGCGTTTAATTCTCTATTGTGGGTTAAATCTCACATCAAATGACTGTATGTGTGTGAGAGTATATGAGTATCGCATTCACATGCACTGCTTGAATAACACCAGTTTTATGTTCTCAATAATTTCTTACCTAAAAGTAAAAATTAAATATTAAAGGCCTTTTGAAAATTATCCATGTCCTTTAATAATTTCTTGTTGAATCTTCTTTTCCCCCCAGATAAACAAAAAAAAAAAAAAGCTTTCTTATTCGTGGCCTTTCCATATGTTCTTTCGAGTCCAGTTTCACATCTTCAACACGTATTCTTAAAGTCAAATAATTAGAAGTTATTGTATTATTTGAATAAACTTGCTTACGGGCATGAGTTGCCAATGATGGCCTCCCTTGCAAGTTTGAAACGAAAACTGAAAACCATGTTAAAAATGATCGATGAAAATAGATTTAGATACAGTACAATCGAGCTTCGCATTCCGCGCATAATTCTAGTTTAAATAATCAATTAAAAAAAATTAAATACTTAATTTAAATTTTAAAAAATTTCAATACAGTATAAACTCGCTTCGCATTCCGTGCATGATTTAAGTACAAATAATCAAAAAAAAAATGGATGAAATACTTATATATAAAATTGAAATATTATATCACGATGAATTCTTCACGTCAGTGGACTCCATGATGAGACCAAGATACTAAATTTTGTTTTGAGGTACCGTTTCGGTGACTTCAGAGACGAAAACATTTCGAAACGTTTCAGAAATTTCGAGAAAACAGAAGATTTTTTAAGAAACGTTTCAAATAATTTCAAATAATATTTTTTTTAATTTTAAAAGATTTTAATATAATATTAATGATATAGATATATAAAATTATATTAAAATTAATTCGAATTAATGTCTATAATTGAATAGTAAGTAAATATACTACTACAGTAAAGACTTCAACTCAAATCCTAACAATATTCAACCACAATATCTGTCTTGCATCTATCTCTTCATTTTTTTCTTAACTCTTTTGTGATATTTATATTTAAGTCTCTTTCTCTGTCGACTATGATTTTATCTCTATCTTTAAGTATATTCCTCTCTCTTTGTCTTTCAATCTCTCTTTTCATCATTTTTGTAGTTTCTTCTTTAAAATGAAGATAATGAAGGAAAATAATGTCATGAGAACAAAGGAGGAGAGTATGAAGTTAATAAAGATGTTGTGACTTGTGAGAGAAAATAACTTGGTGTTGAATGTGATATAATGCTACTTTCATCTACTTTTAGAGTGCCAATTTTTTTTTTTCAAATTAGTTTAATATTTTTTCATCGAAACAACTCGAAATAAGAGTATTTCTATCGAAATAATTCGAAACAAGAGTATTTCCATCGAAATAACTCGAAACAAGAGTATTTCTATCGAAACAACTCGAAATAAGAGTATTTTCACCGAAATTTCCATTGAAACAGGAGTATTTCTACCGAAACATTTTGAAACATAGTAATTTTAATCGAAATAGCATAATTTCTTAACAAACACCTCGTTTCGTTTCGATAACTCCGTTTCGTGTCGGTGATTCAGGAAACGGAAACGTTTCGGTCGTTTCGATGGAAAAGAAAGGAAATTTAGTTCCTTGAATGAGAGAATCCTAATTTAGAGAGACAAATTATGCATGTAAGATATAGAAATGGAAGATATTGATTTTAGAGTAGACAAACTGCAATTAGAAAAAAGAGAAAATGAAATGAAGAACATAAATTATTATTATAATTTTGGTAAAATATAAATATAAATATAAATATAACAAATAAAAGGTACATAAATAATTCTTTAATACTAGTTATTATGTCTTACATTGTACAACTGTCTAAACTTATGACTTGAAACTCTCCTTCCAAATAGGCTAATGTTTAGATAAATTCTCCTCTTGCTCAAATTGTAACACGTGTTTGTGTGTATTTCACTGGAAGTTCTAGGATATCATCAACTTATTGATGTTGCTTGATTATAATTATCTTTTCAATGACAAAATTTTTTTGATCATGATGTAGCGCCTACGCCGTCCTCATTTAGGAGTGCCAACTGCTAGACTCAAAAAGGAAGAAACGAAAAGCATTTGTTTGTGGGTCTAAAATTGGTTGGAAGCATTGAAATGCCCTTAGCAAGAAAGGTTTTATAGGGTTCTTTCTTAGGGAATTTCAAAGTTTAGTAGTAGAAATCAAATTTTAATGAGAAAAGTCTCTTTTTTTAATTAAAAAAGTTTAGAGTAAAGGGATAGTACTATATTCTAAAGTGTGAATGTGCTATAAGTTTCAACAATGACTTATAGCAATATTTATAAATTATCTAATAAGAAGAACTGTTAATAGAAGGAATTAAATTTAAATTTTACAAGCAAAATACTTTGATCTTTGTCATTAGAGCCAACCTCTATTAACAGAAAACCTTCTTTAATTTGTTTTCTTTCTCCTTCAAACTTGCCTTATTATACACTAATCCTTCTGTAAGATAATATTAACTTATTAAGGGAAAAATGCAATTTGCCACCCTGATGTATTGTTGCAATTACAATTTCCCCCCTATCCTTTCAATTGCAATAATTTTCCCCCTTATCTTCTTTCTCATTGCATGTTACCCCCCAATGTAATATCTGCCGTTAGATCTATCTGTTATAGATCCTCAATGACTAAAATACCCTTTACAAAAAAGTGCCATTAATTTGAACCCATCATCCCCCACCCTGTTTGAACCCATCATCCGCCCACCCCGTGCTCTCTCCTCTTCGAGGTCCTGTGTTTGTATGTACACCCCAATGAAGGCCCCCTCCCCATGAAGTCCTGCATCTATTGCTCCTTGCTCTTCGACGTGAAGGCCCCCCCAGCGTGAAGTCCTACATCTGCGTGCTCCCTGCTCTTCGAGGTCTTGCAGCTGCATGAAGCCCCCCTCCTTGTGTGAAGTCCCCATCTGAACCCATCATCGCCCACCCCGTGAAGCCTCCCTCCCTACCCATCATCCCTCCACCCCATGAAGCCCCCTCCTCTTGTACATTCTAGGAGCCTTTCTTGAACCCATCATCCCCAACGTTGTCAAGCATCGCACAAGCCACCAGAGCAACTCAAAATGCAAGTGGGATTTTATATTGGAATAACTTAATAGTTCTGCTCTGCATAATATAAACATCCATGTTTAATGTGTTGAAGGATGATTAAAAGTTGCAGAAAACTTGACCTAGTCCATATTTAGTTAGTTATTTTCTTAAAGTTTTGCATTAGACGTTAAGGTTGTTAGTGGTTTCTGAAAATTAGCTTCAATTGAGATTATTATGCTTAGTGTACATTGCATGTAAGCCTATAAGTAGGCACCTTCACAATTCAAATAAAGTAAGCATTTTAGCGTAAGCACCTTCGAATATATATTTCTCTATTTTTTGTGTCAATAAACAGAGCATAACAGAGCAATATTTTAGCTTGAGTTAAAGTTAGCTCACGCCTCCCCAACATAATGGTCAATATCCTTTTGGCTTTTAGCATTATTGTCAAACACTTTTTTCATGTTTACATGCATGCATCTACAACATAAACCTAGATTCTGTATTATTTATTGTAAGCAGATGATAGCAGTTTCTTGAGTTTTAAGGCTATTTTTTTTAATTCATGCAGATGTAGTTAATGTGCTTGGGAAATTTGTGCTTAAGAATATTCAACAGGTAATTTAAACCTTCATGAACTTCAAATGTAAGGAAAAAAATTTAAGTGCTGTTATTAAGAGTGTGCTATCAAGTTCTTCAATAAAATTATGATATATGAAAGAACTTTTTTAAAATGCCAATAATGTAATTTTGAGTTGTAGTAACTATTCACGTGATATTTTTTTATGAGAAAACCTGATAGTAAATGCTTAAGTAATTTCATTAAGTCTTGTGAAAATATAAATGCCATCTTACGTTAACATGCATGTAATCCTTTTGGTTTGTATTGTTCGTTATCTCCAACCTTACTGTAGGGAGCAGCAACTACTTGTTATGTGGCGTTGAATCAGCAAGTGATGGGAATTAGCGGCGAGTATTTTTCAAATAGTAATTTGGCCAATCCAACTCCGCAGGCAAAGGACGTGGAATTGGCAAAGAAACTCTGGGATTTAAGCATAAATATGACTAAATAGATCACTCCCTGACAATCGTCAATAGGTGGTGAAAAAAATTATAATTACATAAAACTGCAGTGTATATATATAAACTAGATTAATACCTGTACTTCATGGACCTGAATTTCAAACTTGCAATAAAATGAACCCTGTAATGGCCATATAAACATTGGGGACGATGGGTTCGAGAAAGGCTTAAACATTGGGGATGATGGGTTCAAGAAAGGCTCCTAGAATGTACAAGAGGAGGGGGGCTTCACAGGGTGGAGGGATGATGGGTTCATGCAGGGAGGGGGGCTTCATGTAGACACAAGACCTTGAAGAGGAAGGAGCACAGGGTGGGAGAATAATGGGTTCAGATGGGGACTTCATGTAGGGAGGGGGGCTTCACGCAGATGGAGGACCTTGAAGAGTAGGGAGCACAGGGTGGGGGCTAGCTTCACGCAACTGCAGGACCTCAAAGAGCAGGGAGCATGCAGATGCAGGACTTCATGTGGGAGGTCCTTCACGTCGAAGAGCAAGGAGCACACAGATGTAGAACTTCACGGGGAGGGGGGCTTTGCACAAGGAGGGGGGCTTCATGCAGATGCAGGACCTCGAAGAGGAGGGAACACGGGGTGGGCGGATGATGGGTTCAAATTAACGACACTTTTTTATAAAGGGTATTTTAGTCATTGAAAATCTATAACAGATAGATCTAACGACAGATATTATATTGGGGGGTAACATGCAATGAGAAAGAAGATAAATGAAGAAATTGTTGTAATTGAAAGGATAGGGGGGAAATTGCAATTGCACCAATACACTAAGGTGGCAAAATACATTTTCCCCTAATATTAATATAAGCAAATACAACTCAATGGACAATGATGGTACACAATTTGGATTGTCTGAGCCCACGGATGGAAAGAGATAAAGATGTACTTGCCACATATGAGCATACCTACAACTAGCTAGGCAAGTAGGCACAACTATTCCAGAGAATAAAAATTGAACGCTCTCTATGAATGGCAATTGACAATTGGACACTCTCTCTTTACAATTTCTTTCTCTAAGAACTAACTGAATCATGGAGTGTTTTTTGAACTTAATCTTTATGATGGAGTGATCGTTCTAGCATACTATTAACTAAGCTTTTTTTGTAAACTTGACCGATCAGGCACTGTGTACCATTGAACACTGTTGTCCTCCATTGTCAGACCGAAGGATTGATCTTGGCTAGTTATCATTAAGCTTTACAAATGCAATTAATCCTGTGTGTTTTTGTGAAACATGTAATGTATATATATTATTTAAACTTTAAGAGAGTTTAAGATATCAACTTATAGGAGAATAAAACAGGAAATGCAACACTGAAGATAAAATAGAGGAATGTATAAATTTAGGACTTGTAGCTTTGTTCCCTTTTCACTCAATCTAATTAACAATAAATTGTTTCTCCAACCCCCTGAATTAGGTAGATTAGTTTAGCACTACAACAACAAAAATCATTTTTAGCAATTTTTCATTAAAAAAAATAGACTTTATTATGACTTCAGAGCATTGTCACAAAAAGATTGCCATAAATAACGTTGCTATTATGACCTATTCAAGTTCAAGGAAAGGGGGAGAAAAGGGGAGTAGGGTTCGGCCCCTTACAAACCAACGGAAGTGCCAACTAATTAAATGTTGTTGGCCCTTACAGATTTTTAATATTTAAAATGGAAGAGGGGGGGGGGATAATAGAAAGGAATTGGTGGGGCTTCTTTTTTGTTCTAACTGTTGTTGGATGTGGAACTCGAGTGATATCACCAATTTTGGTGAATAGAGATCAAGCAATGAGGCAGAAAGATCCCATTATATATTATAGCCCAAACCCCAAAGGAAAAGTCTTAGCATTAGCACAAAGAGATATTCCCTTATTACAAAGTAATTGGTGGGCTACAACGGGCAGCAGGAATGATAACAGTGGAGAACCATTTGGAAAGCATCCTCACAAAATCACCAGTGCTAGTGGCAAATGTCCTTATCCTGTTGGCCTCCACCGATCTTAATCATTCTATTTATAACAAACGCAATTTAAGCAGCAATTGGCTAATTTTATATTTTGATTGACTTGAATGGATAGCACGATAACTTGCTAGCTAGCTAGCAAACCAAGGATAAGTAAGAATATGACTTCATGGATTTTAAAAATATGCATGCCATAACATAATATTATATATGAGACCATCATGTTTTGGAGTTTCTAATCTTGGATGAGATGAGTTTTAAATTCAATATTATCTAATAATTAACAAGGTAATAGTAAAGTTCGAAGCTCGTTCTTTGATCTAAGCCAACTGAATGGTTATTTGTTTTTTAACAGCTATCATTTATGAATTACTAGCATAATGAATGAAACTACTATGCATGTTTGTAATGTTGTTAATGAAAGAAAATTGTTTAATTTACAGGGTAGAGTATGAATAAATAATGCTGAGTGGAAAAATCAGGCATTTTAACAAAATAACATATTTTTAATAACGTTTAGGCACTGTTTGAAGATATTGTAGTTTTTACTTATGGTGCATTTGGGCAGAAGAATTAATAAATTTGTATTTAGTTAACTTTTTTTTAATGTGGTTTCTTCCATGCTTTTCAAAACTAATTGATGTAAGATAAAATTTATCTATCACATGAATTTAGAATATAAAAAATAGAATAATAGATTGTAAGTGCACTTGTCACTAGGGTGATATTTGGTACAGGTTATGTTTTAGGATTATTGAGAAAGTAAGGTGGGAAATTTTTTTTTCTACATTTAGTATCAAAAATAAAATTTCATTTTTGAGAATAAAAGATTTATGAGAATGAAAATTTAAAGGAAGAGAAATAAAAAAACTTTCCCACCCATTCAGGTGAGAATAAAAGTTTTCCATGGGATTTGAAAATTTTCTTATGTGAAATGACTTCACAGTCCTCCATTTTCATTAATATATAAAATTAATCACAAAATATTTTATGCCCTTAAACTCTAAACTCTGAAACCCTAAACTCTAAACCCTAAGCTCAAACCCTAACTCTTAAATCCTAAAACCCTAAATCCAAAAATCATAAACTCTAAATCCTAAACCCTAACCTCTAAACCCTAAAACCCTAAAGCCAAAATTCATAAACTCTAAATCTTAAAACTTAAACCCTAAATAAGAAATTTCATTTCTTTTGTTTTTTGTCAAGAACAAATCTTATTTTTTTATTTACTTATTTCTTTCTTTTTCTTTATCCTATTTATCATTCCTTTTATTTTGAAAGTTTTTCTCTTTAAGGGTATTTTTAGAAAAATAATTATCTTCTTGAAAATATTTTATGTGAACTAAACATGGGAATGAAAATTTAGTGGGAATTCAACAAATTATTTCTAGGAAAGTTAATGACA
This sequence comes from Gleditsia sinensis, assembly GCA_037074535.1. Taxonomy (NCBI): domain Eukaryota; kingdom Viridiplantae; phylum Streptophyta; class Magnoliopsida; order Fabales; family Fabaceae; genus Gleditsia; species Gleditsia sinensis. Next base: position 18,207,510 of record CM073465.1, on the reverse strand, counting down.
ACCAAACATATTTTTTTTAACTTTTTCATTTTTAGGAATGTGATTCTCAGGAATATAACTTTCCTGTGAACTGTAAATAAAACATTCCATTAACCAAACGCCACCTACAGGAAACGGTGGGCATTTAGCACAAAAATATAACGATGGTCACAAAAACCGTTGTTATGACAAGACATAACAACGGTTTTTTAACCATCATAAAAAATATAAAAATTAACAACGGTTATAGGTAAATCATCGTTACATAGTTGTTGAATTTTCATTTAACGACAATTTCATTCAAATCATCATTAAGTAACAATGGTTTCACCAAAACTGTTGCTAAATTTTGACTGTCCATGGGAATTCGTAATATTTAATGATGGTTGCATTAAAATTGTCTTCAAATTCTAACCATTCATGGGAATTTGCAACATTTAACGATTGTTTAATTCTAACTGTTGTCACTTTAGGAAGGCTATAGTTAACCATCTTTAAGGCATTTAACACTTAATGATGGTTATACTATAACTATCCATAAGTGCTTATATTTTCTCTCCCCACGTGTTCCTCCTTCATTTTCTATCATTCCCGCCAGCATCTTCTTCTTCCTCCTCCTTCTCCAAAATCTTCGACCACCTATACTAGTGCTCTTCGTTCTCTTCTCTATTGTGCCAATCATTCTCCCCCATTCATCATTTATGGTCATCCCCACGTGCAGGTGAGTTCATCCTTGCCCTTCAATGCTTCTTCTACAATATATGTTGTTTTGTTGATTTTGGTTAATGTTGAATAGCATGGCTGATGTTTTTGTAATTGATTCCAATATTGAATGCATGTAATATATAACATGTGTTGTTCTGTCATATTGTTTCATCCACCTTACTCATATATATTTGTACCTTCATTACCATTACTTTTACGACCATCATGTAGCACCTAATGTAACAACTCCATTTATTTTACATATATACATATATATATATTTGTAAAATCCCATGAAGTCATTACATCTTCACTTCTAACTATTTAACTCATAATAACATTCAATTAAATTAACCAAGCATAATTAAATTTTATGGTATACCATTAACACTGATATAATTCTAGGTTCATATACACATCATTAATTAAAAACGTTCGTACAAATATCAAACACATATATGTCTATATCTTATTCATCCATATTGACCAGTTCCGGGGATACGGGTGTGGGTGGTTGCACCTTCACCAAGATCTTAGCCAACTCGACCCAACGTACGCTAAAAGTCGGTCATAGAGAATATTTGCATATTTAGTCTTCTGAATATGATATGGAAATATAGTAAAAATTAAATCCCAGTAGATTCAACAATAAATCATAATTATCATCAATATAGCTCGTCATGTCATGTTCATCTGTATAAGTTACAACAAATACCTTAAGTCACATGAATACACTTTATCTATACACATAAAAATCATACAGTAATGACATGTATGGCATGAATAACTATTTTCAGAATATCATATGATGACTATTGTCATGCACTCAATTTAAGAGCACTTGAAACACATGCTTTACAAACATATATTTGCCATAACATGTATAATACACTCATTTATCATTGAAAATATTTATATATAGGTATTCCCATGTATACACATTATATAGACCAAGTATATAAATATTAAAGTAACAGTAGAAGCAGTGATCCTGCCTGTGGCGTTCAGAACATATTCTAGAGTACAAGTACAATATAATCAAAATCTATTAGCTCTAGAAACAAAATAGGCTCACCAGAGAATATGTCTCCTAATTGATCACCTATCTGAAGGGAAATGACCAAACTCTGTAATCTTATCTGAAAAATGTGGAAATACCATGTAGTGAATTTGACAACTCAGTAAGCAGATAATACCTCATATGATCTCTTAGGTCAACATATGGGTGTACTCATATATTAAAATTTATCACATAAAAAATTATAGTTCAGAAGTGCATATATATGGGACCCGCATTTCAAATATTTTCAGTTCAAATCATATTCAGATATCCAAAATCATATGCAATACGGTATGATCATTATTCAAATATTGTTATACATCAAAATATTTCTCCTAAAAATATTAGGAGGATCACATATCAGAACCATCATATTAGAGTTCAAGCCCTTCCATATTTTGGTGGTGTAGGATTTGCCTAAACTCAACATCCCAACTAAGATTTGTCCTACTACCATTCAAGATGACATGCGAAGGGACTCTAATATGGGCATTTTTCAAGCACACAGCAAGGGAGGGCAAATCATATATCATATGGTCGGCATCTCGTCCAGATATGAGATATCCTATTCTCCTTCACATATCATATCCCGTGTGTTGGTCATCACATGAGGCTAGCACCACCTTTGCTAGCTGAGGTGTCAAGGTGCACTAGGGTATGTTAGCAAACAGTGATTCCAATAGGATTCATCCACATAAATCATTATTTACACATATGTCATATCGTTCAAAACAGAAGTTTCAATATAAATTCAGAATTTTCAATCTTATTACAATTTCTTTGTCAGAAACTTCTCAATTAAGGTAATCTCATATACATTCCCTTTTCTAAGGCAATCTTATAGGTTTACATATCAATGCCACATGCACAATATTTCATTTATTATATGATGAGAAATACATTTAAAACCACATATTTAATTAGTTCAAAAATCTATTTTCAAAACTATACTCTTCTTGAACTATATGCCATATTATAAACAAATCAGGTAATTTAATCCATTTCAGAGACATATAAAAGTACAAATAATTTGTAAACAGAATCAATTATACATTTAAAGTTCAAGAAGAGCATAGGATAAGTCATAGAAAGAATTATCTACTCATAAGGTAAGGGTTCTAGACTAGACAGCCTCAAAATGTACTTTTCTAATTTAAAAGTGACCAAATAGACTTCAAAAACGAATTTAGAGGGTCCAAAAAATTAGGAAATGACTCTAGAAGCTCGATAAACATCGGTCAACTAATAGGGGTATTGTTTATGCCGGAAATACTGTTTACATTGGCTGAAATCATTATTCATGTAGGCTAAAACACTGTTCACACAGATAAAAATACTGTTTACAATTACTATTCACCGAAGAACAATTTGCAAAATTAGAGCACCAAATCATGTTGTTTGACCATTAAATTTATCATATAACTAATACTCTATATCCTTAACAAAACCCATAACTTGGAAGCTCAAAAAACCATAAAAAAATCCAGCATTTTAAAAACATTACCTATGCATTACTATTCATGATTTTTTAGCAAGCTTCTGGTGAATTGCCGACAAAATTGATCGGTGGGTTTTGAAACCCTCGTCACCACAAGTCCAACGGTACCTACTATATCTCAATTGAATATATATATATATATATATATATATATATATATATATATATATATATATATATATATATATATTGAGAAAAATTCTAGAGAGAAGGTAGAGGTTAGGGAGAGAAAGAAGAAGAAAAATTTTGTGCCCCCTGCTTCCATCTGTGTGCTTTGCCTCTAGTTTCCTTTCTCATTTATTCTTTTTACTTATTATTATTGAATAATTAAATATTTGAAACTTATTCTTTGATTATATACATATAAATATTGTTTTTCATCTTTAAAAAAATCTCAAAAATTCTTCAAAATTTATATCTTGCAAAACTATAGTTGCAATATCAAATCATGACTTTTCTTGATAAAAATTGTAATAAAAAAATCAAAAAATAAAATATCTTTATGCATAATAAAAAAAATATTTCTAAAAATAAAACAAAAAATTATTATAGGCAAATATAATTATTTTAATCAAAAGAAAAAAAATCATTTTAATTAAAAGTATATTTGCTTTTAGAAATACATGAATAATCATTTAAAAAAAATACTTGTTTAGAGTAGAATTTTATTTGAAAACGATAGGATATTACATCTATCAACTTATTTTCATAGCAAGCTATCCTGATCAGGGTGAGTACTTTTTACTTTCTGGTATGGGCTTTTCTCATTCTGTCCGACATGGCACATTTTCTCTTTTTTTCTTCTTCTCGTTATCATAGTCATAGTTATGAGTAGAGCATCTCCTACTGGTGCACTACACGGACCGCCATGTGACCATGCTCGTCTCTTTTCTTTTCTTTTCTTTTCTTTTCACGTTAATAGCCAAAAATATTATCTCAATAATAAATATTTTCATTATACTCACATGCCATAATTTATTATCCAATCATAATCATTACCAAAAATCATTGGTAAAATGTAATCATGTCATAGTCATAACCATTTTTGAATATCACTTTATAAAATATTTTCATGTCAAAATTTCACACTTAAGATAGTAAAGAGTTTATGCAATGGCAATGGCTAGGGCATACACTAATCATTTATTTTTTTTCATTTATAAGATTCTTCTTATTTCTTAAATATTATTTTCATCTTTTTATTTTCTTTATCCTTGGCCTCTAATTATTTTTCTCCTACTTATATCATTTCCAACACATGTTCTCACAAATTTTAGAGGGTATTTTTCTCCAATTTAGTTTATATTATTACCCAAGAATTAATGAGGTTCATTTACGTAGAAAAATATTAAAAATAAGCTTTACAAGCTCCCAACATGGCCTGACCATATTTCAAGATACGGTCATGCTTGAAAAATACTTCAAGCGTACTCAAAAATAGCTCTGAATACGGCCTACCTATGCTGAAGTAACCTAGAACACGGCCTGGTCATACTCTGTGACATTTTCTCACTTATTCAACTATATCTCCCTCATACAAACTTCAACTAAGTTGATTCCAAAGTTTAAAAAATATAAGAAACTTATATACAACTTTCATATTTATCATTTCTTCAAATTCCTTACGAATTATTCTCAAAATTTCAAAAATAAAAATGCTTATATTTACCACCCTAAATTCTAGACTGATTCTAACATCTACTCATTAATTAGCCATATCTCCCTCATATGGACTCCAAATTAAGTGATTTCAAATCCTATAGATCTGTGAGACATATATCTATATTTATTATGTTAACAATTTCCTTTAATTCCCTACATATTGTTTCCAAAAATTCAAGCACAGAAACTTACCTAACAGATTCTTTCCTAGCTAATTATTTTGTGCCACTACTTACTAATCGGACCATATCTCTCTCATCTGGCCATGTTCTAGGACACGGCCATGCTTGAAAATACTTTAAATGTACTTAAAAACAGCTTTGAATACGGCCTACTCGAGTTGAAGCAACCCATAACATGTCCTGGCCGTGTTCTATGATCTTTCCTCACTTATTTAACCATATTTCCTACATATGAACTCCAATTGAGGTGATTACAAAGCCTATAAAAAGCTACGACAATCATCTACAACTTTTACGTTCATCATTTCTTTAAATTGCTTACAAATTATTTCTCAAAAATCGAAAATAAAAACACTTATATTTATTACCCTCGATTCTAGACTGATTCTAACATCGACTCATTAATCAACCATATCTCTCTCATATGGACTCCAAATTAAGTGATTGCAGAGCCTATAGATCCATGAGACATATATCTATATTTATTATGTTAACAATTTCCTTTAATTCCTTACAAATGTTGACCATAAATTCAAACACAGAAGCATACTTAATATATTCTTCCCGGTTAACTAGTTTTTGACCACTGCTTACTAATTTGACCATATATCTCTTATATGGAATTTAAATTGAGTGATTTCAATGCACAAAAATTCATGAGACATATATCTACATTTTTTATGTTAACCATTTCTTTTAATTCCCTACAAATTCTTCTTAGAATTCCAAGAAAAAAAGTTTTCCTGATTACTTCGAAATCAAGTTTTCAAACTAAACCCTTCCTAAGGTTATAGTTCATCATTTTAATACGTCCTTTTCAATTTTCTTCTTAATTTACATCTAACCATAAGATTACTCATTTGAACATTTTAATTAGATTCCTTACACTTAATTTAACATATTCCATCATCCTTTTCTCAAGAAAACAGTAAATTAAATTATGTATTACTAAGGGTGTTCCCAACAAAAATTTCTTATGATATTCTTCTAGGTGTTTAATGCCATATTCATTTTATCAATCTAATCATATCCTATCAATTTTTTTACCACATTTAAATATACATAACAGTAGCACAAAACCCCAAAATTTTGCCACCCATAACCATACCTATGTAGAACCTTTCACACCAACCTAAGTATTCAAACATACATCACATGCAAAATCAACATGTAACATGATATAACAACATCCATGGCCAATCATAAAACTAGCAAATATTGTAAATTTCATTAAATTTCTAGGAACAAAATCTCATATAAATGTTATAAATTTCTAAAAATTTCTTCAAAAAGAGATATTGTTAAACCAACTTAAAGATCTCCCTAACTCACTTAGTGAATTCTTTTTTCTTGTTTTCTCTTGAAAGAAGTAGAAGATTTCTCACTTCCCTTAACTTTTTCAATAGCTTGAATAAGAAAGTGAGGATGAGTTTTAAACCCCAAGTGTAATAACCCAAACCTTTGGAAGTTAAATACAAATCATTTGAAACAAGGAAGTTGAGAACAATATAAAATTTTAGAGCGTTTCTGACATTTCTTCTGACCTGTCTTCACTCATATAAGCATAAATCTCTTATATGAAATCCAAATTAGGTGATTCCAATTTCTAATGAAAGATAAGACATATATCTACAACTTTGATGTTGGGAACTTTTGCTAATTCTGTGAATATTATAGTGATAAGAGACAAAAACTGAAGCATAGTGTGGTCTGGACCCTTTCTCACTATTGTATTCATAACGCCTTCATATGAACTCCAAATTAGGTGATTCAAGTGGCTACAGAAAGCTAAGAGAAAGGGATAAAACTTTCATGTTGGACATTTTGTAAAATTCGGCTAAATGAGTTCGCCACGGCGATAGTATTTCGCCGGTGGCGAGAATGCTGCAGCATTTTCCCGAGAGCATAAGATTTCTGGTTCCCAAACTCGTCCTGGCGAAAATATGTTCGCCGGCGATGAAAATCGCGGCTTGCCGCGGCGAGAATGAGTTCGCCGATGGCGAGATTCGTCAGACAGCTTTTTTTTGCGGACCCCCTCCTTTTTTCTTCATTTCCTCCATTGCTGGACCTTCCTCTCTCTCTCTCTAACATTTTTCTCCAACTTCTCTCTAAGATATCTCATCATCCGGACGTCCGATTTGAGCAAGAAAGGTACCGTTGGACTCGTGGGAAGAAGAGCTACAAATCCCACCGATCAATTTCATCGGAAAGTCGCTGGATTGTCTTCGAAAAATCGCATAAATAGTAACCTCCAAGGTTGTTGAACCATCACGAGGTGAAATTCTCGTTGTTGGACACCTAGTAAGGTGAGTGGGTTTTTCATACTATAGCGCATGTTTTAGGAATTTGATTTATAACTCTCTCGTATGATTTTAACTAGTTGGAATGTATGCTAAATTGTTTTACCGTTTTGAAAACCAATATATTCCAACCATGTTAGAAATTATAAATTTAAATCCTAGTTGAACTCTAGGTATGCAGGGCAAGCATCTAGACTGATAATTCTCCATTTGAGCTAGATTTATAAAAATGCGAACTTAGTCATAGAAATGAACTAAGTTAGCCATGAAATGATTTGATGCATGATGAGCATCTATGTGACGTCTACGGACGATATGTTTAAAGGGAAAGTTTATGATGATAAAGGTCTCCATGGGAATTCATGGATGAGATATATTTTAGAACGGAATTTTATGCATGAAAAGAGCTAGATGGAGAATTATAGCTTTATTGTAAAGTTATTGAAATGTTTTACTTTAAACTCTTTGAATAGCATATTTCAAATGTTTTCTATTGGAGGGACCCTTTTAGATCACTGTTAGCTAGCCGCAGGTAGTGCTAGCCCTGGTGCACCATGGTCATGCTGGATGTGGCATATGTGGCCAGTTATATTTATTATGTACTTTGGATTGTGTGCTGGATGTTTGTATGTGCTATGCGTTAGGCTTGTGGCTAGGGGGAAACCCTTATGCCGTGCCGATCATGTGTTCCATCATTTGGGGCCGTGACACCAAGGATGAAGAGAAAAAATGGATTCAAGTGGAGATTAAGCTAATTTATCTTGAGTACTTAGTCCTCTAGACTTCTCCTTCTTCTTCCTTCCTCTATTCTCCCCTCTTTCTCTCATTTCCACACTCTACCTTGCTTCTGTTTTTCCTCTCCCTCACTTAGACGAAATTATAATGTTATAAAGTTGGTTTTTGCTTAAATAAATTATCAAGTGGTCTTCTTCTCATAATCATGGGTCTACCTTGTCACGACCCTAATTTTAGGGCACGTGAAATCCATATACCATACACATATATTTTCCATAAATGTACATAATGCCATTCTTAATCATATAAATCAATACATATAAGTTCTCATACACATATACAATATACAGTTTACGTCTATAAACACCAGAGTAACAGTAGAAGTAAGGATCCTGCCTGTGACGTTCAGAGCAACTCTAGAGTACAAATATTTTACAAATATAAAACATTGAGAGCCTAGAAACAATGTAGGCTCACCACTGAAGTACGACCTCTAGTCGATCACGTGGCTGTTGGACCAAACTCTATGTCTTTATCTGAAAAATAGATCCACATCGTGTAGTAAGTTTTACAACTCAGTGAGCAGATAATACCTCCTATGACCTCTTAGGTCAACATATGGATGTACTCATATAATAAATTTATGTTATCAAAAATTACATTTCAGAAGTACATCCACATGGGACCCGCATTTTCAAATTTTCTCTGATCAAAACAATCATAATTAGGTCTTTCAAACCGAATGTGGTACTGTATACACAATGCTCATGTCAAGTTCAAAATCATATTCAATACTGTAAAATCATTAATCAAATTATGCTATGCATCAAAACATTTCTCATAAAATATTTGGAGGATCCCATATCAGAACCACCATACCAGAGTTTGACCCCTTCCGTACTTTGGTGGTATAGGATTTGCCTAAACTTAGCATCCCGCTGAGGTTTGCCCTACTACCATTCAAGAGGACACGCGAAGGGACTCTGTATGGGTCTTTCCCAAGCACACAGCAAGGGAAGACAAAATAACATCTCATATAACTGTCATTTTGCCCATATATAGGAGGCATTCCGCTCTCCTTCACATATAATCTCCCGTGTGTTGGCCCTCACACGAGGCTAGCACCACCTCCCCTGCTAGCTGAGGCAATCAAGGTGAGCACCAAGGCTAACATCACCTGCTGTTAGCAGATAGTGTTTCCAATAGGATTCCTCCACAGAAAATACCATATGCCATATATTCTAGTATAAATTCTCAATATAATACAGACTTTCAGTCTCAAAATACTCATATGTCAAAACTTCCAATTCAAGGGAAACATGTATACATGCCCATATCCGAGGCAAACATATCACTGTAAAATCAATGTCACATGTATAACATATTTTCTTTGACATGTAATGCGAAATACATGTAAAAATCACATGTTCAATGTATTTCAAAATTCATCTGTTATAAATTACCCATTCAGGGTTTATCACATATATATGCCCTTTCTCTAGGCAATCATATATCTTATAAATCAATGTCACGTGTATAAATATTCACTTTATCATTTAATGAGAAATACATGTGAAATCATATACACCATGAGTTCATAAATCCATTTTCAAAACTATACTCTTCTTGAACTGTATTTCAAAATGTAAGCATATGAGATCGTTTTAATGCATTTTAGAAACATATCACAGTGTGTATATCTCATAAACATAATCATATACATATTCAAGTATCAAGAAGAGTATAAGCAAGTCATAGGAAGAATTATCTACTCACAGGTAAGGGCTCCAGATTGGATAGCCCTAAAATCCTCGTTTCTAGTCTGAATTTGACCAAATAAGCTTCAAAAACGTGTCCGGAGGGTCCAAAAACCTTAAGTGAGCTCGGGTACTGTTCACCGCCGGAAAAAACTATTCATGCCGAAAAATACTATTTACTGTCACTATTCATCGTCACAAAATTTTTTACCGAATCAACAAAACAAATTCATATCCTAATGTTTATCTAGTTTCTGAATCCATCTACGGAGTCAGATTTTTAATTAGAAATCTCTAAGTAAGGTTTTTCAGAACTTACCTTTTACCGAGATTTTCTACTTCAGATCTACGGCGATTCAACGGTTGATTTGAAAAACTGATCGGTCAAAACTGAAGTACTCTTCATCCTGAATCCAATAACTTTTTCAGTTTTGAGATTGGAAGCCCATAAGCACTCCAAATCGAAAGATGAAATTGGATGTTACTATTCATACACTATTTATTACTATGCATTTTCTTCGATTTTTTTCCTTTCTCAATTCCTCTCCCGGCCTTCTGTTTAAACATTCTGCTGTCTTTTTTTTTAATATAATAATAATTATTAAATAATTAATAATAAAATTTTCTTTTATAAAAATTCATATAAATTCCGTTTTTCATCATAAAATATCCCAAAAATTTCTAAAAATTTCCTTTCTCATAAACCTTTAGTTAAACTCTTAAATCATGATTTTTCTTGATAAAAATCATATTAAAACAAATTTCAAAACAAATATCTTTATTCATATTAAAAGAAAGAATATTTCTAAAAATACCATAAAAATTCAATAGAGGCCGGTATAATTATTTTAAGCAACACAATACTTTTTTTACTTAAAAGTCCACTTACTTTTAACAAATTATAATTATTTCTACATAAATAAAAATATTTTTGCTAATAGCGCACCAAAATATAAATTCTCATATTTCTTTTGTAATTCTTTAATCCATGTAATAAATATATATATTTTCACCGGTTCTTATCTCTATTGTCAAAATTTTTTTTTGTTCTACATTTCCTTTAATTGGAATTTTTCGTTAAATTTTACAGTTATTACATACCTTATCACAATTAGGATGCACTTGATTACTTTTTGGGGAAAGATAATTCATGTTCTTATCTTCCTCTCCCTTAGTCAAGATATGCATAGCAAAAGGAGATTTGTATTTGAAAATCATGATAAAATTTTCTTAAGACAATGGACAAGTTCTTGATAAGTGAGTTTTATACTCATAAATTAAATATTTTCATCTTATCTTTTTGCCCTAATTAAGCATATATCTCCCTTACTTGTCTTTAGTTTTGTGAATTTCTTACAGATAGAGAGAAGAATAGAAAATGGACTCAATTGGAGGAATCAGAGCTAAATTGTAGTTCTTTGATAATGATGTTTATAAATCTTGCGAATAAAACAAATTCATTAAGGATGGCTGAGTAAGGAGTATTATCTTATTGACTCTTGAGATGCATCTTAATAAACATATGCACAAATTTTATCTTGATTTATGACCACATTTCGAAAAGAACTAAAACATAAAGATTCAAGGCAAACCACCCAATGTTGAAAATATGTTTGCTGTTTGTAGTCCAACCCAATCTTGCTGCAGTATTTTAGCCGTATCTCAGAAAATACATATTCAATATGTATGAAATTTGATAGAACACAATTGGGTACAAATTTTATGTTCAAGTGGTCAGAAAATTTGGATATTAAAAGGGTCAAAAGTGGGCTAGAATAGAATATGTCTGCTGCTGTAGTCCATCCTGACTTTGCTCTAGTATTTTGACTATAAGTCACAAATTATGCATCCAATTTGTCCAAAATTTGTCTTGTAGAAAGATAATGAAATTTTCTACAACTTTCATGTTGATGGAGTCAGCAAATATTGCGGATTTCAAGAAGATATTCAAGGTTAAAGTTCGATGCACATGATGGAATCCAAATTGTCAACTTTGTACAACTTCCTACCTAACAATTTTGACAATTACCACACCTACCACACCTAATTGTATCTATAAATAGAGGGCTTGAGGAGTAAGTTGGGGAGCTGGAGAGAGAACTTGGGAAAGCTTTGTTTTGAGCTATTGTAATGTTCTTCTTTCTATAGATATTTTGTTATCCTTACTTTCTTTAATAATATTATCATGCTAAGGTGAAAGGGTGAAACTCTTGGTAGAAAAATAATAACTTATTTAACTCTTATGTAAGTATTTAATGTTTATATTTGATGTTGTATTTACCTCCTCATTTTCTTATTTTATATTTCAATGGCTAGCTGTGCCACCTACTTCTTTTTCTTGTTGTTTAATGCATGGTTTTGCCATCTATTTCTTATTGTTATTGTTCATGGTTGGCTTTGCCACCTACTTCTTATTTTTATTTTTTTTTAATGATTGGCTTTGCTACCTATTTTATTTTATTTTGTTATGTTAACTAGCTTTCTACCTTTCTCATTTTTTGCATATTTTAATATTGTAAAATGTGAATTTTGATATATTGTAAACAATACAACAATTGGCACAATATATGTTTGACTCCATTTACAAGTTACCTTTCTCATTTTTATATTTTTCTTTAAACTTGTAAAATGTGAATTTTGATATATTATAGACATTATGATAATTGGCACAATGTATGCTTAACTTTATTTACACGTTATCTTTCCTATTTTTGCATTCTTCTTTAAACTTGTGAAGTGTGAATCTTGATATATTGTAGACAATCTTTGGCACAATAAATGCTTGAATCAATCTTGATTTATTGTAGACAATATAATGATTGGCACAATTTATGCTTGAATCCATTTACAAGTTATCTTTTGCACATTTGTATTTTTAATCTTGTGAAGTGTGAATCTTGATATATTGTAGACAACATGACAATTGGCACAAAATATACTTGAATTCATTTTATAAGAATGTTTTAGATATTAGTAATACAATAAAAAGGAAGTAAATATAATTCATGTATAAACAAAAGGAGAGCTTAAATTAACAGATCTTTCGATTTGAATCTTATTCATGTAAGGATTCTAATTGAGTAATAAAAGATTTAAATTTATTTTTATTTGATATACCAAGAGTGGATCCCCTAACCTTAGCATGTTTATTTAATTTCAGTACATTAGTTTCTTGAATATTTAATTTAATATTCTTATCACAAACAAACAATCTAGAACTAGGTTAAAATTATTTATTTTGGATCTAAATTAGAGTTTTCTCTCAATTGGCAATCCTCGTGAGATCGACTTCGTACATTACTAAATCTATATTCCAATATATTCGTATACTTGCAAGTTTTAATTAAAACAACAACAGTTTCCTTTGATTTAGGGATTCATTTTCTTTTTCTTTTGTCTCACTCAAATATGATAGATTTGCCTTTCTAAGTGGCAAATTTTCAACCCTTGAGTCTCCTTTACTTGGCTGAAATTATTTGTGTAGGATAGGGATATTTTATCTTAATGCCATGTATTATTACGTACTATATCATCACATGGCTTGCTGAAATTATTAATATAAGATATATATATTTTGTCCTAATGTCATGTATTATTACATACTATATCATCACATGACTTGCTGAAATTATTAGTGTAAGATATAGATTTTTTGTCCTAATGCCATGTGACATAATTTTGATTATTATTACACAACTATTTTATCACATGGTTCTTATTTTTTCTTCTTGGATTTGGGCTCATTCTTGCCCATTTTCTTTGCTTTGTTTGAAATTCTACATCTCATGGAGGGTTTGGTCACATTTTCATGATTTTTGGGCTATCAGTCCAACTTTTATATCTTAGTCCAAGTCTATATTATATCTTTTGCTTGGGTTATCCAATTGGCTTGCTAAAAACTCATGTTAAGTGGAAAAACAAAACTCTATGAAGTGTCCATAGGTGCAAGCCCAATGTATGGATGGAGATGTTAAATTTAGGAACTCTAACTCTTGAATTATGACAAATTACCCTAATCCAATCTTATTGAAATTTTAAGACATTTACTTACTTCCAAAAATTTATCTTCCTTACCCAAGAATTTTTCCTCTCTTTAAGATGTTATTTCTAATTTTTTCTATTAGGTTTTCTCTCTAGCTCTTGAATTAGGAAAAACATAAGGTGAAGAATTTTTAAGACTTATATTTTTTCTTAGATATCGAAAAATTATTTAATAAGTTTTATTTCTTTAATTAAATATTTATGTACATTTATTAATAAAAGAAACAAAATTAGGGATGTTACACATAACATTAAGCATGTTGGACTTTATGGCCTTTTAAAAAGACTCCAATGTATAGCCTCTTAAGAACCCATGTTAATGGCTTGTTAAAACAGAGCCATTATATGGTTGTTCCCTAACTTCATGACCGTTGGCCATTTAAGCAAATTAATAGGATGTTTTTTACCATTTGGACTAAACGTTTTTATTTTGTAATTAATTTATTAATGTAAGTTATTTTTTATAATAATACTCCAACGTTAAATGTATATTTGAATTAATTATGTATAATGAGGAGAAGAATTTTCGAAGGAAATAGAGCACTTCCGCTTCTTCCTTAACAAATTCTTTAGAATTTTGTAAATGTAGTTGTTGTCATAGTCTGAATTGCTTGCAATGGCTAATATTGTGGGGTTTTAGATGGTGTTGACTGTAGATTCTACAGCCTCATTAGGTTACTGATTGTGATCCTTGAATATTTAATGCCTTTAATCTTGATTTGTATATTGCATGGGATAAGTGACAAGGCTATGTCGAAGGTACTCAAGTTGTTGGTTGATACCTTTCCAAATGCAAAGATTCCATCCTAATTTTACGATGCTAAGAAAATCATTCATAAGTTGGGGTTTAACTTAAAAAAAAATCTATTCATGTATGAATGATGGCATGTTATATTGAGGGAGGATGAAAATAGAAATACTTGTAAAAGTGGAAAAAGGTGCAAAACAAACCCCTAGATGCAAAACACATCAAGATGGAAACCAAAAAAGAAAGGTGAAAAGTGGAAAAAGGCGCAAAACAAACCCCTAGATGCTTTCCACTGAAGCCATAGTTGTAAAGGTTGTTTATGTCTTTTAAAACTAGTGAATATATGAGATGTCATGCCATTGACATGAATAGTGATGGTATAATAAGGAATTTGAAGGACTTCAAGGCCGGTGTATGAGAAAGAATTCATTCATTCTCTCAATGATAATCCTAGGTAGAAAGACACTAGGAAATTATATAGATGTGTATTTGCTACTGCTAATAAAGGAGATGAAGGATTTATGGACTGTCAGTTTAAAAATATTTGATTATTTCACTAAGGAAATGCTCAATATGTATGTAGCTTTAATGTGGATTATCAATGATTTTCTCGGCCTTGGAATCTTATCAGGATGGAATACTCATACTGTATTAGTTTGTTGACACTGTAATTTTGACTCAACTTTTGTGTGTCTTCCTTGTAGTCGAAAGTGGTGTTTCATCGATCACCATCGCTTCCTCAGTCCAAGGCATAAGTTGAGATTGGCGCATAGTAAGTTTGATGGAAGGGAGGAAAAAAAATCCTCCCTTTTGACTAACTAGCTCAAATATATTAAAACAAGTTAAGGATGTTAATGTTGAATTCAATAAAATGTAGAAGTTGAAGGTCGAAAACATATGTAAGGTGGATGTTGACACTCAACAATGACATAAGAGGAGTGTATTCTTATAGAGCAACTTCTACCCTTAGCAATAAGGAAGACACTTCTTAATCATGTATTTGAAGCTATGGTCAAACTATGTTCATTATTTAGACAAATATGTAGTAAAGTATTAAATATGAATGAACTTAATCAACTTTAGAATAGAGTTGTTTGCACATTGTGCCATCTAGAGTTATTATTCCTGCCTTAATTCTTTAAAGTCATTGTTAACTTAATTATTCACTTGGTTGAAGGGGCAGTTTAGTCCAATATTGATGAATGTATCCTATAAAAACGCAAATAAATATTCTTTTCACTGATGTATTCTTCTCCATTATTTTTTTCCATATCTCATCATTTAATGTATTTTATATAGATATTTAGAGGCGAAGTTAAATTTGTTTGTTTGGAATAAAGCAAGGCTAAAAGGATCAACAGTTAAGTCTTACTTGACTTAGAATGCTGGACCATCCAATACTAACACTTTGTTTCCACCAGTTGGTGGTTTTGGATATTGCTCTCTTTCACTAGTAGAAAAATTGCAAGCACATTACTATATGCTCATCAACTGCAAAGAAGTATATCATTTCCTTTGGTGGGTAAATTATGTCTATTAATTACATTGGGGCTCAACTAATAGTGTGACTATCTGTTTATCTCTTTTGTATGCTTTACAAAGAATTTAGAGACTATGTAAGGCATAATTTAAGAAGTCACGCCCTGTCATCCATTGAGATAGATAAAAAAAGTTCACAGGGAGTTCATCTCTTGGTTTTCTCACCTTGTAAGTGCATGTCTATTGATTGCATGTATATGAATTGATCATACAAACACTTGAAATCATCCTTTCTTTTTCGTTTTAGATAACAAATGATGTCGATGATTCTTATTCAATTGATTTGAAATTCCTTGCACTTGGGCCACTGGATAGAGCAAAGCGGTCTAGTGCATACAATATCAATGGATTTAGATTTCAAACATTAGAGTGAGACCAAGGGTTGAAAACTCAAAATATTAGAGTTTTTGAGACTTTTGAGACAAGAAGTTATACAAGTAATAGTGACAGAAACATGCACTTTGGAGGTGTCTTGTATTATAGAAAATTGTTAGACATAATTGAATTGAATTATCATGGTCAGTTTATTGTGACTTTATTCAAGTGTATGTGGATCAATACAACTAGTTCTAGAGGTATTGCAACTGATAAATTAGATGTGACCTTTGTTGACTTTTCATGGTTGATTTATACTGATGAAAACGATGATGACGAACTATATATCCAAGCTTCTGCAGCTCACCAGGTCTACTATGTAGAAAATGAGATGGATAAAAAGTGAAATATAGTCATGCGTTTGAAATCCTGTAACTTGTACGACATGGGTGACGACGATGACGATATTATGTACGAGAGTGATCCATTACAATTTCAAAAGTTAGAAATGTTATTACCAGGAGTTGCAAACTGAGATGACCTGAATTAAAGTAGCATGTGAGGCTCAATGAGAGGCCGAGCGAGCAGCACATGAGGTAGAATTAGCTGCACAACAATAACAAATGGAAGTAGTTATGGCTTTCTTACTCTAAAACTATCAAGGTGAAATGCCTACGTAAGATTGCAGTTGCACTGAGTCTAGGTCCAAGGGTAATTTTTTTAAATTTTAGTTGTATTATAAAAACAAATATTCTTACAATTTATTAATAAAAATTTTTATTTTCAAGCACCGAGTGATCAAACTAGTGGACATCGGCTCCCTCCTAACCCTGAAAGTTAATTTATACTTTCATAGTATATTTTATGTAATTATTATGGGACCTGCATTGTAATTTAAATTTCAATTAAATTTAAGTTTTTGCTGCATAATTTGACTCTCATTTCTTAATTAAATTTTTTTTTATGAATATTGGTATTATTATTGATACAATAATAAGGATAAATAAATAAAAATTAACTCAAAAGAAAGGTAAAATCAGATCTACAATAGATGTTACCTCAACTTTCTCTAATGCAATCATTCTTAATCATATCTCGTCTAGTGGGTATACACATCTAACAAAACATTTTCATCTTTGTGACATTTAATTTATTCTCATGTTGGCTTCTAACCACCTAACATTTAGCACTATATAATATTGCAAGTCTTATAATTGTACGATATAATTTTTTCTTAATTTTAAACAGCACTTTTCTATCATAAATGACACCTGAAATCTTTCTCTATTTCATCAATCTCGCTTGAATCTAATGGTTTACGTTCTCCTTTACTTCTTCGTCATTTTGTATAATAAATCCAAGATATTTAAAACTTATGGCTTGTTTTATAGGATGATCTCCAAGTTTTATCTCTAAATTCATTTGGTGCATCGTTTACTAGAATTACATTCCATATATTTTATCTTATTTCTACTTATATGAAAGCCATGTACTTCTAAAGTTTGTCTCCATGATTCTAACTTCTCATTTATTTTCTCTTTTCATTCACTGATTAAGACTATATCATTTGCAAAAATATACATCGGGCCCTAATTCTTGGGAAAAAAATATGACTTAACGATTCACAATTTATCACTATTGTTAAAATATGACTTAACGACTGTAACAACTTTATTTTTTTTTAAATATATATATTTGTAAAGTCCCAGAAAGTGAATACTTCTTTACTTCTAATTACTTAACTCATAATAACATTTGATTAATTTAACCAAACATAATTCAAGGTTTAAGATCTACCATGAACACTGATACAATTCTAAGTTCATATACACATTATTAATCAAAATGTCTGTACAAAAATCAAACACATAAATATCTACATCTTATTCATCCATGTTGACCAATTCTGGAGATACGGGTGCGGGTGGTTGCACTTTCACCGGGATCTTAGCCAACTCGACCACAAACACTTTATTAATTTCTGAGATCTACCCAACATAGAGTAACTCAATCAATCATACACTAAAAACCAGAGCCATAGAAAAATATGCATAATTTAGTTTTCTAAACATGAAATAGAAATATAATGAGAATTAAATCCCAGTAGGTTCAACAATAAATCATAATCATCATCACTAATGCTTGTCACGTCATGTTCATCTGTATAAACTACAACAAATATTTTAGGTCACATGAATGCACTTTATCTATACACATGAAAATTGTATAGTAATGACATATATGGCATGAATAACTAGTTTTAGAATATCATATTATGGCTATCAACTTATTTTCATATCAAGTTACACTGGTCAGGGTGAGTACTTTCTACTCTCTAGTATGGGCTTTTTCTCGCTCTGTCCGACATAGCACACTTTTTTTATTAACATAATCATAGCTGTGGGTAGGGCGTCTCTTATTAGTGCACCACACAGATTGCCATGTGACTGTGCTCATCTCTTTTCTTTTCGTTTCTTTGCTTTTCACGTTAATAGCCAAAAATATGATTTCAATAACAAATATGTTCATTATACTCACATGCCATAATTTATCATCAAAGCATAATCTCTACCAAAATCATTGGTAAAATGCAATCATGTCATGATCATAACCATCAATTTATAAAATATTTTTATGCCAAAATTACACACTTAATATGGTAAGGAGTTCATGCAATGGCAATAGTTAGGGCATACACTAGTTATTTATTATTTCTATTTATAAGATTCTTTTTTTTTTTAAATATTATTTTCATCTTTTCATTTTATTTATGCTTGGCCTCTAGTTACTTTCCTCCTACTTATATCATTTCCAACACATGTTCTCACAAATTTTATAGGGCATTCTTCTCCAATTTGGTTTATATTATTAACCTATAGTTAATGAAGTTCATTTAGGGTAGAAAATTGTTAAAATAAGGTTTACCAGCTCCTAACACAGCTTAGCCATGTTTCATGACATGGTCATGTTTGAAAAATACTTCAAATGTATTAAAAAACAGCTCTGAACATGGCCCACCTGAGTTGAAGCAACCCAGAACATGTCCTGGCCGTGTTCTGTGATCTTTCTTCACTTATTTAACCATATCTCCCTCATATGAACTCCAATTGAAGTGATTACAAAGCCTATAAAAACTAAGACAATTATCTACAACTTTCAAGTTCATCATTTCTTCAAATTCCTTATGAATTATTCCCCGCAAATCGAAAATAAAAACACTTATATTTATCAACCTAGATTCTAGACTGATTCTAACCTCAGCTCATTAATTAGCCATATTTCCCTTATATAGACTCCAAATTAAGTGATTTCAGAGCCTATAGATCTGTGAAACATATATATATATATATATATATATATATATATATATATATATATATATATATATATATATATTATGTTAACAATTTCTTTTAATTATCTACATATTGTTCCCAAAAATGCAAGAACAAAAGATTACCTAACAGATTCTTTCCTGATTAACCATTTTCTGACCACTACTTACTAATCAGACCTTATCTCCCTCATTTGAACTCCAAATTAAGTGATTTCAGTGGCTAAAAATTCGTGAAACATATATCTACATTTTTTATATTAATTATTGCTTTTAATTCCTAACAATGCTTCTCATAATTTAAAAAACAAAAGCTTTCCTAGTTACTCCAAAATCCAGTTTTCTTAGCCTATACTTTCATAAAGTTCTAGTTCATGCTTTTATTAAGCCCTCTTCCATTTTTCTTCCAAATTTTCACCTAACCATAGAACTACTCATATCAACATTTAATTATATTTCTTACTTAATTTAACATATTCCATCATTCACTTCAAAAACAAAATATAATCAAATTATGCATCATTAAGGGGTTTCTTAACAGAAATTTCTCATGGTCTTCTTCTAGTTGTTTAAGGCCATACATATTTTACCAACCTAACCATATTTTATCCATTTTTTACCATATTCAAATATACATAATAGCAGTATAAAAGTCCTAAATTTTTGCCACTCATAGCCATATTTATGCAGAACTTTCTATACCAACCGAAGTATTCAAAACATCCATCACATGTAAGATCAATATGTAACATGATATAGCAACATCTATGGCCAATCATCAAGGTAGCAAATATTGTAAATTTAATCAAAGTTCTAAGATCAAAATCCCATATAAATGTTACAAATTTCAAAAAAATTCTTCAAAAAGAGATATTGTTAAACCTACCTAAAGATCTCCCTAACTCACTTAGTGAATTCTTTTTTCTTATTTCCTCTTAAAGGAAGTAGCAAGATTCCTCCCTTCCCTTAACTTTTCTAGCAACTTAAATAAGAAAAGAAGGGTGAGTTTTGAACCCTAAGGATGAAGAGGAAAGATGGATTCAAGTGGAGATTAAGTTAACTTACCTTGAGTACTTAGTCCTCTAGACTTCTTCTTCCTTCCTCTCTTCTCCTCTCTTTCTCTCCTTTCCTTACTCTACCTTACTTATGTTTTTCCTCTCCCTCACTTGGACAAAATTATAATGTTATAAGAGTTAGTTTTGCTTAAATAAACTATCAAGTGGTTCACCTTTCATAATCATGGGTATACCTCATCACAATTAGGATGCACTTAGTTGTTTTTTGAGAAAAGACAACTCATATTCTTGTCTTCCTCTCCCTTAGTCAAGATATGCATAGCAAAAGGAGATTTATATTTTAAAAATCATGATAAAATGTTCTTAAGACAAGGGACAAAGTCCTTTTGATTTAGGGATTCATTTCCTTTTTCTTTTGTCTCACTCAAGTATGATATATTTTCTTTTTTAGGTGGCAAATTTTCAGCCCTTGAATGTATCATCGTTAATTTCGTTTCATTTATTAATAAAGGTATATAAATATTTAATGTAATATCCCTAATTTTTTTTATTAATAAAGGTACATAAATATTTAATTAAGGAAATAAAATTTATTAGACAATTTTTAGATATCTAATGAAATATAATCCTTATAAATTCTTCACCTTATGTGTATGCATAGAAAAGGTTTCTAACATTAAAGGAATAGGTAAAGAGAGAAAAACTAATAGGAAAAATTAGAAATAACAAACTAAAAAAAGGAAAAATTCTTGGGTAAGGAAGATAATTTTTTGTGAAATAAGTAAAGGTCTTAAAATTTCAAGAAGAAATTATTAAGGTAATTTTTTCTAATTCAAAAGTTAGAGTTACTAAGTTTAACATCTCTACCCATAAATTAAGCTTTCATCTATGGACACTTCATATAGAATTTTTTCCCACTTCACATGAATTTCTAGCAAGCCAATAGGATAGCCCAAGCAAAAAATAAAACAGACTTGGACTAGGATATAGAAGTTGGATCGATAGCCCAAAAATCATGAAAATGTGACCAAACCCTTCATGAAAGGTAAAATTTTAGCCAAAGCAAAGGAAATGGGTAAGAATGAGCCTAAATTCATGAAGAAAAAATAGGAATCATGTGAGAAAATAGTAGTGTAATAATAATCAAGATTTGGTCATATAGCATTAAGAAAAAACATCTATATCCTACATTCATAGTTTCAACAAGTAGGTAATAATACATGGCATTATGACAAAACATCTATATTTAATATTCATAATTTCAACAAGTGGGTAATAATACATAGCATTATAACAAAATATCCTTATCCTACATAAATAATTTCAGTCAAGCAAGGGAGACTCAAGGGCTAAAAGTTTGTCACCTAGAAAGGAAAACCTATCATACTTCAGTGAGATAAAAGAAAAAGAAAAAGAATCTCTAAATCAAAGGGATCTTGTCCCTTGTCTTAAGAATATTTTATTATAATTTTTAAAATACAAATATTCTTTTTCTATGCATATCTCTACTAAGGGAGAGGAAAACAAGAACATGAGTTGTCTTTCAAATAAAAATCAAGTGCATCCTAATTGTGATAAGGTAGACCCATGATCATGAAAGGTGAATTACTTGATAGTTTATTTAAGCAAAACCCACCCTTATAACATTATAATTTCTTTTAAGTGAGGGAGAGAAAATAGAAGTAAGGTAGAGTGGGGAAAGGAGAGAAAGAGAGGAAAAGAAAAGAAGGAAGAAGAAGGAGAAGTCTAGAAGACTAAGTACTCAAGGTAAGTTAGTTTAATTTTTACTTGAATCCATCTTTTCTCTTCATCCTTAGGGTTCAAAACTCACCATCCTTCTCTTATTTAAGATGCTAGAAAAGTTAAAGGAATGGAGGAATCTTGTTACTTCTTTCAAGAGGAAACAAGAAAAAGAATTCACTAAGTGAGTTAGGGAGATCTTTAGGTAGGTTTAATAATATCTTTTTTAAAAGAAAATATTTGAAATTTATAACATTTATATGGTATTTTTATCCTATAAATTTGATGAAAATTTCTATGTTGATGATTGGATATGGATGTTGCTATATCATGTTACATGTTATCTTACATATGATGGATGTTTTGAACATTTCGGTCGATGTGGAAAGTTCTGCATATGTATGGCTATGGGTGACAAAATTTTAGGATTTTTATGCTGTTATTTTGTATATTTGAATGTGGTGAAAAATTAAGGGAATAAGATTAGAGATAAATTAGGAAGAAAATAGAAGAGGACGTAATATAATGATGAACTAAAACTTTAGGAAAGGTTTGGTTAGAAAATGGGATTTCGTTGTAACCTAGGAAGCTTATATTTTTGAAATTCTGGGACGAATCGGTTAGAAATTAAAAGAAATTGTTAACATGAAAAATGTAAATCTATGTCTCACAGATTCGTAGCCATTGGAATTACTTCTTTTGGAGTCTATATGTGGGAGATATTGTCCTATTAGTAAGCAGAGGTCAGAAACTAGCTAACCAAGGATGAATCTGTTAAGTATACTTCTGTATTTGAATTTCTAGGCAACATTTGTAGGGAATTAAAGGAAATTGTTAGCATAATAAATATAGATATATGTATCACTGATCTATAGGCTTTAAAATCACTTAATTTAGAGTCCATATAAGGGAGATATGGTTGATTAATGAGTAAATGTCAGAATCAGTCTAGAATTCAGGGTGGTAAATGTAAGTATTTTGGTTTTCGATTTTTTGAAAATAATTAGTAAGGAATCTGAACAAAATTATAAATATAAAAGTTGTATATAAGTGTCTTAACTTTTTATAGACTTTGAAATCACCTCAATTGGAGTTTGTATGAGGAAAATATGGTTAGATTGGTAAGTAGAGGTCTGAATCTACCCGAGAGGAAATAACATTGAATTTGAGGGAATAGTAACACTACGATTACCTAAAATTTAACTAAAATGTTCAACATAAGGGTTCTAGAGGATTGTCTTATCTTTCAATTGACACCAAAATCACCTCAATCAGATTTAAAATGAGAGTGTTATGCTCTGTTTAGTGAGAGAGAAAAATAATATTTAAAAAAGAAGAAGAATCTTATAAATGAAAATAATAAATGACTAGTGTATGCCATAGCTATTGCTATTGTATGAACTCCTTACCATCTTAAGTGTGTAATTTTGACATAGAAATATTTTATAAAGTAATATTGGAAACAATTATATTTATGGCATGATTACCAATGATTTTTGGTAATAATTATATTTTGATAAAAAATTATGGCATGTGAGTATAGTGAACATATTTATTATTGAAATCATATTTTTGACTATTAATGTGAGAATAAAAAGAAAATAAAATGAGCACGTTCACATGGCGGTCCGTGTGGTGCACCAGTAGAGGATGCCTTACTAATAGCTATGATTATGTTAATAAGAAAATAAAGTGTGCCATGTCAGATAGACTGAGAAAAGTCCGTACTAGAGTACTTACCCTAACCAAGGTAGCTTGATATGAAAATAAATTGATAGCCATCATATGATATTCTGTCAATAGTTATTCATGACATACATGTCATTACTGTATGATTTTCATGTGCATAGATAAAGTGCATTAATATGACTTAAAATAATTGCTGTAACTTATACAAATGAACATGACGTGACAAGCATTATTGATGATAATTATGATTTATTGTTGAACCTACTGGGATTCAATTCTCACTATATTTCCATATCATATTCAGAAAACTAAGTTATGCAGATATTCTCTATGATCGGCTTTTAGCGTACGTTAAGTCAAGTTGGCTAAGATCCCAGTGAAATTGCAATCACTCACACCCGTATCTTTGGAACTGGTCATTATGAATGAATAAAATATAGACTTATAAGTGTTTGATTTTTGTACAGATATTTTGATTAATAATATGTATGTGAACCCATAAATTGTATAAGTGTTTATGGTATTTCATAAATCTTAATTATGTTTGGTTAATTAATTATTGAATGTTATTATGAGTTAAATAGTTAGAAGTAAAGAGGTAATGAAATTATGAAATTTTAGAAATATACATACATATATATATATATATATATATATATATATATATATAATGGAGTTATTACATTGAATCTCCCTTGTTTGGCTGAAATTATGTAAGATAAGGATATTTTGTCATAATGCTATGTATTATTACCTACTTATTGAAATTTTGAATGTAGGATATAGATGTTTTGTCCTAATGCTATGTATTATTACCTACTTGTTGAAATTATAAATGTAGGATATAGATGTTTTGTCCTAATGCCATGTGACCGAATCTTGATTATTATTACACTGTTATTTCCTCACATGGATCTTATTTTTTCTTATTGGATTTGAGTTCATTCTTACCCATTTCCTTTGCTTTGGCTGAACTTCTACCTTTTATGGAGGGTTTGGTCATATTTTCATAATTTTTGGGCTATCGTTCCAACTTTTATATCTTAGTCTAAGTCTATCTTTTATTTCTTACTTAGGCTATCCAATTGACTTGTTAGAAACTCATGTGAAGTGAAAAAACTCTATATGAAGTGTCTTTAGGTGAAAACCCAATGTATGGGTGGAGATGTTAAACTTAGGAACTCTAACTCCTAAATTAGAAAAAATTATCTTAATTCAATCTTGTTGAAATTTTAAGACATTTACTTACTTCCCAAAAAATTTTCTTCTTAACCCAAGAATTATTCTCTTTAATATGTTATTTCTAATTTTTCCTATTATATTTTCTTTCTTTACTTATTCCCTTAATATTAGAAATATTTTCTATGTATACACATAAGGTGAAGAATTTCTAAATTTTTCTTCTTAACCCAAGAATTCTTCTCGTTAGTATGTTATTTCTAATTTTTCCTATTATGTTTTCTTTCTTTACTTATTCCCTTAATATTAGAAATATTTTATATGTATACACATAAGGTGAAGAATTTCTAAGACTTATATTTCCTTAGATATCTAAAAATTATCTAATAAATTTTATTTCTTTAATTAAATATTTATGTACCTTTATTAATAAAAGAAATAAAATTAGGAATGTTACAATGACAATTTAGCTTAAAACCGTTGTTAAATGAAAAAGAATAGCACATGAATTTTTTTTGGGGTTTAATGACAGTTATTTTGTAACCATTGTCATATTTAGTCTTCACGACGGTTACTATCCATCCTGATACCTTTTTATGACGATTTTTAAACTGTCGTGAAATTATGACCTAACAATGATTATCTAAACTGTCGTTAAATCATGACTTAGTGACAGTTACTACTATTAAATTAGGATTTAATGACGATTATATGACCATCATTAAGACATGACTTAGGAACGGAATTTCCATGATTGGATAAAATTGTCGCTATATCTATGATTTCGTGACGGTTTCATCAACTGTTATTAATGTCATTAGCGAAAGTTTTAAGCGTCACTAAAGCCCTCTATAACCATCGCTAAAATCCAATTTTTTTTGTAGTGTATATTCACCATTAGAACTAATATGATGCTCAAGAAAACATCTTCAATTTAAATATTTCTCTTCAACTTTGTCACAATGAATGGATATTCAATAAAACTAGTCAAAGAACACGTTATCATAGTAATTGAAGTAGAGAGGAGATCTAACCAATTATATACATCACAAGCCTAATAAAGCTGAAAGCCAAAATTGTATATCCCAACCATTACAAAAAAAAAAAAAGTATTTTAGTGACAGTTAAGCCAAAATTGTATAGCCTAACCACTACAAAAAAAAAGTGTTTTAATGACAATTTTAACCATTACTAAGAGGTTTAACAATGGTTACAAGGATTGTCACAAAGTCAACCATTGTGACTATCCTAGTGACGATTATGTGAAACCGTGGAAACAACCATTATTAAATTATGGTTACCCAAATTGGCGTAATACCATGGTATGTCAACAGTTTTGGTAACCCTTGTTATAACAAGGTATAACGATGGTTTTATAAGTGTCATTAAACTCAATTTGCTATTAATAATTTTTTTTTTGCAGCGCATTCAACTTCTCCCAAATTTACTTTTTTTTTGTATTAAATATAAATATGTTACTTATTTTATTTTTCTTGTATCTACAACAATACCAATATTCACAAGAGAACCAATTTAACAATTAGAAGCTAAATTTCACAATTGAAACTGATATTTCATTAAAATTCTAATGATAGTTACAATTACATAAAATTCAGAGTAAGAATATAAATCAAATTTGAGAGTTTTCAGGAGGCAGGTGTCCACTACTTTGATCACTCGGTGCCTAAAAATTAATATAATAAAAAAAATTATAATTAACTTAATAAAAAAATCATAATATTTTAATGAAAATCACTTGCACTCATGGGATTGAATGTTCTACTTTTCCAGAACAAAAGTCTGTCAAAGTTATGATTTGTCAAAATTTGTAGAATGTTTACCTATTAAAATTTAGAGTATTTAATTTTTATAATTACAATATAATTATTATGCATATTGACTTTTATACCTTTCCAATTTTATTTGTCTATTAAACACAATACTTATTTTTTAATTAAAAATTTAATTTCCGGAAAAATTAAAAGACACCCCTAATAGTAATACTAAAAAAACAAAATCCTTATTTATTCATAAAAAAAGTATTAAGGTTCATACCATAAACAAATTAATAGTCAACACAAAAAAGAAAAAACAAACGGCCTAGAAGAAAAGCTTAATATATGTCTAGTATTCTGTTGCGGGATTCTAATATTAACTTAATATAGCTAGATGATTAGCCAACCTTAAATAACAGAAAAACAATTGGCAATAATCAAATTAATCCGAGTAAATGGTAAATGGGGGAGTTCTATTAGCGATGCTTCTCCAGGAACCAGTAGCAAGAGAGTAAAACTCAACTAGAGGAGGACAAAAAAACTATAATACGGAATCACAAGTCTGATTACCTTAAAATCCTTGTTCCTAGAATCAAAACCAAATCCAACACAAGTCTCAACGTCCATTGTCTTTGAAAGTTACTTTGGGTTTGGGAAGTAAGACGTATATTCGAATAGAAGGGTTCCAAATAATGAACTGACCAATAAACGGGTATTCGAAAGTTGAGAGGCGATCAAAATGCTCATTATCTAGATGCAGTGAGTAAAACTCCATAAAATTACCCAATCGCGCTTCCATCCTTTGACAGCTGAACCGAAAAAGGAGAGTCTCATTACCACTGTCATGGTTCAAGTGATCGGAGATGAAATCATGATCGGTGATGACAGACCTTCACGCTTTATAGAGACACAGACATCTCCCTAGAGACTTGAAAGCAAGTCTAAAAAATATCCAACCAAATTACTCGAGGCAAATAGTCAAATATTGCGTCGATTGGAGAAAGATAGTAGGTAAAGGAAAGAATACTGTTGCCGAGTTACGAGGATGCTGGAGAACACTCAGGACGATATTGCTGTCTTGATAGATACCTTGATAGATACCGATAGTCGTTATTTAAGAACGATTTTGATATAACCATTGTTAGGTCCGTTGATTTATTTATAACAATCATTGGAATGACGTACGATTTAAAAATGTCGTTATTTTATGTTTTAACAACAATTTTTTTAACCACTAAAAATGCGTAGTCAAATCAACTATTAGTGAACCATCCCTAGACAACGCAATGCGTGCATAGCCCATTCGGTAGATATCACTAATATATAATTGGGCCTCATACATATAAAATAACATAGATTTGTTTTTAATAAAGCATAAAGTAAAATTTATGACATCCCACCATGCATAAAATTCTTATATTCTTCCATTTTTAAGCAACATTAATTGTATTTAAAATTTTTTGTGTGTGCATAAAATGACTCTTAAGTTAAAATAATAATAATAATAATAATACGTGGTCACAATTTAAAAAACGCACATGATTCAAGGATGACACCTTTAAATGACTCAATCCAACAATACCAACAATGTAAAATCTTGGCAATTATTTTATTGACTATTTGAACCAAGATCTATCCATAGTCACTGACATCATCAATAGTACTATCGACATGAGTCTTGGTGTAGTAGTGTAGCAAGAAGTAAAGCATCAAAATGTGATCCAAAATATGCTATCTCCATTATTAGTTCTCCAATTTCTCTATAACATGAAAACACAATGAGTAAGAGAAATTTATTGTTGCTTACATCACTATAAGATTTTTTTTTTTTTTGGATTAGTTGCAGACAAAATCTATAGCTAACTGGACTAGATGTGACTTTTTTATAGTCTAATCGAGATTGCTCATTAGTTATGGATAATCCGTAAGTGATCCCTAGTTAATATTTTTTATTCCCTATCTAATCCATAGCTGATTTTTTACATAAACACTAAAGAATTTTCTAGCTAATTAGGAATTAATCCGTAACTAATTTGCCACTAATTTTTAAAATCTATAGCTATTATGTAATGATTCCCAAGCTAATTTGCTGACTCTCTACAAGTTGATTCTCAATTCTGTAGCAAATGCATATTTAACCTCTGACTAATCTTTAACAATTTTTAAGTTCTAATATCAACAGAGAATCCGAAGCAAATCCAAACAAAATTTTAAAAAATAAAATTAATTTCTTGTGCTACTCAAATATCAAACTTGTACAAAAGAAAATGATATAATAACATTAATTACTGAAAAGTTGCACAGTTTAAAAACTATAAAACAAGTCAACTACAAAGTACCAAATATTATACAAAAGTTGTTTCGAGACAAATAAAGCCTAGAGTAGCACTAGTGCAACGGTTCCAACAAATAGGAAGACAAATATTCCTATACTGTATTGTTTGGATTGGTATCTGCAAGAAAGAAAGAGAAGCTAATTAATGGTTCTCCAAAATTGACAACTAAACACAAATCTGAAAAGAAACTCGTCGGATTTTAAGTTTGCCAATGCATTCCAAGTTGAGGTCCGATGAATACCATTTAATTGAAGTCATTCACAACATAAGTCAGACAATCCATCTCCTCACATAACCAAATTCAAAACAACCAATTCCGATATCAAAAGATAATGGACTAGCATAATTCTTAAATTTTTTAAATTTTTGCCTAAAACTAAATATATGATATGGAAAAAAAATTTGACAGAATATTTAAAAAATAATAATAATTTGGGATCTTAATTTACTATGATGAAACAACATATTGAGGTTGTGTTTTGCCTAAAAATAATCTATATGACAAAGACATTCTCCAAAACACCACCTTAATATGCTAATTGCCATTGCAATACATGACAATACTTCAGAGCTTAATTCCCTAGAAGGAAACAACACCAATAGATTCAAATTGAAGTTTCTGCTAATGGATAAAACCTAAGACTCCCAACACAATCTTCTAGGAACTCTATTACTAAACCTTAGATTGTTCTGCTAACCAAGGCGCAATCTTCTAGGAACTCTATTGCTAAACTTTAGATTCTTCTGCTAACCACGGTCATGTTGGCAAATTATCACTTTTCCCCCTTTTGTTTGGTTTACTACTACCCATTCAGTTTTCTTCTCTCTTTTTTCTTTTAATAAAGGAAAAAAAACATTTAAAGCCTCTAACCTTATTAATTGATGGAGCTCATATACAGTAAACTTTTTGTCTTTGAGGCAAGTCAAGTTTGAGCAACTTGGTGAACTACAACATATATAAATTAATATCATGAAGGCAATCAGAAATTGGAGCAGGGTGCTCAGAAATCATGAGAAGAAATAGACTAACAATCTTTTCATGCAGTAAATGGTTTGCAAATGTACCCATAAACACACCATCGCTCACACTCAGAAAATTCCACGAACTTACTTGAGATGTCTTGAGTTCAAGCTCATTCCACCCCAAATATGGATTGTTTCGTTCCACTATACCTGTTCCGGCATGTATCAATGAGCCCATATCCTATAACAAAATCTTGTCAATGTTATCTTTAGCATGACCAAAATCTTGCTTTTGGTTGCTTACTAAAGATTCAGATGTATTTGTCAATGCTTAGAATAAATTTCCTAAATCCATGAGAACTTTCATAAAGGGATTTGCATTTTACAAATTATTAGAGTGCTAAAAATAGATAATCAAAAGCTTGAATATCAATAGTAATACAACTTTTCTATTAATATGTAACAATCAGCCTTGAAAATGAGATTATGGAGATGCTTTCATTTTAGGCAGTAATATATAAATTTTACTAAATATTCTTACTGCTACTTTCGATGTTCTTATTTTTATAGTATGTCAGAAAAATAAACATCACTTTGGACTATGATCAAAACATCATAAATTATTTCGAATATTTAGATTAAATGTAAAATAAATGTAGCATAAACCAAATCAAATTATATAGCTAACCTTTTCCACAAAAGCCTACGTGATGCCAACAGCAAATTCACTGTCTCCCCCTCCAAACCAACCTACAGGTCCAGCATAGATCCCTTGATCAGCAAATACTTCTAAACATTGTGTTTGTCGAGAAGAGTTTGTTCAAGTGAATAAAGTCCACAGCTTTGTCAATCAAATTTCAAATATCAAATGAATAGTTTAATTTCGTCTTACCCAATATTTTCCAGTAGAATTTATCTTCTCAATACCACAAGTTTAGTAAAATAAGAGCAACATCTATGGAGCCAACTACCGAACCAGATGCTAATAGGGTAAAACTTCTCCACAACAAACTGGGAACCCTTTCTAGTACAGTAACAAAAATGTAACACCCCTAAGATTTAGAAATTTTTATTTATGTATGGATTATTAAAAGAAATAAAGGAGTAAGGATGTAAATGAAATGTTTTAAGGATGAAAATGAAAACTTATTAATATTTTTGGGGTCAAAGTATAATTTTTGAAAACTTTAGGGGTCAAAATATAAATAATAAAATTTAAACAACTTCATCCAATAATTAGAAAATTGTTATTTGGTCCCTCCATATTTTTTAAAAAATCTTTTGTAAGTTTATCAGGAGATTACTATTTACTCTCCCTAGATCTGGAGTACTTTCGAGCATCCGATCTCAAAATTAAAGGTACTATTGGATTCAGAACAAAGAGTATTACGATATTGGCTAAATAAATTTTTAAATTGGCTGAAGAATCACGCAGATCAAAAGTAAAAAATTTTGGAAAAAGATAAACTATAAAACTCTTATTTAGAGACCTCAAAATGAAAATCTAACACCGTAGATAGATTCAAGAAATAGATAAATTATAGGATATGAAGTTTTATAGTCATCTAACAATTTTTTGTATCGTAAATAGTAACTCCGACCGGCGTAAATAGTGATTCCTATAGTTTATCTATCTCCTAAACCCTAAATATTTTATTGAATCTTATAATTGTATCATCTCTCATATTGTTTCATATGATTTATGTTATAAATGATACCTCATTGTTTCATGGATATGGTGAAATTGAATTTGTATTTGAGTTTGGAATGTGTCATTGATACTGAATATCATGGTTTGTTTGGGCTAAAATGAAAATATTGTATTTCTGATTTTGAAAAATGAATTTCTATGCCGGAACTCTGTCCGATGAATGTCTTGAAATGGAGGGATATATTTTGTTTTAAAAATAATTTTATCCTCATGTTTTTCAATTTTTCTTTCAGTTTACATTTTTTATTTATAAAACTTGTTTATATTGGAAGAATCATTGATAGAAACACTGTTAGCTAGTGGCAGAGATAGTTAGCCTTGATGCACTATGTAACCCTAACTAGTAAGGGAGTTGCTAGCCCCTTGTGTGAACGGACACATGAAGATTGGATTGTGAATAAGTATGGAGTTGAGGTATGTCTCCTCCAATAGTTAGTGGCATTTGGCTTGATTACCTATGGTGAGAATGTGATGATTTATCCGTCCTATTGCTGTGTGTTTAGGATAGTCATCATATGAAAATATTAAGGAGTTGAAGGGAGTTTCTCCTACCCTTATGATATAAATTATGAGAATATGGTGATTTACTTGTCTCATTGCTATGTGCTTGGGATAAGACATGAATATGGTGATTGCCCTTATCACGCTTTGTGCTTGAGTATAAAAAATTATAATAATTGTTCTACTTTAAATCCTCCTCTAAACATTTTTTTTATTTTCCTATTTTTTTATCTGATTTTGAAATTATTATTTATTATAATAAATCTCAAGATTTTAGAACATCTCTTAACCAAATTTATCCCATTTAAAGTTTGAGTTTGTTGTTATATACATTGATTTAGATAATGTTATATTTTAGTATAATTTCTATTTATGAAAAACTTGTGTGTATGGTCTGTTCTATTTCAGTTATAGTAGGCTATATTTGCTCACTGAGTTGTCACACTCACTACACGATATTTTCATATTTTTCATATAAAGATACAGAGTCTAATCTTTCAGATAGGTGATCAGCTAGGCAACATATTCTCTGGGTGAATCTACTTTATTTTCAGGGCTTGTAGATTTTGGTGTATATTGTACTTGTATTCTACAATATGCTTTGAACACTGCAGACATAATTCATGCTTCTATTGTTACTCTGATATTTATAAACTTGGTCTGTATATTGTGTTTACATGAGAGAACCTATCTGTATCTTTTTCCGTAATCAAGGTATTAAATTTCGTTTCGAGGTACCGTTTCGGTAACTCCAAAATTGGAAACGTTTCGAAACGTTTCGGAAATTTTGTGGAAACAAAAGAATTTTAAAGAAACGTTTCAAATAATTATAAATAATTTTATTTTCTAATTTTAAAAGATCTTAGTATACTATTAACAATATAGATATATAAATTTAGATAATATAGTATTAAATAATAATATTGTTATTCAAATAACATTGATATAATTAACGTTCATAAAATTTAATAACGTTTAACATATATAAAACATTTAATACAAATTACATATTATAGTCAAAGTCTCAAATTATACAATACAATATCAACAAAAATTATTAGATAGTTTAAATCAATTAAAAGTAGAATGTCTAGGAAGTAGATAACCAGAACTTGAATATAATCTAAGAGGAAATTGATAATGTTTCTCCACATGGTCACAATAATCAATCCAAATCATATGAGAGCGGTAAAAATTATCATATTCCCTCTTAAATTTTTCAAAATCTTCTATATTGTATGTTGGAGGACACCAATCAACCTGTGAAGATGATAAGTAAGATGAACTATATCTCAAAGTTGCATCATGATTATATGCAGAGGATGATGAATCATATTCATAATTTTGACCATATGTCGAAGATGATGAATGATAACCAAATCCATGACCATGAGACTCATATCTTCCAGTGTTAAGTGAAAAAAAATCAAAAGTCAATTGTTGAACATCTTGCATTTCAACATCATTATCACTTGCTCTGTTGTAATCAGAAGGTCTATAACCATGATCTTGATCTTCAGTGCAATACTGAAAATCTTGTTCTGATGTAAAAATCACATGACATTTTTCACCAATTCTATCAGTAGTGGTGACATTTCCACCACCAATTTTACCATCACCATCACCTGTATCTGTATCTATACCAGTATCAGTATTTTCTTCTGATTTCTCATCAATATCAACAGTGGCCGAAAATCGACGATGTACTGATCTTGTCATCAAATTTTCAAACTCCTCATCAGAAGTTAATCTATCTAGTTGAATAATTTGTGAATCTGACCATCGATTAGCAAATGTAGTCAAATAACTATTTGGTCTAATATTTTCAGTATTTTCATCCAATTCGTCTAATAATGCATCACCAGGATCATCCAACCATTCTGAAAGGCCATCATTTTCTTCAAAAATTGTAGTTAAATCAATTGCTCTGAACTCAACATCTTTTGAATTATGATCCTTCATAACATGCTTCAATTTCAATCGCATATTATATTGTACAAAAACAAGCTTTTCAAGTTTATCATAATTCAAACGATTACGCACTTTTGTGTGAATAAGTGCAAATGTACTCCAATTTCTTTCGCATCCACTAGATGAAGATGTCTGTGACAATACTCTTATTGCAATTTTTTTCAAATTTGGAGCATCAGCACCATGCATAAACCACCATTCAGCTAAAAAATAAAAAAAAAAGTAGTGCATGTTAGTTAATAATATATTGAAATTCTTCTATATACAGACGATTTTTTTAGTGATATAATAAGTCAAACCTGGATCTGTTTTATCTCTTCCTTTGATAGCCAATTTATCAAAAAATTCATACATAGCATCTCGATATATTTTTACCTACATGAAAATATAGTGAAAGCAATTATTATGATTTTGATCACAAACAACAAAGATAAAGAAACAATGATAAATACCTCATTTAGTGCATAGGAAGCTTTAGTTGAGTTAGGCTCTAATTTAGAAATCACATGCTTAAGCACCTTCAACAAATCTTCTCGAGATTCAAGATTTTCAGAGTATTGATATGATGGATTCAAATAATATGCTTTTTTTTATAGCACGAATAAAAAATAAAATGCTAATTAGTATAGTAAAAAATGAAATAAATAAGCATATATTACCAAAATAAAAAATATAAATATATAGTCAAAGATTTCATTTCATACCTGCCATGCGAATATCACTTATTATTTGTTTATGCCAACGACGGTCAATGACATTAAGATACTTTTTGC
Organism: Gleditsia sinensis; assembly: GCA_037074535.1. NCBI lineage: Eukaryota > Viridiplantae > Streptophyta > Magnoliopsida > Fabales > Fabaceae > Gleditsia > Gleditsia sinensis. The sequence continues at coordinate 18,172,001 of CM073465.1, read as the reverse complement.
ATGACTTGGGAGCTATTGTTTGAATTGTTGATCTGGCCTTACATATTGTTGCATAAACATACGACATTGTGGCTCGCTTTTCTCCATCAACCATTCTTAGAACCTTAGCAATTGGCATATGTATATCAACAAATTTCTTCACATTCTTCCAAAAATTTGGATCTAATATGGTGGTATGGACTCGTGTTCCAACTGAATCTTTATTAGCAGAACTTCTAGACCATTCATTTGAAGTTACCATTCTTTGTAGTCCATTCTTGTGCTCCAAGAGACTTGCAAGAGCAATATAATTGGTTGCAAACCGTGTTTGAGCTGGTCTAATCAACTCTCCTGTGCAATATGTTCTCATAATGTGAAGAATTTTAGAACGATTATAAATAAAATTGGTACACATTTTAGCATCTTCTAAAACCTTCTGAACTTTTTCAAATTTTCCAAAATCATGCAATATTAGATCGAGAGAATGAGCAGCACAAGAAGTCCAATACAAGTGTGGTCTCCTCTGCATCAATAACTCACCAGCCTTCTTATATGCAGATGCATTATCTGTAATGATTTGTACAACATTAGTTTCACCAACCTCTTCAACCACTTGATCCATCAAACTAAAAATATATTTGGCATCTTTTTCTCTTCCACTCATATTAATTGACTTGTGAAAAATTATTCTCCCATCACAATAGATTAAAAAGTTTATGATTGCCAAACGAGTGGTAGATTGCCAACCATCACACATAATTGTGATGCCATAAGTTTCCCATTTCTTTTTAAATTCTTCTATATATTCTTTTATCTCTTTTATTTCATCATCAAGAATTGGGCCACCAATTTCATAAGGAGTTGGACCTTTTACCCCTACACCTGCACGAGCTATTTCATCAATCATGATATCATAAAATGGACCTTGAACTTTGTTAAGTGGGGTATTTTGATAAATAAAGAATTTACCAATTGTTTGCTTTGCTGACTTTGCCCACTTTTTAGGATTCCACAAATGGTGCAGTTTTTGTTGATAGACATCTCGTTGATGATATATTGAAGGATCCATTTCTTCCTTACTTAGACTTTTTTCTTTTTTCTTGCCAAAAAATTTGCTTGTAGACTCTTTTACACTTTTACTACGAAAGAAAGGTCTTTTTCCTTTGTTTGATATTGGCTGAAAATAACCATATTTATGTCCTCTTTCTGTCCTATGTATCTCTTCAATAGATATTTGTTTTGCATATTCCAACTGTTCTTTCTCTTTTATTGTCATATCAACGTCTGAATCCTCAGATGATATCTCTTGAATGCCAGCTCTTCTTCTAGCTTCACTCATAAGATTTTCTCTCATTTCAATTTTTGTAGTACTGAATTGTTCGTTATCTTTCTGTTTGCCCTTTAAAAATTCTCTCATTTTATTAGCAATTTCTCTAGGGCATTTTTCACATCTCTCAACATTTGTATAACTCTCAGCTAGGTGTTGCTTCAATCGAGTTACACCACCACCCTTCATTACTTTGTGATAAAAATTACATTGTACATGTTGTCTATTTCCACCCACCATTTCCCCATAGGTCCAACCAGGATCTGTTCTTCTCTTTTTTTTTCTCTTTTGGATCTTCCTCTATTAGTATTGCTTTTCCCTTACATGAACTCGTACCTGTTTTCGTCAAATTATTATACAAATATGTAAATAGAAAAATAAACTCTACATCCTAATATCTAATATTAAATATTATTCATACATGTATATGTAAAAAACATATTATTATATAAATACCATAAATATTAACTATATATACTATATATAAATAATAGTAACTAATTTTAATATAAATAAACAAAAAAATTAAAATTATGAACACAAATAAATTTTTTCTCTATTTAAATATGTAAAATATAGAATAAAATATTTGAAGAAAAATCATTTCTAAACACACAGTAAATTTAATATCTATTTACGTATTTAAATAAATGTGTAAAAATTAATGATAATATGAAAATAAAAAATTATAAAAATGTAAAAATTGTGAATAAATTATTAAAATTCTATTATAATTTATGTATAAAAATAATTATATAACTAAAAAAATGATATAGAGGTTAAAATAATATTTTATATTTTATTATTTTCAAATATGTTTTTTTAAAATAAAATTATTTTAACAAAAAATATAAAATAATAACTGTATTAAAAAATATGTTAATGTTTTATTAAAAAGACATAAATATTTTTAATTAAAATAATTTTTTTTAAATAATTATTAATAGATGAATAAAAAATTAAATTTAAAAATATTATACATTTAAGTTTTACGTTATTCTTAAAAAATTTTAAATATTAAAATATTATATTTATTTTAATAAATATATTAATTATTTTTGTTAAATTAAAATTTAATTTTCACCCATTTATATTTTTATAATTATAATTTAAAAAAAATAAAGATTTTAAATAATTATAATAAATAAAATATTTAAAAATATTATATAAATAATATATTAAAAAATAAATAAAATCAATGATGCCTTCTCCTCGTGAACCATCAATTACATTAAAATAATAATTTTAATTTTTCTAATTCCCAAGCCATTAACCATCATCCATTCATCCGTAACGCGTGAAACAATTTTTAAATAAAAATATTGACTTGACTTTTCAAAACTCATTAAATGTGAATCTAAAATGTGAAAACGCAGAAGCAGAACATTAAATTAGAAGGGAGAAGATGGAACACTCTAGAGTTGCAGAAGTGGTAGAACACTCCAGAAGACGCAAAGCCATCTAGAACCAGAAGGCGTCCATGTTTGAACTTTGAAAGAAAAAGAAAACAGAAGACACACAAGCAGAGAAAAACGAGAAAGCAAGTAAAACTTCAAGACGAAAAGCAGAGGAGGAAAAAGAAAAAATCTGTTCGACGGCCAGAAGCTTCATCTTCTTCTTTGTAAGTATCTCCTTCTGTGTTTCTGCGCATATTTGATCTGCTACCACCAGCGTTTGTTTGATTCTTATAAATTACAAAATATAAATTTTCGGATCTATACAATAGATGCTTGAGAGTGTGAAGAAATTTAAACTAAAATGGTTAACGTTTTTCTCAGTTATGATACTTTGATATGATAAAAGTATTTTGGTATGTTGTTTTTGGCTGTCTTTGACTCTGGAGAATATCTGTAAATTCAGATTTAGATTATGATATTGTCGGTTAGATTTTTTACTACTTTTATTCTTATCGTTTTTTTTATTCGCTTTATCCACCGAAATTAAACAGTTTCGGTCGATACACACCGCAAACAAACAATTTTTACCGAAACTGTTGAATTTCGAAAATCATACACTGATTCATTTCGGTCCCCACCGAAACCAAAAAATTTCGGTCGTTTCCACCGAAAGGACATGAAATTTTGTTCCTTGTCTGTAATGAATGCTTGTATTATACATATTATAGTAAAGATATGTTCGTAAAGTATGTGTTTTATGTGCCCTTAAAGTAGGGGCATGACAAAAAAATCAGATAAAATAAGGGCTACAACTCTAAAGGAACCTGCACTAGCTAGAGAGTAGAGACAATTAAGTGTAGAAGTGTAATCAAAGATACCATTACCCTCTAGCTTTAGAGCAAACTCCATAATTATTAACTTCCCTCTCCCATATGGAAAATAACTAAATTTCCTTTCTTTTCCATCGAAACGACCGAAATGTTTCCGTTTCTTGAGTCACCGACACGAAACAGAGTTATCGAAACGAAACGAAGTGTTTGTTAAGAAATTATACTATTTCGATTAAAATTATTATGTTTCGAAATGTTTCGGTAGAAATATTTTTGTTTCAATAGAAATTTTGGTGTAAATACTCTTATTTCGAGTTGTTTCAATAAAAATACTTTTGTTTCGAGTTATTTCAATGGAAATACTCTTGTTTCGAGTTATTTCGATGGAAATACTCTTATTTCGAGTTATTTCGATAGAAATACTCTTGTTTCAAGTTGTTTTGATAGAAAAATACTAAACTAATTTAAAAAATAAAAAAATTGATAATATAAAAGTAGATGAAAGTAGCATTATATCACATCCAACACCAAGTTATTTTCTCTCAAAGTCACATCATCTTTATTAACTTCATACTCTCCCCCTTTGTTCTCGTGACATTATTTTTCTTCACTATTTTTATTTTAAAGAGGAAACTATAAAAATGATGAAAAGAGAGATTGAAAGACAAAGAGGGAGGAAGATATCTAAAGATAGAGATAGAATCATGATCGACAGAGAGAGAGACATAAATATAAATGTCATGAAAGAGTTAAGAAGAAGATGGAGAGATGGATGCAAAAAAGAGATTGTTGTTGAATGCTGTTAGAATTTGAGTTAGAGTTCCTACTGTAATAACATGTTTACTTACTATTCAATTATAGATATTAATTCGAATTATTTTTAATATAATTTTATATTTCTATATCATTAATATTATGTTAAAATATTTTTAAATTTAAAAAAATATTATTTTAAATTATTTGAAACGTTTCTTAAAAAATCTTCCATTTTTTCGAAATTTCCGAAATATTTCAAAATGTTTCCATTTCTGGAGTCACCAAAACAGTACCTCGAAACGAAATTTAGTACTTTGCCATCTGGTATTGCTTTCTTGCAGTTCTTCAACATCTTTATGCAATTTTCTTCGTCCTCTCATGCAATATCCACTGTATTTATTAGACAAAACATAGTGGATTATCATTCTATAGTTTTTGTAGTCATAAATCTACTAACTGTATTCCAAATAGTGCAAAAAAAATTTCTATATGCTGTGTCCCTTAGATCACGAGTGGAGGCCTAAGTTTGACACTGCGTAATGGCACTAGCTAATGACACTGGATATGGACTAAAAGTTTTTTAATTATTTTTATTTTGGATAAATGCAGTTTTTAGTTTGAAATTACTATTAGTTTATTTTTATCTTAAATATCCAGTGCAGAAGTGCATTAGAGTCAAACAAAGAGATGACTAAAGATAGAGCAAGCTGAACTGCAAGGAAATGACGTTTGTTGCACTATGCAATTGGTGCTTGATCATGTTCCAATAATTAAGTTTGACTCTAGAGAAAAAGGAAAATTAATGAAAATGCTAGGATTACAATGAGTATAGTTTGTAGGTGACCTAAGAATGGTAAGGACTTTCCTATTATACCTCGATGTAATTGTCTTTATGCTCAGCAAGTCAAGTAGGCTCGGTGTGTTGATAAGGATCCATTCAGTGTTAAATGTTAAACATGAAGATTTCTCACCAATTAAGGAATTTAGTAAGGATTCTGTTATGATTATGTATCAACATGCATGCTCAATTTTTTAATTCTTGAAATTAATTTTAACGAGACAACATTTTCTTTTCTATTTTGAGTATAATAAAAATCTTAACTCGAATGATTTTTTTTATAAGCTTAATTATTTCAATGGAAATCACGTCCTAACTTTATAATGCAGTAACTATATATGATAGACACAATTATTTATAAACTAGGTTGCCATTCACACAAAGCTTTCTTTTAATAACCCTCAGCTAATAAAACCTTTGAAGGTTAAGTACAAATCATTTGAAACAAGGAAGTTGAGAACAACGTAAAATTTTAGAGCATTTCTGACCTTTCTTCACTCATATAAGCATAACTCTCTCATATGAAATCCAAATTAAGTGATTCCAATTTTTGTTGAAAGATAAGACATATATTTACAACTTTGATGTTGGGTACTTTTGCTAATTCCGTGAATATTATAGTGATAAGAGGCAAAACCCGAAGCATAGTGTGGTCTGGACCTTGTGTCACTATTTTATTCATAACTCTTTCATATGAACTCCAAATTAGGTGATTCAAGTGGCTAATGAAAGCTAAAAGAAAGGGCTACAACTTTCATGTTGGACGGTTTGTCAAATTCGGCCAAAAACTTAGTGTAATGTAGCCCCGAAGCACGGCCGTGCTCCAGGACACGGCCAGGCCGTGCTTCGGGCTGTTTTCTGCAGCTTCCCCCTCCCTTCTCCTTCATTTCTCCTGCATCTGACTTCCCCTCTCTCTCTCTAAAAATTTTCTCTACATTCTTTTTAAGATATCTCACCATCCAGCCAACCGATTCGAGCTACCAAGGTACCATTGGACTCGTGGGAAGGAGAGCTACAAACCCCACTGATCAGTCTCGCCGGAAAATCGCCGGAAAGTCGTCAGAAAATCGCATGAACAGTAACCTCCAAGGTAAAATTCCGTCCAATCGCGTTTTAAGCATCATTCTTCCGAAATTCTTTCCATAAATAGTCTTAGAATTAGTTTCTATGTTAAAATATAGGGTTTTTAGGTTTCGGCGTGAATAGTATTTTCCGGCATGAATAGTGACGTTTAGGATTTATCTAACTTTCATATTATGTCTATGTTTTCTAGGTTGTTGAGCCACCACGAGGTGAAATTCTCGTTGTTGGACTCCTAGTACTGTGAGTGGATTTTTCATACTATAGCGCATGTTTTACGAATTCAGTTTATAACTCTCTCGTATGATTTTAACTAGTTGGAATGTATGTTAAATTGTTTTACCGCTTTGAAAACCAATATGTTACAACCATGTTAGAAATTATAAATTTCAATCCTAGTTGAACCCTAGGTATGCAGGGCAAGCATCTAGACTGATAATTCTCCATTTGAGCTAGATTTATAGAAATGTGAACTTAGTCATAGAAATGAACTAAGTTAGCCATAAAATAATTTGATGCATGCGAACATCTATGCGACGTCTACGGACGATATGTTTAAAGGGAAAGTTTATGATGATAAAGGTCTCCATGGGAATACATAGATGAAACATATTTTAGAACAGAATTTTATGCATGAAAAGAGCTAAATGGAAAATTATAGCTTTATTGTAATGTTATTGAAATGTTTTTTTTTTAAACTCTTTGAATAGCATATTTCAAATGTTTTCTATTGGAGGGACCCTTTTAGATCACTGTTAGCTAGCCGCAGGGAGTGCTAGCCCTGGTGCACCATGGTCATGCGAAGGCTCGGCCTAAGGTACTGTGACGGGCATATGACTGCCTAAGACACAGGATTTCATGTGAAGGCTTCGGCCTAGGATACTGTGACGGGCATATGACTGCTTAAGACACAGGGATTTAGGGTGGACTTATGTCTACGCCTACAGTGATTATCATACCCTTGCTGTGTGCTTGGGAGAATTTAGGGTGGACTTATGTCTACGCCTACAGTGATTACCCTACCCTTGTTGTGTGCTTAGGGGAGATGATAGATCTGTTAGGAAAGACCTCTAATAAACTAGTGCATTTTTCTTAAAGATTAAATATTTCTAAACAATCTCATTCATCATTATTATTGCATAAATAACTTCATTTATTACTTACCATGTATAATTAATTTGCTTTGCGATTACTGATTTAAATCCTGTTTTATTTTCTGAACATACATTTGAACTATTTAGTTTTTCTTTCAATAAATTATGATTAAATGCTTAATGTTTCTATTATTATCTTTACACTTTGATTTCAATAATTAAACTCATTGCGAAACACTCGTGCTTGGTTTGCCCTGTTTCAGTTATAGTATGATTTACCCATTCACTGAGATGTGGTCTCACCCCTCTTCTGTTTCCTCCCCACAGATAGTCAAAGAGACTTTGATCCAGTTACAGCTTCGTAGGAGGCTGAATATAGCGTTGGTGAGCCCCAGTTTGAGCAAGGCTATGTTGTACTGGTTGTCTAGTTTAGTTTATGTCTAGTGTATCTCCATGAACTTACAGGCAGAATCCTCACTTCTTGCGTATTTTGATGTGTTGTTTGGAAAATGGTTTTATATTTTACAACGATGTTATATTATGAGGCCATGGGCCAAGTTGAATCACAAATGTTGGATTCATGAGATGTAATATATATATATATATATATATACAGTATTTCCTTATATTGGATGTGGCATATGTGGCCAGTTATATTTATTATGTACTCTGAATTGTGTGCTGGAGGTTTGTATGTGCTATGAGTTAGGCTTGCGGCTAGGGGGAAACCCTTATGCCGTGCCAATCATGTGTTCCATCTTTTGGGGCCGTGACATTTCTAATCTACGTTTCTTCGCATAATGAGATTGCTATTTTCTACATCAAAGGTAATCCTTCTCCATTCCATTTAACACACAATGAAAATCGTAAAAAGCAATATAATTGCCATAGATTTTGCAGTCGGACCTGTCATTAATCTAATAAAGGTACCAAGTCAATGCTTCAACTGTTGGTTCATTAGTTAAACTGGTTATTTTTAAAATGAAAAAATATTTATTTTTTGTATATTATAGATTAAAATAAAAATTATAATCAAATTTTAACTATATATAAAATAATAAAAATAGTGAATTTTTACTCAAAAAATGTTTAAATACAAGAAATGAACTTGATATATTTTTTAACTAGTTTTTATTACATGAAAAGGCAAACTTTATTAAATAATAACGTTTGTTGTAAATTAAATTTGGTAAAAATAATTTAACATTTAATTTCTCAACTAATTTTTTAAAGTTAACATAATATTTATAAAAAATTTAAGTATATTATTTATAATCAAGATATGATAAATGAAATATGAAAAGTATTATCTCAAATGCCACTATATAATCACATCACAATCTACCAAACCGTAAACATCATATTCTAGTATTCAAGATATGAGGGGATATAAGATGTCTCCTAGGTATTATGTGCTTAAGACTTCGAAGTTTGAATTGATATCATAGCAATGGGTCTGATGATGAAGTTCCTCAATCCCAATCTAGTTTCTACCACTCCATTTGATTCCTTAGTTGCATCTACTCTCCCACTTTGCATTCTTTTCTGCTATTTTTCAATGCAATAATGGATCTATCCTTTCCACAGAACTAAAATCATGGTATCTGAATTACATTTCCAATATAGCACCCTTTGTGCATGCTTACAACGATACCAAAATCTTTTAAGCCAAGCACAGTTCCCCCCACTCAAACCGGGATATTTTTTATCAAGTTACAAGTTTAAAAACATATGACAGAAGAAAAGGAAACGCAAGTGATCATACTTTGAGGGGAATCACAAAAATTGTGGTTCTAAAAAATATGTGGAAGTGAAGTTTCCTTTGATAGAATGTAGATATCAGATATGGTTCCTGTTCCTACAATAGCTTTGAGTATGGCTATTTAAATTTGGAAAAAGAAGAAGAAGAAGTTGAGTATGATTAAAATAAAAGAGAGGCAGGGAAGTCCACATCGGTGGAATCCCAAAGAGACAATTGTGCTTTGCTTTGAGAACAAAAACAACTTTCCTTTGTTTTTATTTTATTATTTTAAAAATAAATATTTTTAGAATTTATTTCTAAAATAAAAAAAATTAAATTCTCAAATAAGTTTTTTTATTTTAAAAAAAATTTAAAAAACTATTTTTAAAAACAGTTACCAAATAATCTATTGACTTTGCAATTTTATTTTTTTGTGTATATCTGCTGGATCAATAGCCACTTCCCCAAATTGAACCATCACGAGCACAGCCCTAGCCAACCCCAAATCGACCCAACCTATCCCAAACCCCACCACTGCAACAGCTAGAAGGGGTTTTGCCACTTGTTTCCTCCCCTCATCGACTCACCTCTTCCTTCCCGCGAAGCTTCTCCTACATCGAAGCTACAAAGGTTTGTCCGCTTCTTCCTCTCCCGATTGAAAGTTTGTTGAACTTCTTATGTTTCACCATTCATGTTTCTCCAATGGAATTTCGTTTATTGGGTTTCTTGTAATTCCTCCGTGGATTTTGAAATTTAATGTCTTCGAAACTTTTTTGGAGATCTTGGGTTTAAGTTACAAGGAAGAGGAAGAAGATAAGGGAAAACCGAAAAATTATTTTGAATTGTTCTTGGCAAGCATCACTTAATATGATTATTTATTCAATTCTTTTTGAACTTTGAATGCATAATGATTTCACTACAAGAAAAAGGATCTTTAGTGGCGACTTATCAATGTTATCATTGAGAGGTAGACTTTCAATGACAACCATGTATGGTCGTCACAAAAACTTAGATTTTTGTGATGATAGTTGTCATTCAAAGTTAAAGTAATAAAAAGAAAACAACAATTTTTTTCTTCCTCCCACGCGTAGAACTATCCACTTTGACTGCCTTAGAATTCTCTACTCACGAAAGAAGGTTGCTCAAAGAACCCCACCACGTTTGCACAAAGAACCCCACTGTAAAGCACCGAGAACCCCTTACATTGTGAACCACTTCATGGGTGGCTGCCGTGAATAGCAATATTATACTCTATAGCAACGCATCTCTGGTCAATATTTCCTCTAATTCATCTTCATAATTTGATTTTCCTTTGATTCAATTTGGGGGTTTCTCTATTGTGGTTAGAGTTTATAATTTTTGGGGTTTTTCTTTTGGATTTGATCTGGGTTTTGTTTTGGTATTGTAGTTAGTTTAATGTCCTGCACAAATTTTAGATTTTGAGAAAGAGGATTGAACAGATAACCCTACTGCAGAGCACCGAGAACCCCTTACGTTGTGAACCACTTCGTGGGTGGCTACCATGAATAGCAATATTATACTACGTTGCAACACATCTCAGGTCAATATTTCTTCTAATTCATCTCTGCAATTTGACTTGCCTTTGATTTAGTTTGGGGGTTTCTCTATTGTGGTTAGAGTTTATACTTTCGGGGTTTTTCTTTTGGATTTGAGCTGGGTTTTGTTTTGGTACTGTAGTTGGTTTAATCTTCTGCACTAATTTTTGATTTTGGGCTTTTTTCCAAAGCTTGAATGAGTTACTGAGTGGGTGGAAATTCAATTAAGAGACAGGGCAAAGGATGAACTGACTTTATGTGTGCAAAAATAATAATGTTTATGTGTCTTTCGGGAAGCATTTTACTTTGTTCCCTTTTCCTCATACAGTGTTCTGTCATTGTACAATGTGATCCTTCATATAGTTCCACAATACCCACTATGCTATATGCCACTTTACCTGCATTCCCCCTCCTTCTGTTTTCATTGTTTTGGTTGAGGTTGCAAATAGTGCTCTATGTACTATAGCCAACAGAAGCTTAGAAGGACATTTAAAAAAAAAAATTTAAAGTAGTAACAATTTCAAACGTAAAATGCTTATGCTTTGAAAAGAAAACCAATAAAGAAGAAGTATCCTTCACAACCAATGCAAAACTCCATCTTATAGTACAGTGACTCCCAAAATCCCTCATTAAGATGATTACTTGCATTTTATAGACAATAATTGAAATATATATATAATTTCTAGATATTATGCTTCTAATATGGGTAGCTAGAAAGTGAGTAAATCCAGCTAATTCCTCTCTGCACAAGGAAGGTTTTAGCAATTATCGTGGAGGCAAACTAAATGTAAATGCTAGACATGAATATTTATTTGTATACCATTAACTTCCATATCCCATAATATGGCCAAACAATGTGGATAACTCTAAATTCAAGTTCATGAACCAGCCAAGTTTTTTGCTCTAAATTGTGATTAAAGTGAACTAGAATATTATCCAAGTGTCTCTTATACCTTAAACCTAGATATTATATATTAAATAAATTATTCTATTGATTATTATATCTCTTTAATGCATAACGTTTTTAGAATAAGTAAGCCCTATTTTACTGTAACTAATGCTAGAGAAATTGTAGTGTTTTCTCTCTACCCCCAATAATTGATACTTGTTCCCCTATCCTTATTTTTCTTTTCTTACTTAGTTTAAAGATTGTCATTAGGATCATATTCTCCCTCTCAGCCATTTTTTCTCAGGGACTTATTTCCAACAGTAATAAATTGTTTACTTACCCAATACCTTTTACTTTTTAGGAAACATTCTGTCACGGCCCCAAATGATGGAACACATGACCGGCACGGCATAAGGGTTTCCCCCTAGCCGCAAGCCTAACACATAGCATGCACAAACATCCAGTACACAATCCAGAGTACATAATAAATATAACTAGCCACATACGCCACATCCAATATAAGAAAATACGGTATATATATATATATATATATATATATATATATATATATATATATGTCATGAATCCAACATCCTTGATTCAACTTGGCCCATGGCCTCATAGTACAAACATTATTGTAAAACTTAAAACCATTTTTCAAACAACACAAGAAGCGAGGATCTTGCCTGTAAGTTCATGGAGACACACTAGACATAAACTTAAACTATACAACCAATACAACAGAGTCTTGCCCAAACTGGGGCTCACCAATGCTATATTTAGCCTCCTATGGAGCTGTAGCTGGATCAGTGTTTCTTTGACTATCTGTGGGGAGAAAACAGAAGAGGGGTGAAATTACCACATCTCAGTGAATGGATAAATCATACTATAACAGAAACAGGGCAAACTAAGTACGAGTGTTTCACAATGAATTAAATAATTGAAATCAATGTATAGAAAACATTAAACATTTAACTGTAATTTATTAAAAGAATGCTAAACAGTTCAAATGATAAAAACAGGATTAAATCAATAACTGTAAGCAAATCAATTATGCATGGTAAGTAATAAATGAAGATACTTATACAATAACAATGATGAATGAGGTATTTTAAAAATATTTAATCTTTAAGAAAAATGCACTAGTTTATTGGAGGTCTTTCCTAACAGATCTATTATCTTCCCCAAGCACATAGCAATGGGTATGGCAATCACTGTAGGCGTAGACATAAGTCCACCCTAAATTTTTCTCAAGCACATAGCAATGGGTATGGCAATTACTGTAGGCATAGACATAAGTCTACCCTAAATTTCCCAAGCATATAGCAATGGGTATGGTAATCACTGTAGGCATAGACATAAGTCTACCCTAAATCCCTGTGTCTTAAGCAGTTATATGCCCGTCACAGTATCCTAGGCCGAAGCCTTAACATGATCATGGTGCACCAGGGCTAGCACTACCTGCGGCTAGCTAACAGTGATCTAAAAGGGTCCCTCCAATAGAAAACATTTGAAATATGCTATTCAAAGAGTTTAAAGTAAAACATTTCAATAACTTTACAATAATGCTATAATTCTCCATCTAACTCTTTTCATGCATAAAATTCCGTTCTAAAATATATCTCATCCATGAATTTCCATGGAGACCTTTATAATCATAAATTTTCCCTTTTAAACATAGATCGTCCGTAGACGTCACATAGATGCTCATAATGCATCAAATCACTTCATGGCTAACTTAGTTCATTTCTATGACTAAGTTCGCATTTCTATAAATCTAGCTCAAATGGAGAATTAATAGTCTAGATGCTTGCCCTGCATACCTAGGGTTCAACTAGGATTGAAATTTACAATTTCTAACATGGTTGGAACATATTGGTTTTCAAAGCGGTAAAAGAATTTAACATATATTCCAACTAGTTAAAATCATACGAGAGAATTATAAATCAAATTCCTAAAACATGCGCTATAGTATGAAAAACCCACTCACCTTACTAGGAGTCCAACAACGAGAATTTCACCTCGTGATGGCTCAACAACCTAGAAAACATAGACATAACATGAAAATTAGAAAACTCTAAAAGTCACTATTCACTCGCCGGAAACACTATTCACGCCGAAACCTAAAAACCCTATATTCTAGTATAGAAACTAATTTTAAGACTATCTATGGAAAGAAATTCGGTAAAACGAAGCCTAAAACGCGATTAAACGGAGTTTTACCTTTGGAGGTACTATTCACGCAATTTTTTGGTGAAATTCCGGCGAATTTTCGGCGAAATTGATCGGTGGGATTTGTAGCTCTTCTTCCTACGAGTCCAACGGTACCTTACTTGCTCAAATCGGACGTCCGGATGATGAGATATCTTAGAGAGAAGTTTGAGAAAAATTTTAGAAAGAGAGAGTTAGGGTTCAGATGAAAGAGAAATGAAGAAAAAAGGGGGGGGTCCGCAAAAAAAAGCTATCAGACGAATCTCGCCGCGGCGAGCCGCGATTTTCGCCGCGGCCAGATTCGAAACCAGAAAACTCATGCTCTCGGGAAAATGTCGCATCATTCTCGCCGCGGCGAACTCCATTTCACCGAATTTGACAAAATGTCAAACATGAAAGTTGTAACCCTTTCTCTTAGATTTCCGTAGCCACTTGAATCACCTAATTTGGAATTCATATGAAGGAGTTATGCATAAAATAGTGAGCAAAGGTCCAGACCACACTACGCTTCGGTTTTTGCCTCTTATCACTATCATATTCACAGAATTTGCAAACTTTCCCAACATCAAAGTTGTAGATATATTTCTTATCTTTCATTAGAAATTGGAATCACTTAATTTAGATTTCATATGAGAGAGTTATGCTTATATGAGTGACGAAAGGTCAGAAGAAAAGGTCGAAAACGCTATAAAATTTTACATTGTTTTCAACTTTCTTTATTTCAAATGATTTATACTTAACCTTCAAAGGTTTTATTAGTTTAGGGTTATTACATTCTCCCCTCCTTATAAAAAATTCGGTCCCCGAATTTTACAAAAACCAACAACATGAAAACATAAAACTACTCTTGGAATAGCTGTGGATACTTCTCTCTCATGATGTCCTCTACTTCCCACGTAGCTTCCTCTTTGGAATGATTCTGCCAGATCACCTTCACTGTAGGGATATCCTTAGACCTCAACTTTTTCACTTGTCTATCAACAATGGCCACGGGTTTCTCTTCGTAGGTCAACTTGTCATCCAAAAGGATTTCCTGCGGTTGAATCACATGAGATGGGTCGGGTAGATACTTCCTCAACATCGAGACATGGAAGACTGGATGCACTTCACTCAATCCAGGTGGTAGGGCTAGGCGGTATGCCACTGCTCCTACCCTATCCAGAATTTCAAAGGGTCCAATATACCTCGGGCTTAATTTCCCTTTCTTACCAAACCGCATGATTCCCTTCATGGGTGAAACTCTGAGGAACACGTGATCGCCTAGAGAAAACTCCAACTCCCGACGCCTATGGTCCGCATAAGCTTTCTGACGAATTTGTGCAGTTAAAAGCCGTTCCCTTATCAGCTTGACCTTTTCTATGGCATCTTGCACCAAGTCTGGCCCTAGCAGCTTGGCTTCTCCAACTTCAAACCATCCAACGGGAGATCGGCATCTTCTCCCATAAAGAGTTTCAAAAGGTGCTATCTGAATACTGGCTTGATAACTGTTGTTGTATGCAAACTCAGCTAATGGCAGGTATCCTTCCCAACTGCCACCAAAATCCAATATACATGCTCTAAGCATATCCTCCAAAATCTGAATCGTGCGTTCTGATTGGCCATCTGTTTGGGGATGAAAAGAGGTGCTTAGATCCAACCTCGTTCCCAAAGCTTCTTGAAAAGCTTTCCAAAACCTTGCCGTAAACTGTGGACCTCGATCAGATATGATGGATACAGGGACTCCATGCAATCTAACGATTTCACTCAGATACAGGCTTGCATACTGAGCCACATTAAAGGTAGTCTTCACTGGTAAGAAGTGGGATGACTTGGTCATTCGATCCACTATCACCCATACTGAGTCATAACCCTTAGGGGTCCTTGGTAACCCTGTAACGAAGTCCATAGTAATCCTTTCCCACTTCCACTCCGGTATCTCAATCTGTTGGTGCAAACCGGCAGGTTTTTGATGTTCAGCTTTCACCTGTTGACAAACCAAGCACTGAGCCACAAAGTTTGCTTCATCCTTCTTCATCCCATTCCACCAATACAAGTCCTTGAGGTCACTGTACATCTTATTTGTTCCTGGGTGGATAGTATAGGCTGCTTGATGTGCCTCCTCCAAAATCTGCTTCCTCAAGCTATCCACATTGGGTACACACAAGCGCTTTCCACATCTTAACACTCCTTCAGCATCCATGCTGAATTCAGAAGTCTGATTATTCCTAACTTCATCCTTGAGCTTGGACAGGTTAGCATCCTTGTCCTGATCTGCCTTAATCTGCTCAACCAGTGGAGAGTGTAGCTGCATGTGGGCTAACAACACCCCTGGCTCCTTCACTTCAAAGCGCATCCCCTCACCTTCTAGCCGATGAATATCCCTTACCAACGGCCTCCGGAGTAGGGTGATATGGGTTAAACTCCCCATTGACTTTCTGCTCAAAGTATCTGCTACCACATTGGCCTTGCCTGGATGGTACAAGATAGTGCAGTCATAGTCCTTCACCAACTCCATCCACCTCCTCTGTCTCAAGTTAAGATCCCTTTGTTGAAAGATGTACTTGAGGCTCTTATGGTCCGTGTATATCTCACAGGGTTCACCATAGAGATAGTGCCTCCAAATCTTCAAGGCAAAGACCACTGCCGCCATCTCCAGATCATGTGTAGGATAGTTCTGTTCGTGCTTCCTGAGCTGCCTAGATGCATAGGCTACAACATGCCCATTCTGCATTAACACACAACCCAAGCCCACCCTTGAGGCATCACAGTATACTGAGTATCCTCCAGTGCCCGTTGGGATAGTTAGAACTGGGGTTGTGGTTAGACACTTCTTCAAGGTCTGAAAACTTTCTTCGCATGCATTCGACCACTCAAACTTAACTCCCTTCCTGGTTAATCTGGTCAAAGGAGCAGCAATCCTGGAGAACTCCTTGATGAACCTCCGGTAATACCCTGCTAGACCCAAGAAACTTCGGATCTCTGTCACACTAACTGGGCGAGGCCACTGCTGTACTGCCTCTACCTTCTCGGGGTCTACTTGAATGCCGTCCTTCGTGACTACATGCCCCAGAAACATAACGCTGTCCAACCAGAACTCACACTTAGAGAGCTTGGCATACAACTGCTGACCCCTCAAAATCTGTAGGATGACCCGTAGGTGTTGTTCATGCTCCTCATGGTCTTTAGAATAAACCAAGATGTCATCAATGAACACAATGACAAACTGATCTAAGAATGGCTTGAACACCCTGTTCATCAAGTCCATAAAAGCAGCTGGTGCATTAGTTAGTCCAAAAGACATAACCAAAAACTCATAATGACCATAACGGGTCCTAAAAGCTGTCTTGGAAATATCCTCCTTCCTAATCTTCAACTGATGATACCCTGACCTCAGATCAATCTTGGAGAAACATTTCGCTCCTTGAAGTTGATCGAACAAATCATCAATCCTGGGCAAAGGGTAATTATTGCACACCGTTAGCTTATTCAGTTGCCGATAGTCAATGCAAAGTCGCAAAGACCCGTCTTTCTTCTTCACAAAAAGAACTGGAGCACCCCATGGAGAAGTACTCGGCCTGATGAAGCCCTTATCCAACAAATCCTGCAACTGACTCTTTAGCTCCTTAAGCTCTGTGGGTGCCATCTTGTAAGGCGGTATAGAAATTGGTCGAGCCTCTGGAATAAGGTCGATACCAAACTCTATCTCTCGTTTAGGAGGTAATCCTGGCAACTCTTCTGGGAAGACATCCAGGAATTCTCTTACCACTGCCATCTTGTCTACATTCGGTACCTTCCCATCCACATCTCTAACATATGCCAAGTATCCCTGGCATCCCTTCTTCAACATTTTCTGAGCACCCAAGACTGAAATCAGGTTACTTGGAGCTTTACTTCGATCACATTGGAACCGGAAAGGAACTTCACTTGGAAAGTTGAACTTGATTGCCTTCTCATAGCAATCCAAGGTAGCATAGCATGCTGCCAACCAATCCATTCCGAGGATTACATCAAAGTCGACCATGTCTAGGATGATCAAATCAGCAGATGTCTCCCTATCACCCACTGACACTTTACATGATTTGCATACATACTCTACTGGCAAATAATCACCGACCGGGGTGGTTACAAAGAAAGGGGCATCCATCCTAATCGGATCTTTACCCAAACTCTTAACAAAACTAGGGGAAACATAGGAATATGTAGATCCGGGGTCAAACAAAACATATGCTTCATGTAGGCAAACCGAAAGAGTACCTGTCATGACCGCATTTGAAGCTTGTGCATCCTGCCTGGTAAGAGCAAAAATCCTCGGTTCACCTCGGCCTGCTTGGTTTTGACCTCGGCCCATCATCCCTCTACCATTACCTCTGCTACTTGCTTGGCCTGGTATAGTCCTTATAGGCTGAGCTGCCACTGGGGTTGGTAGCAAAGCCGGTCGAGTTAACCCTTGGCTTGAGCCATACAACTGAGGACATTCCCTCTTCATGTGTCCAGGTTGGTTGCAATGATAGCAAACAATCATCTCCCTGCGGCACTGACCAAAATGATGGTTGCCACAAATAGGGCATTGTGGCCTGTTCTGCTAAATGGCTCTTGGTCCTGGTTGTCCTAGATACCTGATGTTTCCCTGGCTAAGACCTAGCCTACCACTCGCATCTGGTCTCTGGTTGGGGTTCCCAACATTCTGTGGTGTTGGGCGCTGCTGGCCCTGAAATCGTGGTCCTTGGGAATGAGAACTTTGCCCTCCTTTGGAGCTCCCGTCTCTATCCCTCTTCCTCAGCTTGGCACTCTCGACATCGGCCAAATGCCTAGTCTCCATCATTCTTGCACAGTCCACAGCCTCTGCATAATTAGGAAATTGCTTCATCTGGGGTGCCACTGATTTAAACAATGCTGGTATCAACCCCTGGATAAATTTCTTGATCATGTCCCTTTCAGTAGGGACCATATGCGGTGCATACGGCAACAGCTGTGTGAAGCGATAGTCATACTCCGTGATTGTCATACCGGGAGTTTGCTTCAATTCCACAAATTCCTGACACTTGGCATCTCGTATACTCTGAGGCACAAACCTCTCCATGAAAACTTCCTTGAACTCTGGCCATCTCAAAGGTGGCGCTGTAGCTCCCCTTCCGCGCATCATGGTCTTGAACCATACCTGCGCCACACCAGACAACTGGAAGGCTGCCAACTCTACTGAGCGGATCTCTGGACACTTAAGAACCTCGCAGATCTTCTCAATATCCTCTATAAACTCCTGGGGATCTTCACTAGCCAACAACTCCTTGAAGGTTGGCGGTTTCAGCTTCAGGAACTCAGATAGTTCCACTTCCCTCTCAGCAGGTCTCATATGCTGCTCCACGGACCTAACTGGTTCTGGAACGGAGGTAGCAGTTTCGGGCTGTTGTGGATCCCTTCTATCTTGCTTATCCCTTCTCTCGGCTAGATTCTCTATTGCCCGCTGCATACCTTGCATGGTTACCAGCATCTGGACTATCACATCATCCCGGGGGTGAGAAGACATTTCCTCCGTCCTGGGAGTCTCAACTTGCTCACTGCTCAACTCAGCTTGTTCGGCTGCTTCAGCAGCTCTTACACCCCTGCCACTGCCTCTTGCACTGGCTCTAGGTCGGCCTCTGCCACAACCTCTACCTCGGCCTCTAGGCACGGGTACTGCGGACTGAGCAGACTCTTCAGCCATCTGCTCTTGAGCCACGGGTTGCCTAACCTTTGATCTTGTTCTTGGTGGCATTTCACTATAAAACAGAAATAGCCCAACCATCACTTAACCATGCCAACATAGCATACTATAAACTGACTAACTTAAACAAAAAGACAACATCCTATCAAACCCCTTTAGAAGCACCGTGAGTATAAGCATGTCCGGATTCATACCTTTACTCAAAGTCCTACCTAAAGGTCTGTTACTCCATGAACACAGGGAAACCTAATCCTCTGATACCAACTTTGTCACGGCCCCAAATGATGGAACACATGACCGGCACAGCATAAGGGTTTCTCCCTAGCCGCAAGCCTAACACATAGCATGCACAAACATTCAGCACACAATCCAGAGTACATAATAAATATAACTGGCCACATACGCCACATCCAATATAAGAAAATACGGTATATATATATATATATATATATATATATATATATATATATATATATATATATATATATATATATATATATATATATATATGTCATGAATCCAACATCCTTGATTCAACTTGGCCCATGGCCTCATAGTACAAACATTATTGTAAAACTTAAAACCATTTTTCAATCAACACAAAAAGCGAGGATCCTGCCTGTAAGTTCATGGAGACACACTAGACATAAACTTAAACTATACAACCAATACAACGGAGTCTTGCCCAAACTGGGGCTCACCAATGCTATATTTAGCCTCCTATGGAGCTGTAGCTGGATCAGTGTTTCTTTGACTATCTGTGAGGAGAAAACAGAAGAGGGGTGAGATTACCACATCTCAGTGAATGGATAAATCATACTATAACAGAAATAGGGCAAACTAAGCACGAGTGTTTCGCAATGAATTAAATAATTGAAATCAATGTATAGAAAACATTAAACATTTAATCCTAATTTATTAAAAGAATGCTAAACAGTTCAAATGATAAAAACATGATTAAATCAATAACTGTAAGCAAATCAATTATGCATGGTAAGTAATAAATGAAGATACTTATACAATAACAATGATGAATGAGGTATTTTAAAAATATTTAATCTTTAAGAAAAATACACTAGTTTATTGGAGGTCTTTCCTAACAGATCTATCATCTTCCCCAAGAACATAGCAATGGGTATGGCAATCACTGTAGGCGTAGACATAAGTCCACCCTAAATTTTCCTCAAACACATAGCAATGGGTATGGCAATCACTGTAGGCATAGACATAAGTCTACCCTAAATTTCCCAAGCACATAGCAATGGGTATGGTAATCACTGTAGGCATAGACATAAGTCTACCCTAAATCCCTAAGTCTTAGGCAGTTATATGCCCGTCACAGTATCCTAGGCCGAAGCCTTAACATGATCATGGTCCACCAGGGCTAGCACTACCTGCAGCTAGCTAACAGTGATCTAAAAGGGTCCCTCCAATAGAAAACATTTAAAATATGCTATTCAAAGAGTTTAAAGTAAAACATTTCAATAACTTTACAATAATGCTATAATTCTCCATCTATCTCTTTTCATGCATAAAATTCCGTTCTAAAATATATCTCATCCATGAATTCCCATGGAGACCTTTATAATCATAAATTTTCCCTTTTAAACATAGATCGTCCGTAGACGTCACATAGATGCTCATCATGCATCAAATCACTTCATGGCTAACGTAGTTCATTTCTATGACTAAGTTCGCATTTCTATAAATCTAACTCAAATGGAGAATTAATAGTCTAGATGCTTGCCCTGCATACCTAGGGTTCAACTAGGATTGAAATTTACAATTTCTAACATGGTTGGAACATATTGGTTTTCAAAGCGGTAAAACAATTTAACATATATTCCAACTAGTTAAAATCATACGAGAGAATTATAAATCAAAATCCTAAAACATGCGCTATAGTATGAAAAACCCACTCACCTTACTAGGAGTCCAACAACGAGAATTTCACCTCGTGATGGCTCAACAACCTAGAAAACATAGACATAACATGAAAATTAGAAAACTCTAAAAGTCACTATTCACGCCGGAAAATACTATTCACTCGCCGGAAACACTATTCACGCCGAAACCTAAAAACCCTATATTCTAGTATAGAAACTAATTTTAAGACTATCTATGGAAAGAAATTCGGTAAAACGAAGCCTAAAACGCGATTAAACGGAGTTTTACCTTTGGAGGTACTATTCATGCGATTTTCCAGCGAACTTCCGGCGACTTTCTAGCGAAATTGATCGGTGGGATTTGTAGCTCTTCTTCCCACGAGTCCAACGGTACCTTATTTGTTCAAATTGGACGTCCGGATGATGAGATATCTTAGAGAGAAGTTTGAGAAACATTTGAGAGAGAGAGAGAGTTAGGGTTCAGATGAAAGAGAAATGAAGAAAAAAGGGGGGGTCCGCAAAAAAAAGCTATCAGACGAATCTCGCCGCCGGCGAACTCATTCTCGCCGCGGCGAGCCGCGATTTTCGCCGCGGTCAGATTCGAAACCAGAAAACTCATGCTCTCGGGAAAATGTCGCATCATTCTCACCGCGGCGAACTCCATTTCACCGAATTTGACAAAATGTCCAACATAAAAGTTGTAGCCCTTTCTCTTAGCTTTCCGTAGCCACTTGAATCACCTAATTGGGAGTTCATATGAAGGAGTTATGCATAAAATAGTGAGCAAAGGTCCAGACCACACTACGCTTCGGTTTTTGCCTCTTATCACTATCATATTCACAGAATTTGCAAACTTTCCCAACATCAAAGTTGTAGATATATTTCTTATATTTCATTAGAAATTGGAATCACTTAATTTAGATTTCATATGAGAGAGTTATGCTTATATGAGTGACGAAATGTCAGAAGAAAAGGTCGAAAACGCTCTAAAATTTTACATTGTTTTCAACTTTTTTTGTTTCAAATGATTTATACTTAACCTTCAAAGGTTTTATTAGTTGAGGGTTATTACACATTCTCTCATTCTAAAAGTGACTCCAAAAACTTCAATTTAATGAATCATATTCAAACCCCCCAAAAAATATCATTCTTGTAGAGATATTGATAATAAGTTTTATTCTCTAATTAAGCATTTGTTACATATGGGGTCTGTAAAAATTTACAACTTAAATCATTGAGTATTGTGTAATGGTAAAACATTTGGGGAGTTTTTTTTGTAGGTTTAAGTACTGAAATAAAGGTCATGATTGTGATGGAAATAATTATAAAATGTTCTCTTTAAATTAGCACATGATTTATGTAAGGAAAATGGGTGGAGGGTTGTGCCACTTTGTAATTGCTAAGTTTGCTAAACTCCATTATGTAATTGCTAAATAGAATAGGATTGTGTAAAAGACTTATAATTCTGTAAGTTTGCAAAACATAGTGAACCAAAATAGGATTGTCCCATTCTGTAATTGCTAAACGCCAAAATCATGTTTGTAAAAAAATGTGTTATCACTTTTCAATTTACTTGAAGTTGCGTATTGGACATTTGCTACTTTTTAAGTTAATGCAATTATTTATCCAATTTTGAGTTTGATTGATATCTTTATAACCTTCATCTGAAAAATGTTTAAATGTTCAACAAACATTATGTTTGATACAAGTTCAACAACAAACATATTCAAGAACCACCAGAACTCTGACTTACTATAGCTATCCAAAAGTAATACCAAAATAGTGCATTAGTAAGTAGTAACTAACTATTGTGATCAATATAAAAAACTGTAAAATGTTCATTTATGGTATGACGAAAAGCAAAACAACGTCATAGCAATTATCATGCAAAAGCACAATCATTATCAAGTTTTTTCATAACAAATAGAACCAAACCCAACTTTGGAGTACTAGAACAAATATACAAGTATGTATGCAATTATGTATTCTATACAGAACATAAATAATGACTACAATCTAAGACATATATTACTATAAAAATTGTAACTTACCAGCAACAAATTGACGTTGTTGAGTCGAGAAGCCAAAAAAGCAGTATATTAGTAATCAGCTTCCCACAATTCACAAACCTATTTGCTGTGAGAGCATTTTGTAGAGAAGTAAATCTATATAGAAAAAGGAAGCAGGGGGAAAGAATGGCACAAAATGGGGACGTGGACCATAATAATGATATTTTCCATTATCTCACATCTAGTCATAATTTTCAATTAAGTTGCTTTATCTTGCTAGAGTTATCCATATAGGGCTTTCCTATAAAAAGAATTCTTTATAGTTACGAGGGTCATTAATTTTTTTTTTCGGATAAAAGTTACGAGGGTCATTGCTATACCTAGATGTACCTAAATAATTTGGGGAGCTAGGTATTTAACCCCTTCGAAGATTGGATTATTATAGTTAATAGCCATGTGAAAAATGTAATATACTGTATTTTTTTTAAAATAATAATGTTTTGTTATAAATAAATATATTTTTATTTTAAATGATTATTTTTTTTTTGAAAGCAAATATATTTGTAATTACAATAATTTTTGTTTTGTTTAAAATAATTATATTTGCCTCTAATAAACTTTTTTTAAAAAAAATATATATTTTCTTTTATTATGTATAAAGATATTTTTTTTTATTTGTTTTATTAAAATTTTTATAAAAAAAAAGTCATGATTTAAGAGTGCAACTAAAGTTTTGCAATAATATAAATTTTTTAAAAATTTTGGGATGTTTTAGGATGAAAAAAATAATTATATGTATATAATTAAAGAATAAATTTTAAATATTTAATTATTAAATAATATTAAGAAAAAAAAGAGAAGAAGAAGGGCGATGGAAGTGTGAAGGAAAGGCTTGGGCAGAGTAGGAAAATTTCATCTTTCTCTAAGATGTCTCTTAAACTAAACATCTAATTGAGATACTAAAGGTATTGTTGGACTTGTGGCAATGAGAGTTTCAAAACCCACCGATCAATTTTACCAGAAGTTCACCAAAATTTTGTCGAAAAATCGTAAATAGTAACTTATAGGTAATTTTTTTAAAATGTTGAATTTTTTTTTATGGGTTTTCAAGTTTCAATTTAGGGATTTTGTTAAAAAAATAAAGTATTGGTTGTATGATAAATTTTATTATCAAACAATGTGATTTGGTGCACTAATTTTGCAAATTATTCTTCGATGAACAATAACTATGAACAGTGCCCGAACAGTGTGTGAACAATATTTTCTGGCATGAATAGTTTTTTTTCAGCAATGAACAGTCCATAAGTTAATTAAACTCCTGGAGTCATTTTTTAAGTTTTTGGACCCTTCGAAATCGATTTTGAATTCTGTTTAATTAAATTTGGATTGGAAAAATACATTTTGGGGCTGTCCAATCAGGAGTATTACCCTGTGAGTAGATAATTCTTTATATGACTTACCCTATGCTATTTTTGAACTTTAAATGTATAATTGATTATGTTTACAAGTTATTTGTACTTTTATGTCTTTGAAATGGACTAAATTATTTGAATTGTTTATAATATGATATATAGTTCAAGAATAGTATGGTTTTAAAAATGGATTTTTAAATTCATTGAATATGTGATTTTAAATGTATTTCTCATTATATGGTAACTGCAATATATTGTGCATGTGGCATTGATATGTAAAGCTATAAAATTGCTTTAAGAACGGAAATGTATATGTGATTACCCTGATTAAGAAGTTTTTGACAGAGGAATTATACTGAGATTGAAAATTCTGAATATATACTGAAACCTTTGTTCTGAACTAGATGGCATATATGCAAATATGATTTTTGTGGAGAATTTTTTAAAAAAACACTGTTTGCTAATAGCAGGCGATGTTAGTCCTGATGCACTTCAATGCCTCAGCTAGTAGGAGTGTTGCTAACCTTGTGTGACGGCCAACACACGGGATAACAGGATGTCTCCTATCTGGGCGAGATACTGACTATATGATATATGATTTGCCTTCCTTTGCTGTGTGCTTGAGAAATTGTCCATATTAGAGTCCCTTCGCGTGTCCTCTTGAATGGTGGTAGAGCAAACCTGAGCTGGAATGCTGAATTTAGACAAATCCTACACCACCAAATTACGAAAGGGCTTGAACTCTAATTTGATGATTCTGATATGGGATCCTCCTAATATTTTCATGTGAAATATTTTGATGCATAACAACATTTGTTTAATGATCATACAGTATAGTATATGGTTTTGAATATCTGAATATCCTTTATTTTGAAAATATTTGAAATGAGGGTCACATATGGACGTATTTCTAAACTATATTTTTTTTTTGTGACAAATTTTAAAATATGAGTACATCCATATGTTAACCTAAGAGGTCATAAGAGGTATTATCTGCTCATTGAGTTGTCAAACTCACTACACAATACTTACATTTTTTTTAGATAAGGATACATAGTTTGGTCTTGTAGCTCCGTGATCAACTAGGAGTCATACTATCGTGGTGAGCCTATGTTATTTCCAGGGCTCACAGTGTTTAAATCATTCTGTATTTGTACTATAGAGTATGCTCTGAATGCCACAGACAGAGTCCCTACTTCTGTTGTACTTTGATATTTATAGACTTGTTCTATATATTGTGTATACATGAAAATACCTATCTGTAAAAGAGTGTATTACACATGTAATGAAAAATATATTATCGTCAAGTATGTGTTTTACATGTCCTAAAATTAGGGACGTGACAAGTTGATATCAGAGCATTAAGTTTCTCTATGGCTGTCGGAACAAAAGATTCTTTAATAAGACTTTTAGTATGAATATGAGCTGAACATATTTATACTTTAGGTGCTGCTGAGGGATTCTATAGGATTTCAATTTTCTTTCTATTCAAAGTTGCTAAATTTCCTAGTATAAGATTGATTGGATTTTGTAACATCTTAAAAAGTATTTATAGGTCAATTTCTACTTGAAAGTGAAAGGATAGGTGTGCCAAAGAATTTAATGAATTTAGAAAGATACCAAAATATGACGGTGTCTAAATATTATATCCGTTTTATCCCGTTGTCTAAATATGGTAGACTTTGATGTGATACTGAGAATGAATTGATTAGTATCATGCTATGCCATTTTAAAATGTCATTTTAAGGTGATTAAATTCAATATTCCTGAATAATTTTCTTTCTTGATACAAAGAGATCGTAGTGAGGTATTCAATAATCTGATCTCTAATTTAGTAGCTTATAAATTATAACAAAAAGGTGCCAAGAATATTTGGCAGTGGTCAAAGATATAGATATGAAATACACTAATGTAAATCAAATTTCAGTGGTTAGGGAATTCCCTGATGTGTTCCCTGAGGAATTGCTAGGATTAACCCCGAAACGATAAATAGAATTTAGTATTAATTTACTTCTTATAATACAATCAGTGTTTATACCTCATATAGAATGGCACCCACTAAACTCGAAGAATTGAAAAATTACTTGTAAGATTTGTTAGACAAGAGATTTATACGTTCTAGTACTTTTCCTTGGGGAGTTCTTGTTCTATTTTTGAAAAAAAATGAAAGATCGTTGTGATTATGCATAGATTATAGACAGTTAAATAAGGTGACAATGCATAATAAATACCCATTACCTCGTATAGATGGTTTGTTTGACTAGCTACAAGGTGCTCAATGTTTTCAAAAAAACATAATATTTGATTTAAGATCTGAGTATCATCAATTAAAGATAAGAGAAGATGATATTTTAAAAAAATTGCTTTTAGATCTTGGTATGGGCATTATAAGTTTTTAGTGATGACATTTGGTTTGAAAAATACCCAACTGCTTTTATGGACTTGATAAATAGAGTATTTAAGCCATCCCTGAATTAATTTGTTATTATATTTATTGATTATATATTAGAATATTCTAATAGTTCAGAGGATCAGAAGCAACATTTAAAAATAGTTTTACAAATTTTAAGGGAGTATGTTTGGCAAAGATGGTATCTAAATAGACCCTAAGAAAGTAAAAATAATACAACAATGGTTACGTTCTACTACAGTTAAAGATGAAGATCCAAGTCTAATTTGCATTTTCTGCGGTTGTCTATTGTCCAATCTATTTGAGCTGTAATTGGATTAGGTACATGAACATATACTTGTAAAGCATCAATCAACTTCTCAGCATTTGAAGCTGAGATAATAATTTATCGTGCTGAGTATGAGATAAACCTTTGTTCCACAGCTTGATTAAGAAAAGACAACATGCATCAAAGAAATTGTTAACATTTAACAAACCTATTGGTTTGTGATGAATATTTAGTTGTGCTCAGGAGACTACTTGAAATTTTTATTCTAACGTACTAAAACCCCTGGTAAGGCAATGAAGGCAATGAAGGCATCAACATTGCTCATCATTCTAGTCATGTGCTCATGCATAGAAGCTACCCTAAATTCTTTTTCAATTGTCTTCCTTATGATGTTGTATGCAGTTAGAGCTGTAGAAATAATACCTAAAACTTGACATCCTCCTACATGTGCAGTTATAGACACACACTCCATTAACCCACGTTTACCTCCATTATAGATTAAATGATTTTTTTTCCTAGCCAGTACCATACTCAGATTTTGTGTTACTTTCACATGCTCTTCATCTTTTTCAGGACTGAAACCACAAAAGACACAAATATTTCGAAACTGACAGAATGCGGTTCTCTCCATAACTGCACACACCCTAACTTTGAATATGAAGGTAAAGATACTAATGTAAGCATTTATAGAATTCAGAGAATGACATATTTATAATAACTATGTGAATAAGCCAATAAATTTATTAGAACAACTATATGAGTGACTGGTGGATATCAGCTAAATTGATGGTGAATTTCAAAAATGACGGCATGCATGTATATGTATAGTAGTTGTAACCGTGACTCATATTAAGCATATAAAGAGAATAAGATAAAGGTATCACCAGAAATTTTCGTTTTCTTGTTGTCCTTGATTAAGCATTGATGTCTTGATTTTTATAGAGAAAGTTGTAAGTAATAGGCGTTATTGAAAAAAGAGAGAGTGAAAATGAAAACTAATTAAATGTTGGAGAGGAAAAATTAAATGATTTATCTTGTTTTTCCAAGGTTCTTGCTAGTCAACTATTAGTATTATTAAGTTGACCAACTATTTTGAGAATTTTTAATTTAGACCGGTTTATTTTACAGTTGATTGATTATATCTATTTTGAAGCAACTAACTGCATCCTACTAGTTAACTACGTGTTCTTTGTTTTTCATAAACTTTTATAAGCTTAGAAATGCTTCTTTTTCATGTACTATTCTTGTAACGCCCCTAATTTACGTTACGTAAAATAAACAATTTTTTTCTTTATAAATATACATAATTCAATTCTTTATCATGGGAACAAATACATATAGGATCTCTTATGTATACACAATATATAGACCAAATCTATAAACATCAGAGTACAACAGAAACATGGATCCTGCCTATAGCGTTCAAAGCACTCTAGAATACAAATATAGTATAATTTAAAGACTTGTAACACTCCTAATTTACGTTATGTAAAATAAACAATTTTTTTTTCCATAAATATACATAATTCAATTCTTTATCATGGAAACAAATACATATAGGATCTCTCATGTATACACAATATACAGACCAAATCTATAAACATCAGAGTACAGCAGAAACAGGGATCCTGCCTATAGCGTTCAGAGTACTCTAGAATACAAATACAGTATAATTCAAAGACCGTGAGTCTTGAAAGCAACGTAGATTCACCTAGAGAATATATCACCTATCTATTGAATCAGACTCTGATATTCTTATCTGAAAAATGTGAAAATATCGTGTAGTGAGTTTGACAACTCAGTGAGCAAATAATTCCTCCTATGACCTCTTAGGTCAACATATGGATGTACTTATATTTTAAAATGTGTCACATAGAAAATACAGTTCAGAAGTACATTCATATGGGACCCTGATAAGAGACCTCTACGCACATATACTAGAAGATATACACGTGGGAAGAGGGATTACATATCAACACTTGACCAGGTCCAACTATGTCAGATAATGGGCATAAATAGAACAGAAGGTGATGGACGTGATGAAGACGTGGCGCATAACAGAGCAATTGGGAATTAACTGCCTTAATAGTGGCTGAATGTGTAAATGTTTTTCTGATACTGGGTCATTCTGCTTTTAGTATAAATATCAGTTGGATACAGTTGTTAGGCATGACTGGATATTTGTATTTTATTCTAGGAGAGTTGTCCACTTCATACGAGCACATTACTGAAGAGTGTTGTAGTTAGATTCTAGCTCTATATTCTGACAGTAAACATCTTCTCTCTTTTCATCTTGAATTCTTATATTGTGGTTTTATCATTTTTGGTATCAGAGCATGGTTATCATCATGGTAACCACCAGAGCTTCTGCTTCCCACAGTGATCCAGAAATTCCCATACATGATAATCCTTCGGTCATCCAGCAATTATCTGCCATTGTGTCCAAATTAAATACTCTTGACACATTAGCAGCTGAGGTCGCGACTCTCAAGGCACAACAGAGCAATGCTCAACAGGGAGACTCTTCTCTGGGACCCCGTGACAAAGGAAAAGCTGCTTGGTCTGAAGATGAAGACTTAGACAGTCCGTGGTGGCTTAAAAATCTATCACGCCGTCAACACACCAAAATGGAGTTCCCAAAATATGGAGGTGGAGATCCGCGTGGGTGGATTTTAAAGGCCGAAAAATACTTCAGATATTATCAGACGCCAGACGAGATGAAGGTAGACATTGCTGCCATGTATTTGGAAGGCGATGCTCTAGATTTATTTGCTTGGATAAACACTGAACGCACCATACTATATTGGGAAGAATTGGTAAAAGCATTGCAGGAAAATTATGGACCCGCAGAATTTCAAAATCCTGATGAACATCTTTGTGGCATATGGCAGACGAATACGGTTCAAGAATATCGCCAGGAATTTGCAAAACGGTCTTCTCGGGTTAAAAATTGGCCTGAACATTGTCTTTTGGGTGTATTCCTCAATGGCTTGAAAGAAGAATTGAAAGCAGATGTACGCATACACAAGCCTAGGAGTGTGTACAAAGCTATGAGTCTGGCCATTGAATTTGAGGCCAAGATGGGTCAAATACGTGGCCCTAAGGGACCTAATGTCTCAAATCAAAGCAGACCCATTAACTCTTCAAATTGGGCCAGTCGTGAGACGCGTGTTACATCATCTAGCACCCAGCCAAATTCACGTTTTCAACAGTTTCCTTCAACCATGACTCAGCCAGGGCAGCAACGACCATGGGAGGTCGAACGCCAGAACCGTCGAGACAAGGGGCTTTGCTTCCGATGCAATGAAAAATTTTTGCTGGGCCATCGGTGCAAAAATTCCACTTTTGCTTTGATGGAACTCACAGAGGAGGCAGAAAACGCCGAGGAAATGGATACAGGTGAGCCCACGATAAACGAAGGCACAGAGGAATTGGCCGAAATTTCTTTCCACGCCATCTTGGGTAAATCAATTGGCACAACCATGAAGCTTCGAGGTACTTTGGGTGGCAAAGAAGTTTTTCTCTTAGTGGACAGTGGATCAACGCACAATTTCATATCAGAGTCCTTGGTGGCAGAATTACGATTGCCTTTTCAACAAGTGGCAGCATTCGGGGTACAAATAGGCAACAGTGAAATTATCAAGTGCTGCACCGTGTGTCGACAAGTTGAGGTTCAGCTTTCTGGTTTAACCATTACAGAGGATTATTATCCTTTCTCAATTGGAGGAGCAAATTTAGTGTTGGGCATCAAATGGTTAGCATCTTTGAACACCATTCAAGCTAACTGGAATAAAATGTTTCTCATCTTTTACATGAATGGACAGAGATATAAGCTACAAGGCGTACCCAGAGAAGATCAGTCCAAGGTTACTCTCCAGAGCTTATTAAAGCAAGATAATTTTACAGGTATTACTTCCAGCACACCTATGGCTATCAAAATGCTTATACAGGAATTTATACCTGTGTTTTCTGAACCCATGACACTTCCTCCCTTTCGCAAACATACACACGCCATTCCCTTGTTACCCGACTCAAAAACACCTAATCTGAGCCCGTACCGCTACCCTTATCATCATAAATCTGCAATTGAGAAACAAGTAGATAACCTTTTGCAATTAGGATTTATTCAACCCAGCACAAGTCCCTTTGCTAGTCCAGTCCTATTGGTTCAGAAAAAAGATTCAACTTGGCGCTTTTGTGTTGACTACAGAGGGTTGAATCAAATCACAGTCCCAGACAAATATCCGATACCCAACATAGATGAACTTCACGGGGCAAAGATCTTCTCAAAAATTGACCTTAAATCTGGTTATCATCAAATTCGGGTTCTCCCTGCAGACATCCTTAAGACCGCTTTTCGAACCCATTCAGGTCACTATGAGTTTGTTGTCATGCCATTTGGACTTAGCAACGCCCCTTCCACATTTCAAGCTGCTATGAATGATTTATTCCGACCCTACCTTAGACAATTTATTCTAGTTTTCTTTGATGATATTCTTGTTTATAGTGCCAACTCTCAACAACATCAAGCACACTTACAAATTACCCTCCAGACTCTCCAAACTAATGCTTATTATGCAAACGCCAATAAGTGTTTTTTTGGGCAACCACAGGTTAATTTTCTGGGTCATGTAATCTCTGAAGCTGGAGTAGGTGTGGATCCTGACAAAATTACAGCAGTTCTTGAATGGCCCAAGCCAGCCAACGTTAAAGAGATTCGTGAATTTTTGGGTTTAACAGGGTACTATCGAAGGTTTGTTCGCAATTATGGAATTATTGTCAAACCACTCACTGACCTGACCAAGAAAAATGGTTTTTCCTGGTCTTCTACAGCAGAGGAAGCCTTTCAACTACTTAAACAGTCGTTAACTTCAGTTCCAGTACTGCATTTATCAAATTTCAACAAGCCATTCATAGTGGAATGTGATGCTTCTATAAAGGGAGTAGGTGCTATCTTATTGCAAGATCAACATCCTATTGCCTATTTTAGTAAAGGCTTCTCCTTTTCTAATCGATATAAATCTGCATATGATAGGGAGCTTTTAGCATTAGTGCTTGCTTTACAAAAGTGGAAACATGATTTGCTGGGACGTTCTTTTTATGTTAAAACTGACCACTACAATCTTAAATATTTACTCCAGCAAAGAATTACCACTAATGAACAGCAGCGACTCTTCATGAAGCTGCTTCCTTTTGATTTCACTATCATTTATAAAGCAGGAACTGAAAACAGAGGAGCTGATGCGTTATCAAGACGTCCTCAACATGCTGAACTCCTTACTCTTGCTTTGCCTATTTCTCTAGATTGGTTGGACCTACAGGAGGCTTTGCACAATGATCCATACACCAAAACAAAGTTAATAACGCTCTAGCAGAATCCTCAGGCCATTCCAGAATTTTTCTTGGTGGATGGCAAGCTATTTTTTAAAGAACGATTGGTCATCCCTGATCATCCACCCCTCCGACTCAAATTATTAGCTGAAGCTCACGATACTTTATCAGGAGGGCACGGAGGTTATCTCAAAACACTGCAGCGCCTAACAGCCAATTTTTATTGGCCTCGAATGAAACAAGATGTCAAGTTATTTGTGCAGAATTGTCTCGTTTGCTAGCAAAATAAATATCAAACATTGGCTCCTCGGGTCTTCTACAGCCACTACCTATTCCGAAACGTGTTTGGGAAGATGTTTCACTCGATTTTATCACTAGTCTGCCCAAATCTGGCGGGTTTGATACTATTTTAGTGGTGGCTGATCGTCTTAGTAAATATAGTCACTTTATTGCTTTATCTCACCCATATACTGCAAAATCAATGGCTGACCTATTCTGCAGGGAAATTGTGAGGCTACACGGTGTACCCCGATCTATTCTCTCGGATCGGGATACCATTTTTCTTAGCATGTTCTGGTAGGAATTGTTCAAATTGAGTCAAACTCGGTTGCGAATGAGCACCTCCTATCACCCCCAATCCGATGGCCAAACCGAAGTGGTGAACCGCTGCTTGGAAGCTTACCTACGCTGTTTTTGCACATGAGCAGCCCCGTACATGGAGTAAATATTTATGTTGGGCAAAATATTCTTTTAATACTGGCTTCCACTCGTCAATAGGTACCACTCCATTTAAGGTTTTATACGAGAAGGATCCCCCCAGCTCTTCACCCATTCGTCAAAGGTGAAACTCAGCTTGCAGATTTGGAAACCCAATCTCGCATAAAGGCACAAGCTGATGCTCAATGCAGGGAACTATCTTTTAATGTAGGAGATGCTGTCTTTCTTCGCATTCAGCCATATCGCCAGCGTTCTTTAGCCAAACGTAGATATGAGAAGCTTTCTCCACGATTTTTTGGACCTTATAAGGTTATCCGACGTGTGGGTCCCGTGGCATATGAACTCGAATTGCCAGCTTCTGCTAAGGTACATCCTGTTTTTCATGTTTCGCTACTCCGCGCCGCCCATGGTCAGTCTCCTTCTGTTCCTCCTGTTGCTCTACCAATTACTGCTGAGTGGGAACTCCTTTTATCTCCTGCTAAAGTTTTGTCTCACCGTTGGGTTACTCATTCGGGAGTCTTAGTTCTAGAACTTCTAATTCAATGGCAAAATAGACCTCTAGAAGAAACCAGTTGGGAAGAATATGATTTACTGGTTGAACAATTTCCCAGCTTCTGCCTTGCGGACAAGGCGTATTTTGAAGGGGGGGATACTGATAAGAGACCTCTACGCACATATACTAGAAGATATACACGTGGGAAGAGGGATTACATATCAACACTTGACCAGGTCCAACTATGTCAGATAATGGGCATAAACAGAACAGAAGGTGATGGACGTGATGAAGACGTGGCACATAACAGAGCAATTGGGAATTAACTGCCTTAATAGTGGCTGAACGTGTAAATGTTTTTCTGATACTGGGTCATTCTGCTTTTAGTATAAATATCAGTTGGATACAGCTGTTAGGCATGACTGGATATTTGTATTTTATTCTAGGAGAGTTGTCCACTCCATACGAGCACATTACTGAAGAGTGTTGTAGTTAGATTCTAGCTCTATATTCTGATAGTAAACATCTTCTCTCTTTTCATCTTGAATTCTTATATTGTGGTTTTATCAGACCCGTATTTCAAATATTATCAAATCAAATGATATTCAAATATCCAAAATCATATGCACCATGGTATGATCATTAAACAAATGTTGTTATGCTCAGCTATATAAACTATAGTAAAATATTATGATTTGAAGGAAAAATCATTACTTTTAATACACCTGCCTCACTCGGCAATCTGGTCAATGCAATGAAAATATAACACATTTGCTATATGCATAGTGACCTCGACAACCAGTCACAATAAGTGATCAGGGAATGTGAGTACATCACCTTACTGCCCACTCACATTACCACTATCACAATGCAATAAAAATATTTGCTATACGCATAGTGACCTCGACCCTAGTCATAGTAAGTGATCAGGGAATGTGAGTGCATCACCCTACTGTCCCCTCACATTTCCACTGTCACAATGCAATGAAAATATTTGCTATACGCATAGTGACCTCGACCCTAGTTACAGTAAGTGATAAGGGAATGTAAGTACATCACCCTACTGCCCCCTCACATTACCACTGTCACCCGGTTGGAGCAGCCCTCCCCTGGCTCACTCAGGCTAATAGGGCGTCCCCTATTCGGTATCGTCACAAGCCATACAACCAGCCGATATTCATCAATACATATATATACATGTAAAATATTAAGCAACTCGCCATGAGCTTTACGCTTGCCATTCAATCTCATTTATAATATGACATGCATCATTTTCACAAGTATATAGCTTTACAAATCAATACATCGTGCACATAATATTCACTTTATCAAATAATGATAAATAAATTTAGAACCACATATTCAATGAGTTCCACAATCCATTTCTAAAACCATACTTTTCTTGAGCTATGTGCCAATTCGTAAGTATAACAGATATTTTAACATATTTCAAAAATTTATAATAGTATAAATAATTTATAAACAGAAACAATAATACATTTATAGTTCAAGAAGAGCATGGGGCAAGTCATAGAAAGAATTATCTACTCACAGGATAGGGCTCCAGATTGGATAGCCCTAAAATGTACTTTTTTCAAGCTGAATTTGACCAATTAGACTTCAAAAACGTGTTTGGAGGGTTCAAAGACTTAAAAAATGACTCAGGGAGCTTTTGTCACTATTCACCACCGAAAATACTATTCACTCGCCGAAAAATACTATTCATCCGCTGGAAAACACTATTCACGACGAATAAAAAGTTGTCAGATAGTTGAAAATTTTCATATTCTAAGTTTTAACTAGCTCCTGAATTTATCTACGGTGTCAGAATTTCAATTAGAGGTCTCTAAGTAAGAGTTTCAGAATTGAAAATTTGATCAGTCAAAACTGTAGTATTCTTCGTCCTGAATCCAGTAACACTTTCAGTTTTGAGATTGGAAGCCAATAGACACTCCAGATTTAGAGAAAAAGTTGTAGATTACTATTTATTCACTATTCACTTACTATTTAGCTTCCTCATTTTCCGAATTCGATCGTCTCTACGAAAGCCCCCTCCATTTTTTTTAAAAAATAATAATTATTATTAATAATAATTAAATAATAGGATTTTATTTTATATAAATTCATATAAATTCTGTTTTTTATCCTAAAATATCCCAAAAAGTTCTAAAAATTTACATTCTTATAAACCTCTGGTTAAACTCTTAAATCATGATTTTTCTTGATAAAAATCGCCATAAAACAAATCTTGAAATATATATCTTTATTCATATTAAAAGAAAGAATATTTCTAAAAATACAACAAAAATTCATTAGAGACCAAGATAATTATTTCAAACAAAACAATAATTATTTTAATAAAAAATAGACTTACTTTTAGCATAACATAATCATTTTTAAACAAATAAAAATATATTTTTTTATAAAAAAATATTATTATTTAAAAATGAAAGTTATGGGATGTTACAATTCTTCTACCGAATAACAGTAGTTTTGAATTAGATTTTGGCACATAAATTCAAAACTTGCGGCCACCAATTTTTACCAAAATAGTAGCTAAGTTATGTTTATAGTTTTTTAAAAATTACAGCCACTGATTGTAACT
Source organism: Gleditsia sinensis (assembly GCA_037074535.1). NCBI lineage: Eukaryota > Viridiplantae > Streptophyta > Magnoliopsida > Fabales > Fabaceae > Gleditsia > Gleditsia sinensis. Next base: position 18,135,492 of record CM073465.1, on the reverse strand, counting down.
CTCTTCAATGTTTTGTCTAAACTTTTGACTTTTTATTTTGGCACCGTTCTCTATTATACTTTCTGTCTGTTCTACTGCATCCTCCCTCATTAATGTTTGGTATTAAATATAAGGTTCTTTTTCCTTATTACAAGGATGATTAATTTTTTTTCTTTGAAACTTAGTTATTATGGTGTTCAAGTGGTTAGTAGGTTAAAATAATGGAGATTTTGATAGGATTTATCTACCAAAGAATATACTCGAAAAAAAAAATATTTATATCAAATATGTATGACTGTGTAAGTTGGCAGATTATGTGCAAATTAGAAAGAATAATGAGTTTACAGTATATACTAATTGAGTACTAAGGTATGGAGGACACCCAAGTTTATTTAAAGTAGTTAAGTAGGGAAATGAGATTTTAGAAGAAGACATAAACTTTGAATATTGATGGGATATACTAAGATATGAAAGAATTGTATTAGTATCATGGTAAAAAGAATATACAAGTGATATTTCTTTCATTGTTTGTTGTATCAGCAAGTAATAATTGAATATATTGTTTCAGGATAGCTATTTAGGAAACTTTAAGATTTTAACTAGATTATAGTATAGCTGATAGTAAATCTAATTGATGTATTTATACATTAAAAGTTATGCTTCATGTATCTCTATATAATTTTGATAAAAGTTGGGAGAAATTATCTGTCTTTAGTTGAATTTGTCATAGCAGAAGTTATCAGGCCAATATATAAATGGCACCATTTGAGGTTTTACATGAAATATTGTAGGTCTCCTAATAGGTAGGTGGGTTGAGTAAAGTTAAGTTTTTGAAATTTAATTTGAAATAACATACAATACATAGAATATGACTAACATAAATTGATGATGCTAGTTTGAAGAACATATTTCAAACATATCTTCAAGTTTGGTGAGAGGTCTCTTAGCATAATTTGCCTTTAATAAAATGATATTGGATGATTTAAAACTTTATGTAAGAGGTGTTACAAATTTTTTATTAAATGACTCAGTGGAGTCAAACTTATTGTAAGATGTCGTTGATAAAGTGAAATTGATTAGTAAAATAATACAAAAAACTTAATATAGGCCAAAAGTTTATAATGATCAGAAATGTTGAGCACTAAAAATTATCAGTTGGTGATTAAATATTCTTAAAAAACTCATCAATGAAAGAGGTAATGAGGTTTGAAAAGAAAGAAAAAGTTAAGCTCTAGTATATAGACTCTTTTGAAATCTTGAACAAAGTAGGCATATTAGTATATTACTTAGCCTTACCATCAGGATTAAGTAATGTGGATACAATCTTTCTTACATCAATGTTAAGGAAGTACCTATCAGATTCTTCTTATTTTTATCTAATTTTAAGAAATTCAATTGGACAAGAATTTGACTTAGTCACAAAAAAAAACCGATGTTTATTATTGATCAACAAAAGAAGAATTTATGGTTGAAGAAAATCTCTATAGTTAAGGTTATATGACAAAATCACACAAGTGAAGAGATTTTCTAGAAAGTAAAGATGATATACAAAAATGATATCTTAATTGTTTGAGTAATGAGATTAATAACAGTAATTTATGTCTTGGTTTCATTCCTTACTTGTGATAGGATGATTTGAATTTCGGGGACTGAATTTCTTAAGGGGAAAGAATATAATATTCCGTATTTTTTTTTAAAAAATAATGGTTTGCTATAAACAAATATATTTGTATTTTAAATAATTATGTTTTGTTAAAAACAAATATATTTGTAATTACAATGATTTTTGTTTTACTTAAAATAATTATATTTACCTCTAATAAAGTTTTTGTTTTATTTTTAAAAATATTCTTTCTTGTATTATGCATAAAGATATTTTATTTTGTGATTTGTTTTATTAAAATTTTTATCAAGAAAAGTCATGATTTAAGAGTGCAACTAAAATTTTGCAATAATATAAATTTTTAAGATGCTTTAAGATGAAAAACAAAAAGTATATGCATATAATTAAATAATAAATTTTAAATATTTAATTATTAAATAATATTAAGTAAAAAAAAAGAGAAGAAGAAGGGAGATGGAAAGGTGAAGGAAAGACTCTGGCAAAGAAGGAGAATTTCATCTTTCTCCTTGTCTCTCTAAAATCAAATGTATCTCTAAGATATCTCCCAAACTAGACATCCAATTGAGATATCGAAGGTACTGTTTGACTCATGGTGACAAAAGCTTTAAACTCCACAGATTAATTTTGTCGGAAGTTCATCGGAATTTCGCCGCAAAATCATAGGTAATTTTTCTAAAATGCTAGATTTTTTATGGTTTTCTAAAATTCACCGTCAAACAATGTGATTTGGTGTTCTAATTTTGCAAATTGTTCTTCGGTGAACAATAACTGTGAACAGTGTCCGAACAATGTGTGAACTGTTTTTTTTCGGCAATGAATAGTACCCATTAGTTGACCAAGCTCTCTGAATCATTTTTTAGTTTGTTGGACCTCCGAAATCGATTTTAAAGTCCGTTTGGTCAAATTTGGATTGAAAAATAATATTTTGTGGCTGTCTAATTTGGAGCCTTACTCTGTGAGTAGATAATTCTTTCTATGACTTACCATGTGCTCTTCTTAAACTTTAAATGTATAATTGATTATATTTACAAGTTATTTGTAATTTTATGTCTCTGAAATGGATTAAATTATTTGAATTATTTACAATCTGGTATATAGTTCAAGAAAAGTTTGATTTTAAAAATGAATTTTTGAACTCATTGAATATGTGATTTTAAATGTATTTCTCATTATATGGTAGAGGAAATTGGTGCGTACTGTCGTAGGTACACCCAAACTAATACCTTATCTCTCAACTAACCTGTAGTAGTGGGAGTAAGGGTTGATCCCGCAGAGACTGGTATTACTTTATGTGATTAGAAAAATGGGGTTGATAATCGCAAATTAAGTAAAGTAAACAATAATATAAATAATTAAGAGAGTAATTAATGATAAAGGTGTTGGTTTCAATTGATATCTACCATCAAGGTATTGCATTAATAATTGACAACATAAGTAATTTGTAATTGAATATCTATCATTGAATTTCTAACCTTGTTCCTCCTTAAGTTTAGTAAATTAATGACAATTGCACTAATTAAACTCTAATTAACAAACAATCATTTAGCACATCGGTAAAGCATAGCTTATTAATCGCATAAAGAACTAGCGAAACTGACAGAGCTAAACAAATATAAACATATCGGTTATATTTAATTTAGTTAATTATTCATCATAGGTTCAATGATTTATAATCCAAAATCCTCAAACATATTTGCCTCATGAATCACATAATTGAAGACTTTGTTCAAAACATAATTCAACGGTAAATTAAGACAGACAATATATTAGTAGGCCTCCCTAGCAATCATATGAATAATCATTGAGAAGAAGAGTAGATGAATAATCAATACTCAATTAAGATTAAAATAATAAATTCAAATTCAAATCTAACAATGCAGGAAGATCCCTTAAGGTTTCAATCTATCTCTACCAACTAAAAGTAACTAGCCACGCAGGGCCATAAGAAACTCTAAAGAAGAATTGAAGAATATAATTAAGAACCTAGATGATTCTTTGAATGAATTCTCTGCTTGCTTTTCTCCCTTTTTATAAATTCACTCCTAATCGAAGTAGGAGTGTTTCTAGGTCAAATCTCGGTCCATCGGGCTTCAATTAGAGTCAAGAAGACCTAAAAATCGCAAATTCAGAAAACTGATGTGGCACTACGGAAAGTGGCCATCGAGGCGCCACGGTGCTCTTGTTTGGGCAACTCAGTGCCGCGGCGCACTAGGGAGCGCTGCGGTGCTTCGGATGCGTCCTCACGCGGCGTCGTAGTGCTTTCTTGTGAGCGCCGCGACTCCCAGAATCTTCTGAATTTTGTCGAAATGCCGAACACAAAAGTTGTAGTTATATATCTCTTCTTTCCATAGCCGCTAGAATCACCTCAATCGGAGTCCAAATGAGTGAAATACGCCTCAATTAGTGACGAAAGGTCAAAAATCAGCATTTTTTCATAATTTTCTCTCTATTTTCCTCTTCTTTATTATTCCTAAAACATAAAACACAAAAATCAATTAATTCATATTTATTGTCTACTTAAATTAAATGAAGACTAACTAAAATTATGCTAAAAACATGCTTAAATTACATGTCAGAAATATATTGTGCATGTAGTATTGATATGTAAAGCTATAAGATTGCCTTGAAAACGGATATGTATATGTAATTACCCTAATTGAGAAGTTTTTGCCAGAGAAATTGTACTAAGACTGAAAATTCTAAATATTTACTGAAATCTCTATTCTAAACTATATGACATATATGCAAATATGATTTTTGTGGAGAAATACTTTTGGAAATATTGTTTGCTAACAACAAATGATGTTAGCCCTGGTGTACCTTAATACTTTAGCTAATAAGGGTGGTGCTAGTCTCGTGTGACGACCAACACACGGGATATAATATGTGGAGAAGAGCGGGATGCCTCTTATTTGGGTGAGATGCCGACTATATGATATGCGATTTTCTCTCCTTTGTGTGCTTGGAAAATTTCCCATATTAGAGTCTCTTCATGTGTCCTCTTGAATGGTGGTGGGGGAAATTTTAGCTAAGATACTGAATTTAGGCAAATCTTACACCACCAAAGTACAAAAGAGCTTGAACTCTGATATGGTGGTTCTGATATGAGATCCTCCTAATGTTTTTATGTGAAATATTTTGATGCATAACAATATTTTTTTAATGATCATACAATACAGTATATGCTTTTAGATATCTGAATATCCTTTGTTTTGAAAATATTTGAAATGTGGATTTTATATGGATGTACTTCTGAATTGTATTTTTTATGTGACAAATTTTAAAATATGAGTACATCCATATGTTGACCTCGAGGTCATATGATGTATTATCTGCTCACTGAGTTGTCAAACTCATTATACGATACTTATATATATTTTTTCAAATAAAGATACAGAGTTTGATCTTGCAGCTACGTGATCAACTAGGAGCCATACTATCGTGGTGAGCTTAAGTTGTTTCTAGGCTCAGTATTTAAATTATAATGTATTTGTATTTTAGAGTATGCTCTGAATGTCACAAGCAGAGTCCCTACTTCTGCTGTATTTTAATGCTTATAGACTTGGTTTGTATATTGTGTATACATGAGAATACCTATATGTAAATGAGTGTATTATACATATAATAAAAAATATATTATTGTAAAGTATGTGTTTCACGTGCCCTAAAATTAAGGGTGTGACAAAAACTATGAGTTAGTTCAAAATATCAATTTTATAACAATCTGAGGGTTTTCCCTATGAAATATAGGGAAGAAAAAAGCTTAATAATGTCTCTTTTATTCTATCTCTTCCTTAGTCTTCCCACATGGGCCACATTAGTATTTGGTATGAAAAGCCTTAATATACAGGTTATGGTTCACTTTCTTTGAAATAGAATCAAACTCAACTTTGGAGTACTAGGATTACAGAGTTGCTCACTATTTAGCAAAGTTATATATTGTTAGGACTTTGATGATAGGTAGGTTATGGTTTCCCATTGAAGAGTAAAACATGAAATTTCTCATCCTTACTAAGTCTAGGGCCATAGGCCCTCATTCTAGTATAATAATTGTACTATGCTATTGGAACCTTATAGAGTTTTATACCAACAGTTTCAATGCATATACTTGTTAGATCATTTATGCAGATAATACTATTGATATATTGAGTACATATCTAGAGCCCTAAAGCCACCATTGGACACGATATACAAACTATTGTTTTGAGTAAGTGCTTGAGTGCCTTCGTAACAAGTTCTCTTCCTAAAAATTCTTGTATGTTCTCTTACATAACGAGTTCATCCTAAGATTCTTTTTATATGAACATGATCTCAACTACCTCTTTGCATTTCTCTTTTTTTAATAGTTTTGGCAACATGTCCTATTTCAAGTACATTTGGCAACACGACCCCATTTCATTCAAGCACTACACTATACTTTATTTTGTCTAAATATCTTGTTATTTTTCTTTTCCAATTGTTCACTTTGACTTTGAAATTGTAGGAAATATAATGGACAAGAGTTAGCTGAACAATGGAAATAGAGTTGATCAAAGGTACATAAAAAGGGTGGATGATTTTCTCGAGTAGGTATACAATCAACCAATGGTAGGCAACAAAATTAGGTGTCCATGCAAAAAATATAGATACGTGGTGTTTAAAGTTAAACATAAAATACGGTTTGATATGTTGAAGAATGGTTTCTGACAATATTATGAGGTTTGGGATCATCATGGAAACGTTTTAGGGACAACTTTATATCACCTTAATGAAGAGAATGATCATTTAGAAGAAATGTTAAGGAGGATGATACAACTAGAATAATACACTATGCATTTATAAACATAGTGTAGAAGAACTCATGTAGAAAACAATGTAGAGCTAAATTTTCATGTAATTTTTTTTTACCAATTACTGCAAGATGCCAAAACAAGTCTATATCCACATTTTGATAAGGTTCCAAAGTTATTATTCATCGTTTGGCTACTTAATTTAAAGTGTCTTAATCATTGGAACAATAATTATGTTGACATGTTGTTAGACTTATTTAAAAAAGTGTTGTTAGATGGCACTCAAGTACTTAATTTCTACTACAAAGCCAAGAAGGTTGTTCAAGATGTGGGGTTAGACTACACAAAAATATATGCATGTAAGAATGACTGCATTCTATACTAGAAAGAACATGCTATTACACAATCATGCCCTAAGTGTAAGTTGTCTAGATGAAAATCAAACGAGTAGAAATGTAAGAAATAAGAACAAAAAGTGTTGTAATATTTTTCAATAAAGTTTAGGTTGCAAAGATTATACATGGCAAGACATATTACCAAAGGCATGAGATGTCACAGAGAGGAACATGTTGATGATGGTGTGTTTAGGCACCCATCTGACTCATTTGCTTGGAAGTCTTTTGATTAGACACATCTTAATTTCATAGGGGATCCTAAAAATGTTAGGATGAGGTTAGCAAGTGATGGGTTCTAACCATATGGAAACATGAGTGCCAACTATAGTATCTGATTAATTGTTTTTGTACCGTATAACTTGCCCTCTTGAAAATGCATGAAATAATTGTACCTCATGATGACACTTTTATCCTAGGCCTAAAGTCTCAATGAGATGATATAGATGAATATTTGGAACCAATAATCAAGGAACTTAAATAATTATAGGAGGTAGGGGTGGAGACATATGATACTCATTCACAGTCAAATTTCAATATGCGAGCTATGATTATATGGACAATAAATGATTTTCTTACATATGACAATCTTTTAGGTTGGTCAACGAAAAGAAAATTGACATGTCTTTGTTGCCACAAAGATACCCACTCTGTATAATTGAGAAGCAAATTATGTTACATAGGTCATCGTTGCTTCTTGCCAGCTAATCATCTTTGACGTCAAAATAGGAAGGCATTTAAAGGTATTGTGGAAAATAATGATGCACCTACATATTTGATTAGTGACGAAGTGTTTGAACAACTAGAATTTTTACCCAATGTGACGTTTGGAAAGGGTAAAAAACAAATGTGCGACCAATCACGTCTTGCTTATAATTGGAAGAAAAAAAGCATCTTTTTTCAACTGCCTTATTGGAAAACACTTTATTGTGACATAATCTTGATGTCATGTATATAGAAATAAATGTGTCAAACAACATTGTATCTGAAGTGATGGATATAGTTGAAAAGACAAAGGACACAGTGAAAAGCTGGTATGATTTAATGGACATGGGAATTAGGTCAAGTTTGCATCCTATTGAGGACGGGGATAATATTTTGCTACTAACAGCATGCTACATGCTATTACCACAAGTGAAGTTGAAGGTTTGTAACTTTTTGACTCAGTTAAAGGTTCTTTATGTATTCTCTTCAAATATTTCAAGATATGTCAATGTGGCAGAAATAAAGATATATAGAATAAAGTGTCACGACCATCACATTTACTGCAAGAGCTATTTCTAATTACAATTCGTGGGTCGTTGCTTAAGGAGATAAGTGATCCTATCGTATAGTTGGCACAACTTTTTAAGATTATGTGCTCAAAATGCTTGACCATAGAAGACGTAGATTCAATTGAAAAAAAATTCTATTACCTTATGTAATTTAAAATAATTTGTTAAAAAATTGAACTTTAAAATTATATTAAAAAATAATTTAAAATAAATTGTTATCTCTTGAACCAGAGCATAATTCATTAATCGGGTATATTTTAAACTTTTAGTGACAACTAAGTCGTCATTAAAAGGGTGTAGGAGAAAAATTTTATTTTTTAGCTTTTAGTGAAGACTAAGTTATCATTGAAAGAAAACTTTTAGTGACGATTTTAAAAAATTGTCACAAAAATTCATCCTTTCTGTGACGATTTCTAAAAGTCGACATTGAAAGTTTACCTTTCAATGACGACCCCTCTAAGTCGTCACTGAAAATATACCTTTTAGTGACGACCTAGAGAGGTCGTCACTAAAAACCTTTTTCAGTGATGACTTTTTTAGTCGTCACAAATTGTCAGTTTTCTTGTAGTGAGTTATATATTAATTTACTAGTGTGATATAAACAGGGACAAATTTTACTGGACCTCATAGGTAGCGATGTACTAAGTTCTACAACTAATGCAACACCAACGTCTACAAGAGAATCATCAAATTGATTTTTTTTTAATTTGTTGACATTCTATTTATATATATTATTTTTTGTCATCTAACATTATATATCTCTCTCAACAAACATCAGTTGCATATTGTATCTCAAAGATAAGTACAGAGTATCTGAGAAGAGGGAAAATCCCAAAAGTTAATTATCTTTTTTTTCATAGAAAGCATGTACCCAGCCATATATGCTTGATTATTATTTTCTTATTAATGTTTTTGTGGTTTTAAAATATTGTAGATAAAATGAAGCACTCTATCAATTTATCATACTTAAGATTTAGTGAGAGTGAAGTAATGATTAAATTAGTCATTATTATGGGCATAATGTTAGAATTTTTTTTTGTTAACTATCATATGTGATATTAACTTTTTAAAACTTGGTAATATATAATACTTTTAGTTTATTTGGTTCTATAGGTCTTTAATCATAAATCAAGGTTTTATTTAAATAGAAAATAAAAATACAAAAAAAAATTAAAACAAGAAATTTAGTGGCGACAAAAAATTGTCACTGAATATCTTACTAAGGAATTTAGTGATTATTTTAGTCATCATTAAATTAATTTTTATCGATGATGAGACTAAGTCGCCACTAAAAATGTCCATAATTTCATTTTTTACCCACATTTTAGCGGTGACTTTATGGAATATTAAGTCAGTCGTGACCTATAGACGACAACTAAAAATCATCACTAAATATTTTTAGTGATGATTTTTTTACCTTCCGTGGCACCTTGAATGCCAATTTTATTGTAGTGTTTTATTGATGTTAGCTGAAGTCATAGCAATACTAGCTCAAGTAGGATAATAAATCTCAAATTAGATCCCAGGTAATCATATATTTTCTTACTGGTGTCACTATATAATATATAGACTGATAAGAAAAGGAAACCACAAAGTTAATTATTATAAAATTTATCAGAGGGAGAATCACCAAAAAGGAGGGTTGACTTATAATGTGTCCATCAAAAGATTTTAATTCCCCATTATTTTGCGACGATTATTTTATATGGGCAAATTGATTGTTATTGTGCATGAATGCAATAATGAGTGTGACCACACATTACCGGGTAAGATATTGGTATTATCTCCTTCCATGTAATCCTCTTTTTGTGCCCCTTGCCTTTTTTAGGCCTCTTCCACAGAAGAACTTAAAGCTAAAAGCCTATTAAATTGTTATTTATTTCTTTATTTACATTTGTTTTGTCTAAATTCATGGAATGTTGGTCAGTGAAGATTCTTGCAGAGACTCCACTATTTTTCCCTGCATGTACACGCTATATATTCAGGGGATTAAGTATCCATTAAGTATCCCAAAACCTCTCTGGTATTTGTAAATAGTTTCTTACATTGTGACATAACTGGCTATAAAACTGAGAAGAATTTCTTACAGCAGAACCATATTTGCTCTTAATTATTTTAATAATCCACGTTAAAACATTTTGTTTTACATCATATCCCTGCTTGATTAAGGTTTCTTCATCTCTCACCCTTTCTTTTTTGAGTGGGCGCGCTGACGAGCGCACACACGCGCACACACCAAACAAGCACACACAAGCATGCAATTTTTTCTTTTTTTTGTTTTAAATAAGATTTAAACAAGAGCAGCAGTAACAACAACAATAACTGAATTTTTTTTCATTAAGTGGAGTTGGATGAATAAACAACAAGGGCATTTTGATAAATAAAAAATAAGGTATGGGATAAGTTTTAACATATATTTTTTTGTTTATTTTAAAAATAAAAAAATTGTGTAATAAAAATAATATGCAAAAAATGGAAGTAAATTTTACTCTATTTTTAAAATTATAAGAGAAACTGCAATTGCAGTGAATAAGCATAATTTCTCCTTAAAGAAAAGTGATAAGTATTTTAGTCAAAATCAAAGTTAATCTTTAGAGTTATCACTTTATAATTCAAATATGTTTTAACAAATAAAACGGTATAATGAATTACTTTTTTATATATTGGTATGATGATTTTTTTTATAATTCTTCTAAGATATTATCTGAAGAACGGGAATCAGATATTGAGTAAAAAGTTATATAAACCAATTAGCTACTATTATTGAGAAAAATTAAATTCACACAAATCTTTAAAGAAAAGTGATAATTTTAGTCAAATTCAATGTCAATCTTTAAGCTATAACTTTATAATTCAAATATGTATTAAACAAATAAAACGTTATAGTGATTTTTTTCTTTTTCATATTTGTATGATGATTTATTTTATAATTCTTCTTAGATATTACTTATAAAACGCGAATCTGATTTTGAGTAAAAAGTCAAGAAAAATAACATTCCCCTAACCTTTCAAATATTTGTTTTTATTACAATTACAGATATGTAAAATTACAAAAGTACCCCTTAAATTGTTTTTTAATGAGCGCCTTCGATTTTTTTTTTTTTAATTTTACCACCATTAAAACATTTGAGGAAAAAAATTTCCCCCAAAACCAAAAATCTGGAACCGGAAGACTTCTGCCCCACCGTAAATTCCTTACCTCCCGCGAGCATCTGGAACCTGCGCCGTGACCCATCGTCGACGTGCCTCACCACAGCGTCACCCACCTCGCCACCCTCAGCCACTGCGGTTCAAAGCAAGATGCCCACCTCCCAAATTTCTGTTCTGAGTTGTCTTTAGTCCCAATTGTAATTGTAAACTCAGTTACTTTTCAGTAGAAAAGTAGAGGGAAAGTTTAATATTGGCATTTGTTATGTTCTCTTACCTTTTGTTTGGTTTAGCGTATGACAACTTTCTTCAGCCCTCAATTTAATCCACCGGAAAGTTTAATATTGGCCTTTGCTATGTTCTCTCACCTTTTGTTTGGTTTAGCGTATGACAACTTTCCTCAGCACTCAATTTAATCCATGAACAGAGGAGAGGTGGACGTCTTGCTCTGGGCCGCGGTGGCTGAGGATGGCAAGAAGGCTGACGCCGGCGTTGAGGCACGACATGGTGGGTCAACGGTGCGAGCTCCAGATGCTAGAGGGAGATAGGGAATTTCCGGTGGGGGAGAAGTCTTCGGGTTCCAGAATTTCGGTAGGGGAAATTTTTCCCCTGATGTTTTAACAGTGGTAAATTAAAAAAAAAAATTAAGGGATAGTTTTGTAATTTCAAACTCTTAACAGGAGGTTAAAAATTGCAATTAAAACAAAAAAGGAGGATATTACAATGTTTTAAAGGTTGGAAAAACTTGTAATTACAAGCAAAGATGAGGACAAACTGCTATTTCTCTAAAAATTGTATAAATCAATTAGCTACTATTATTGAGAAAAATTAAATTTCCACACGTCTCTAATGAAAAGTGATAAGTGTTTTAGTCAGATTCATTGTCCATCTTTAGAGCTATCACTTTATAATTCAAATATGTTTTTAACAAATAAAACGGTATAATGAATTTTTTATTTATCGGTATGATAATTTATTTTACAATTCTTTTGAGATATTATCTCAAAAAGGAAATCAGGTCTTTAGTAAAAAGTTATATAAACCAATTGGCTACTATTATTGAGAGAAATTAAATTCCCACAAATCTTTATCAACTGGTGTCCACTGTCCACGTCCCATTTTTGTTTTCTAAATTGAATCTGCATTTAACTTTTTAATACTTTTTTTTTTTATCATTTCTCATCTGATAAATCCTATCACTCTTATCACCTATTTTGGCGGATAACAAGAGGAAGAAGACATCGAATATGCTGGAGCCCAATCAAGGACAAGTCTTTTTAAAAGAATTTGAATTTAAGTCAAAGATTGAAAAAAAAAAAAGTGGCTGCTTACGAAGTATATAAATTATACATAAAAAATAGAATGAAGTGAATCGTATAAAAGGCCATCCATTGAATGATCAGTGTTTCCAGTTCTTTTTATTCCTTGGTTCGTGGGAATTTCTTTCTTCTCTTATACACGATCCGTTCAAACTTCAACAGTTCTATCGATGGGTGAACTGGCATAGCTAACCGGTAGGTAATATCAAGAATCTTGTTTCTCTACTCTCTGAGAGTGTATTTATTGTTTGCCTCGTCGTGACATTTGCATCCTAACTTCTTTTCACTTTACATTGTTCTAAATAATGTCTTCGAAGAATGGCCTACAACGCTACACTATAAAGACCTTTGAACTGTAAAATTCAATTCACATGAAAGTGTAATTACCCCTTTAGGTTTTGATCTCTATTCCTTTTGCTTTTTCCAACAATAAGTCTTTTTTGTGTGTGGAAAAAACAAAAAAGAAATATCTTTTTTGTTTTTTCATATTTCACCTGGTTTTAGTTGTTTGGATATCTCCGGGCGATTCTACAACCACTTCTAGTGTTCGGTAGGAATAAAAATATGAGCGGGAGAAGATGAAAGTGTGCGAAATTTGACCATTTGTCTAAGCACTTACATTGAATTAGTTCATTGACAACTGAAACTTTTTTTTTTTTTAACTTTCTAATTTTCCTATTTTCACTCATCTCAACCACATATTTCCATTGATTTATTGACAATCATGTATTGAATTATGGTCTCTTTGACAGAAATAAGAAGATAGAAAATAGATTAATAGAAATAGGGGATCCATATACAGGGGCGGAGAGTCGTGGTGTCTTGGGGAGCTTTAGTCCCCCAAAAATTTTAAATTTTTTTAATAATAATAAAGTTCTTTTAAAAATATTTAAAAAATTTTATTAATAAAAAGAAGAAATCTTTATTTAGTCCCCCCAAAAATATTTAATTAGTATATTATATCTATTTTTTTTTTATCCCCCCTATAAAAACTATCTAGCTCCGCCCCTGTCTATATATGTCCCAGTACCCTATAAACTTTTTGCTTTTTATTTTTGAGTGTCTCTACAGATGTGTATGAAAACCAATAGGAATTATCTCAAATAGACAGTAAGTTTTCAGTATTCAAGGAAAGCTTTATCAAAATTTTGAGTAAAGTATTTTTTTTCTCTTCGGATGAATATCTTTACCACATTCGTTATTTTATTATGAAAATATACACAATCTTTTTTAAAAATAAAAATTATGCTACGACTTAACATAGATATCAATTAAAGAAAAATTAATTAAAAAAACACTTTCCTCAAATTTTCCTTCATTTTCTCCACTATTCTCTATTATTCCTTTCTGAATATTCTGTCTTTCTCTCAAGTGCATGTATCTTGGGGTATTAATCTCTTAATTCTTCTAATGTAAATAGGTTCTTAAATTGCTAAATGCAGTAGAGAAAAGTTTCCAACCAATTTTTGGAGCCAACCAAAATTGGTATTTGAAATTTCAAACCCCTTCACAATAAGGAAATATGCTATATCATCGTTTTTCTTTCTTTTTTTTATATCTCTATCTTGCTTTTTTATCTTACAGACTTGAAATCTTGTTTTTCAAATATGAATATTTCCTTTATTTTATCTCTTTTCTTGATTAATCTACCTTGATGAACACCTCACATCAAGTTGGATACCTATTTTGACTTGCTTTATTTCAAAAAAGCATAAGAATAATGTATTTTACCACACTTAATATCAAACTGAGTTTGATTAGATAAATATCAGTTTAGTTGAATAAATGGATGTATAATTCTCTATTATAATTATATAGTTTTCTATTGTATCTTAAAACAATATTTATTATTAAGGGGAGAGAAAGACAAAATAGATAGAAGAAATAATTAGTATTAGAAGATAATAAAAAATAAGAGAAAATTTACAAGAGTGGTTTTTTATGTTATCTTTTTATTATTTGTTTCTCTTTCATCATACTTTATTTTAAGTATTTGGTTATTTTGAATTTTTTTTTTAAAGGAGTTCTAGGTTTTCTAATTAGAGGGGAGAGAGTCATGACAATGGTATTTTTAGAGTATAATTATTTAGTTATATGGTTGTTCAGTCAGCCTTCCATTAGAGCATTTTGTTACAAACAGAATGCTTCACAGTGACGCATATGAGCTGCATTGTATGATACTCTATACTCCATGAAACACTTCACAGTTTGACATATAGCTTCCTTTTTTCCTTTTTTTCTCTTCACTTTCTTACATACAGGCATTATTTAGGGAGATGAGAGATTATTTTACGTTATAATTTTTTGTGAAGCATATTTATGTCTAAGCCGTTTGCTTCTAGCAGAAGCAAACTGTTGAAGAAACGATGGTCCGATCTGCCTCATGACCTTCTGTCACTAATCTCAGAGGGTTTAAGACTGATTGATCTTCTGGGTTTCCGTGGTGTCTGCAAAGATTGGAGATCTGCTTCTTCAAAAGCTTCAGCTCAGATTGCATCCGCAGAACCTGAGGCTTGGTTTCTCATGTATGGGGCTCAGTGTTCCCTGATAAACAACCATGACAAAAGGTTCACTATTAGCATCCCAGAAATGGTTGGAGCAACTTGCCTTGCGTCCCTTGAAGGATGGCTTCTTTTGTTCTGCAGAGGCTCAATGTTCTTCTTTTGCCCATTTTCTAGGGCAAAAATAGAGCTTCCTCCGTGTCCCTTCTCAGAACTCTCAAATCATGCTCCTGCATTTTCATCTGCCCCCACTCATCAAGATTGTACTATTGCTGTGATCAAACGTGCCAACGAATTCAATTTAGAACTGCATTTGCTTCGCCGTGGTGATAACCAATGGACTCGGCATGAATGTCATTGCCTTCCATCAGACTTGGGGCCAATAATGAGTGCTGCTTATCATGAAGGAGCTTTTCACTTTTTGGACGGTTCGGATGGGTTGGTAATATTTGATGCTGAGACCAAACGGTGGGCAAAGTACGTTACAGTTCCAGTATTATCTTTTGAGAAGAACGATGAAGCATTGAATTATAATATTAGGATATATAAGCACCGTTTTGAATATAAGTTCCATATCAGGGAAATTCTAGGAATAGAAGAACCCTTTTCCATATCTGTATGTGGGGCCATGATTCCACAGACTAACAATAATGACATTGTGATTCAGTGCGAAAGCATTAATGCTGGTGAAGGATGTGAAAGACGTAAGTTAAAAGGGGTATGGATCCAACCAAGATTCTATAAAATATCTCCACATCAAAGTTGGTAACTTGAGGGAGTTTGATGTTCCTGTCTAGCTCTTCTTTGGAGTTCATTCTTGCTTGTCCATAAATGCTTCATATGGGTATGTAATAGTTATCGTTCATACAGTTTTCTAGTGGCTAAAACCGTGCTAAACTGTTAAATGATGGTTATACAAACTGTGGAAAATCAATCATCGCAAATGTCTTGGCGATGATTTTGAACAACTGTGGGTGCTTTGTCATTAAACAGGATTTAAAGACTATTCTTAACCATCATTAAAAAGTTGTTTAACAATTGTTTACCACCCATGGTTAAATAATGACGGTTCAGTTAACGGTCGTTAATCTTAAGTTTAGCGACAGCTAGAAATTATCGTTAAATCTTTTTTTTTCTTTTTTCTTTTTTAATTTTTTAATTTTCTTTATTTTTTTTTAATAATTCTATAATTGTATCCACAATAATACTAATATCCACAAGAAAACTAATTTACCACTCAAAAACTAGATTTTACAATCAAAACTGATATTTAATTAAAATTTGATTAACAATATTTTATTATAATTATATAAAATTTACAATAAGAATATAAATAAACTCAAAGTGTCTGGAGGCGAGTGCAACTATGTTGATCACTTGGTGCTTGAAATAAAAAAGATGTTATTGGTAATAAAATAAACTTAATTGCAAACATATTAATTTTTATTATTCAACTAACATATTATTAATTAGAAAATCACTTTTGGACCGGGATCTTATACAAATGCATGTTGAGGTGGTAGTTGGCCATGATAGTTTTGGAGGAGAAAAGCCATAGTTTCTTCCATTTGTTATTATCATGTTTAGGGGTGAGCACTGGTCGGGTTCCACCAGATTGACCCAAAAATTCAATCCAACTGAACGGAAGTCAGATTGAAAAAAGTGCATCCGAAACCAACTAAAATTTTAGACAACTCGTACTATTTGGGTTTATTCTGGTCACTTTTAGATCGGTCGATTTAAGTCGGTTCATCATACAATGAAATGAGATCTTGCCATGGGACAAACCAAAACCAAAACCTCAAACAAAAACGAAAAAAGAAACAAACCAGAAGCACTATCAAATGTTGCTCAATTGCTTATATTTGCGTTGAACTTTAACCCCTTTGGGTTGGAGAGATGCGCCTTATAGATGAGACCAAAGTTGTCGTCGCCAATAATCAGGTCTAGTGATCTGTTCTTGTTGGCCTTGGCAAGTTCGTTCATGGACATCTGAACATACAGAAGAAAGACTAGCTTGCATCTATGGCAATGAAGGAAACCTCCAGTTGGATTTGATTCTGGATAAGAGGATAGGATGGTGGCAACGAAGAGGCAAAGAAGATTGCACCGTTGTGAGTTACAAGTGAGGTTGTGAGGGTGAGGGATGAAGATTTCAGATTTTTAGTCGAAAAGGTGAAGAAGGTAGCATCATTATAGGTTGCAGGTGAGGCCGTGAGGGCGAGGGATTAGGGTTTAAATTTTCAATCGAAAAGGAGAAGAAGGTTTGCTGTTGCAGGTTGTGGGTGAAGCTGCGAGTGCAAGGGTTTCAGATTTTGAGTCTTTATATAATCGAGACAAAACGATGTCGTTTTGTTAAAAAAAAAAGAAAAAGATCACCTAGGATTCGAACTCAAGATGCCACACAACATGACACAGGCTTCTTGCCACTACGCTGCGACTACAATGTTGATAAAACTTACTTTCAGTTTTATATATTTTATCAGTCGTATTGAACCCAAACCAAATCGACAACCCAAAATTAAAAAAAAACCTCAACCATTTGAATTTGTCAACCCGATTTGATCCACCCAAAGCGTAATTTTTTTGTTGGGTTCAAATGGATTCATTCAGTTTGGTCGAGTTATGCTCACCCCTAATCGTGTTGCCATTTCCACTTCATGTTCTTGTTTAACCTCACGTTGTTATCGTTCAAACTCCCATTCCTCCATAGCCACTTTAAGTTAGGCCACCTCATTTTGCAACTCACTGTAAGAAGGTTCAAATTACGAACTCCTAGTGAGACAATGGCCGAACATTTAGGTTGAGCAAATACCCAATCTGAATGCTAGAACTCGACCTGAATGCTGACGAATCTCCATTAAAAAGTTCTTGGGAAGAAGAGTCCTCAATTTAAACTACATCAATTTTTTATTACAAATTCAAATAGTAAGAAATTATTCTAGGATTACACCATTACAACAAAGTCAAAATTAAACTTTATTATCATAAAATTCAAACACTTACATAGACAATTCTAACTTCATCATTAACATATGAACCCTAAACCTTTTTATGGACTGCAATCCATACATCTCTCCATGTGATTGGACTTTCAAGTTCGACTTTCTAAAAATTTGAAAAATAATGTAATGTATATCCAAAATAAATTAAATTTTAGTCAGAATATTTACTAATGTGAACTTACCATGTTGACCTTCTTTCATGCAAAACTCTTAGAACTATTGGTATGCAGCATCGTTTGTCTATTTCAGTTTTGTTTATTATTTTTTACAATTTCCTAGTCAATGATAGAAACATGTTAATAAGATTACTCATAAATTAATATATATTGACAACTAAGTGTAATTACTTTAGATTTCATCTAGAACATGGATAAAACATGTGATTCAAGTGAATGCATATCCTTCGGCTATCCACTCTCATTGGTGGATGGTCTAAGTAAATGACTTCTAGAGCTGGATTCATTAGCTTTACCTATAGTGGCTGAGCTAAACTTTTTTGTCCTAACAATTTATGTTAATTATAAAAAATAAGATTAATTCAAATTTGATACACATATAACATAGATAAATTTACTGTAAAATAAAAAAATAAAAAACAACTATAAAGGCTATTACTGAAACAAGCATAAATTTACTTTCCCATCTAGAAATAATATTTTTAAATCTTGAGTTTGGAATGAATCATTTTCATACATAATATCCTTATCATCTCCACCCATTTCATACAAGTCACAGGGTTTTAGATATATGACTATGCTCCACTTTTTGTCCAATTCATCTTGCGCATAATATACTTGGGGAGCCTGAAAAAGCTTGCATATATGGCTCGTCATCCTCACTATCACTAATATATATCAACTATAAAAAAATCAACAAATATAACACCCATTTCATCAGTTAAAATACCTTTAGAATTAGTTATGTTGGCCAACATGCACTTGAATAAACTAACCATAAAACAACCATGATAATTTAATTCAATGATGCCTCATAGTTTTCCACAATAAGGAACACCTTTGAATTGCATTTAGTTGTCACTACTACTTACATAAATTCTTGTATCAAAAGTCCTAAAAACTCTAATATTTTGAGTTTTCAATCCTTAGTCTCACTTGAATGTCAGGAATTTAAATCCATTAACATTGTATGCACTATATCACCTTACTTTATCAAGCGATCCAAGGGTAAAAAATTTTATATCAATTAAATGGAATCCATTGACATTATTTGTTATATAAATATAAAAAAGGGATGATTAAAATGTTTATGACTGATTCACATATTAACAGTGGACATATATATACTTACACAATGAGAAAACCATGAAACAAACCACTACAAGAAATTTGGGTTTTGGCGACAGAGACATAGCAACGGTCGCAAAAAATTATCTCTAAAACTTCGTTTAATGAGGGTTTCAAAACCGTCGTTATTCCTTAAGGAATAACGATAGTTTTATTGAAATCATGGTTATTTAACGATGGTTAGTGAAAACCATCATTTAAAACCAACGGATAGGAAGACAAATAGCCGTTTGTGTGGTGGAGCGTGTGATCTAATGATAGTTTTCAAAAATCGTCATTACATTACGATGGTTAGCCGTTGATCGTTGCCAAAAATTTACCGTTTGGGTTAATAACCCAGGTTTAACGACAGTTCAGACTAAACATTATAATTTCACACGCTTTATTATACGACAGTTTTTTGAAAAACCGTCGTTAAATCCATGGATAACGACGAGTTTTTAAAAAATTGTCGCTAAACCATGACTTAACAATGGTTTAAGAACCGTCATTAAACCACAATTCTCTATATAATCCTTTTTCCCCTTTCATTTTCATCAAACAACCTAATACTTTATGTTTCTATCTATGAGTGACATCTAGTAACTTCTTTAGGTTTGCAGTTCATAATATTTTTCTTGTGGTATGTAGTTTCTTAATTTCACTGTAGTAGAAAAATATTTTTTATATAGTCCATATTTGAATGATTTTGCTGAAATAATTTTTGTTTATTTTTGTGAAGAATTTTCCCTAATTTTGCATCATTCGTGGTCTGTAGCCTTTGTAATCTCTTTGAAGGTATGGATTTTAATTATTTTGATGTCGAAAAATAAATATTTTTATTTAATACATGTTGTAATAAGTTAATAACTGAAATTTAGAATAATTTATAAAAGTTTATATGCCTTCTACGTTATTTATGTTTTATGCATTTTAATTAGAAAATAAATGTTTTTACTTAATATATGTTGTAATGAGTTAATAACTAAACATTATAAAAATCTACTAAAATTTTCAGATAATATATGTTATTTTTGTGTTGCGTTCAATTTTAAAGTAATATATATATATATATATATATATATATATATATATATATTGTTGTGATGTAATGGCTTGAAAAAATTGTTTTCTTTGATTTTTTTGCAATGCATATATATGTTTTTTATTTTCATTAAATTGTTTCATAATGTTATATTCGTTGAATATATTACTTTGAGGTAATAAAATTAGGAGGAACAATTCCATAACATTCATAGTTGTTATAATAATAGTAGAAGTAAATAATTGGTAGAATGTAATAGTTACAAAAAAAGAATGAAAAAAATGTAATTATGGAGTAAGTGTAATTTGTGGACAACAATCACTTTAGAAGGTAAAAAAATTCTAAATACGGTGTTAGTGTTATTTAGGGATAATAATTAATAAAAATTATTTTAAATAATCTTATTATGTGATAACTATTGTCTATGGACAATTATTTAGAGTACTTCTTATACATATATTTTATTATTTATAAGGAATAGCATAATTATTAAATTAAATATGTTACATTAATAATTATTATATCAAAAAATAAATTAATTGTAGAGTAAAAAATAAAATTAAGTTACATAAATAATAGTTTTCAAAATTGTTATAAAAAATTAAATACAAGCATAATGACATAAATTTAGGGTAAAATAACAGAGAAGTCAATTTAGAGCAAGAGTTATTTAATATAATTGTTATATAATTAAAATAAATGTAGATAAAATTAAAACAGCTAATATATTAATAAAACTAATTAAATATTATATATAAATTATTAATGGAAGAATTGAAACAGTGTCCATGAAATAGTATTATACATAGGAAGAAAATCGTAATAGATAGCTTGTCGAAAGAAATGAATATTTCTAAAATTGAATTATTTTTTCTTAGTTTAAATTAAACATAATTAGTTAAGCTTCATTATGCAACTTAGGTAGGGATGTTACCTTGTCAAAAACTTTTAATAGGTTATTTTAAAATTGGAAAGAAAGTTTGTTAGAAAATTGTAAGTATACAAATAGAAAATACAAATTTTATAAGTTTTGAACATATTAAATAAAATAAAAGTTAATAAAATAATTTTTGTTACGTTAATAAATCCTGATACAACGGTTAGAACATAAATAAGTACATTTAGTAGCACATTAATTAGTGGACGTAATATTTAATTTTTAAATTTTGGATTCATAAACCTTGATACACCTGAGAGTATATGGACAATCTAGAGGGTTTTTTTAAATTTTATAAATGCTAACTTGGGTGTCGAAGGTAGAATAATATGCTTATGCCTAAAGTGTAGATTTAAAAAATAGCAAATTATATAGGTTGTGTGCTAATACTTAATTGTTAAACCTTTTCTACGAGGATACGATTTCTGGAGACTGTAGGACGTGATATAGTGCCACAGGAGCTAGCAGAACGACCTATTTTTCTGGTTGACCCTGTGCAGGGCATAGTTCGTGATGCATTCGGGATTCATTGCGAACATAAAAGTATCGATTCTGTGGAGATACCAGTTCTACCATTAGCAGAAAGGATGGATAAAAGTGCGAAAGATTTTTTTGAGTTACTAAAGGATGGTTAGCAACAGCTATTTGGAGGGTGCGAGAAATACTCGAAGTTGTCTTTTTTGGTGAGTTTGTATTACATCAAGTGTTTATGCGGGATAAGCGACAAGGCTATGTCGATGATACTAGAGTTATTGGTTGATGTCTTCCCAGATGCAAAAATTCTTTCATTTTACGAGGCTAAAAAAATAATCAATAAGTTAGGGCTGAATTACAAAAAATCCATGCATGTTAGAACGATTGCATGTTACACTGGGGGGAGGACGAAAATAGAGACGCTTGTAATAAGTGCAGCGCACTAAGATGGAAACTGAGAAATAAAGGGGAGAAATGGAAGAAGGTACCTAATAAAATTCTCAGATATTTCCTACTTAAGCCACAACTGAAAATGTTATTCATATCTTTTAAGACTACTGAATACATAAGATGGCATTCTACAAACAAGACCCAGGACGGCATGATGAGGCATCTAAGAGATTTTGAGACATGGAAGAGATTTTACCTCCTAAATCCTCAATTTGCATCAGATCCCACGAATGTGCATTTGGGGCTTGCCACTGACAGATTCAATCCATTTGGCAACTTAAGTACAAATTACAGCATATGGTCAGTCGTGCTAATACCTTACAACCTCCCTCTTTAGATGTACATGAAACAAAGTTCTTTCATGCTGGCAATGATAATTTTGAGTAGAAAGGCACCAGGAAATGATATAGATGTATTTCTGCAACCGTTGCTTGAAAAACTGAAGGAGGTATGGTTTAACAGTGTTCAGACATACGATTCATACAGCAGTTAAATGTTCAACATACATGCAGCTCTTATGTGGACAATCAGTGATTTCCTTGACCTTGAATGCTTATCAAGTTGGAATATTCATACTGGATTAGCCTATCCTATACACTTTCTTCACAGTCGGAAGTAATGTTTTATAGGACACCGTCAGTTTCTAAATCCGGGTTATAAATTTAGGATGGCCCATAATAGATTTGATGGGATAGAGAACAGAAGAGATCCTCCTTTGAAACTGAGTGGCATAGACATTTTAAGACAAGTTGATGATATCCATATGGTGTTCAAGAAAAACGTGGACTCTGAAGATCGAAAATAGAGGACCCAAGGTCATAGTGGGATTGATGCTGAGACTCAACAATGGCGTAAGAAAAGCATATATTTTCAACTTCCATACTGAGCAAATAATTTATTACGTCATAATCTTGATCTTGTGCATATTAAAAAAAATGTATGTGACAACATCCTGTATACTTTGCTTAATGACACTGGCCATTCAAAAGACTACGTAAATGCACGAAGAGACTTGTAGGAATTAGATGTGAGGTCCGAGTTGTGGCCAAATGATAACAGTAAATATCCACTTACTTTGTTGACATTGACAAATTCAGGAAATGATAGTCCTTAGAATACTGAAGAATATATCTGTGGGACGACTATTCTAGTAATATCTCTAGATGCATTGACTTAAGACAACAAAAGATTGAGGGGTTGAAAGTCATGACTGTCACATTCTCATTGAACAATTGTTACCCTTAACTATAAAGAAGACACTTCCTGAGCAGGTGTCTATAGTTCTAACTGAGTTGTGTTAATTTTTTCTACAAGTTTGCTCTAGAGTTTTAAATGTCAACGAACTTGATCAACTTCAGAATCATATTGTTATGACGATGTGCCATTTGGATATGTTATTCCTAACTTCTTTCTTTACAATCATAGTGCACTTAACAGTTTACTTGGTCCAAGAAGCTAAGTTAGGAAAATCAGTCCAATATCGTTAGATGTATCCCATTGAAAGGTATAAACTAAAAATAGCCAGTTATGATTTATTTACTCTTTCTTTTATTTCTCAATTTTTATTTAGTTAATATTGGTTGTACAAATACTTAGGGAAGTTTAAGTCATTCGTTCGAAATAGAACAAGGTCAGAAGCCTCAATAGTCGAGTCGTACGTTGTAGGAGAAGTTCGAATTTTTTGTTACAAATACTTGGACGGTGTAGAGAAGGTCTTCAATTGTCCCACTCATATGGATGATCGAATTGATGTCAGGACATCGGATAAGGATACATTGTTCCCACAAATCGGACGGCCAGTTGGTGGATTTGAATATTTCACACTTATCACGTAGCAAAAATTAAAAACCCATCACCATGTCTTAACAAACTGCAAGGAAGTTGATCCTTACCTACAGTGAGCATACTAAGACTTCTAACTATATTATTATTTACTTGGTTAACATGTAGAATTAAGTTTTTGTATACTGTTTACTGTACAGGGAATTTAGAGACTACGTAAGGCACAACTTACGAAGTCAAACACGATCATCTTTGGAGATAGATAAAAAGTTCCATAGGGAATTTGTCTCATGGTTTACTCGTCGTGTAAGTATACAAATGATTGTTTAATTTGTAGTTGTCGTCCATCATAAGCATAACTTAAGTTGTCATCTTCTTTATTCATATTACAAATAATGATAGTGGACCTCAATCTACTAATTTAAGATTTCTTGCACTTGGGCCACTAGATAGAGCACGTTGATTCAATGCATACAATATAAACATATTCAAATTCTGAACTTTAAAGCGAAACCAAGGGCTGACAACTCAAAATAGTAGAGTTTATGAAACTTTTGGGATAAGAAGTTATGCAAGTAGTAGCGACAAGAACATGCAATTCGGTAGTGTCCCGTATTATGGGAAATTATTGGACATTGTTGAATTGAACTATCATGGTCGCTTTACGGTCACTTTATTTAAGTGTATGTAGGATAACACAACTACACCGAAGGGAATTACAACAAATGACTTCGGCGTGACCTCTGTTGATTTCTCGCACTTGATCCATACCAGTGAAAATGATGACGACGAGCCATATATCCAAGCATATGAGGCTCACCAAGTATATTATTTAGAAGATGCGCTTAACAATAAATAGAGTATGGTTGTGCATTTGAAACCCCGTGATTTATACGAGATGGAAGAGGACGATGATAATATTTTATACAAGAGTGATCCATTACATGCTCAAAATTTAAAAATATTATTTTCAGAAGAATAATCAAATATATGCCTGTTACGGTATTAATTTGAGAACAACTATTTTAAATATATTTTGTTTTGTTTATTTAGAATACAAGACTGTTACATTTAATTATAGCTGCTGTTATTATATTTCATTATGATTTTTTAATATTTTGTATGTTATGGCGATCACGTATATGTTCATTTTTGTTCTTACAAGAACTGTGAGGATGAGGAGGTCTAGATCACTGTTCACGGTCAAGGCGGGTGCATCTAGTTTTTATAGTCCTATTGTCTGCCCGGTGATCAATGAGGGTAGACAGCCCAGTCAGGTGGAAAATCTGCACAATGAGGCTGTCCTGTCTATGCTACCTCCTCCAAACTCTTAAGTGCCAAAGTCTGAGATTGTCCCATGCACACTCCCCCCTTCCAATGCTCAGGCACTAGAGTATGATTTCGATCTTAATATAGATGATCTTTTTGCCGACATAGAGGAGGAGCATGAGTCTGCTCAGCATAAGTGTAGACACAAGAAGAGCTGCATGGTTGATGTCATCAGTAAGTATAATACAATTCATATGGCTATAATTTTTTTTAAGGATTCAGCTAACACAACCATTTCAACTTCTATTAGATGAGACTGGATAGTTGACACCTAGTCAGATGATTGTCCATGATGTCTGGGCGTTACCCTATGGACATAAGGTGGTTGTCTAGTTTAACGACACCCACCAACCCATCAAAGACAATGCTGGTCTTCTTGGTATGTTTCTTCGCATTATAGGGGATAATTTATGCTTCTTGCTGATCTCTTACAAAGACTAGAGCAACATTCATAAACAATACAAGATGAAAATTTTCATTAACACAGTACTAGTATGGAGTCTTTTTTTTTTACTAATTATAGCGGATTGTTATTCATGTTTTACTAACATTTGTATTTTTCTTTTATAGAAACATTTAATGTATCTGGCTTCCACAAAAAATTAATTTTACAGTCACTTGGAGTAAAGTGGAGAGTAGCACGGTACAATATATTTTACCTGAACTACAATGGGACGAAAATCAGAGATGAGTTATGTCCATCGAGCATCCCACTTGTGAGAGTTCTGGGAACTAAGGAGCACTCGGTCACGTTCAAGGATTTGAGTTGGGTATTTTCCCAAGCCAAGTCTTTGGTTGTGGCTCAGTTGGGTCGAGCTCACACTCTGGGCCTTCGTACGAGGAGTTGCCAATTGAGGTGGCTCAACTTAAAGCGGAAATAAAGGAGCAAGACGAGGAGCAGCATTGACGAGAGGCCAATCGAGCAGTGCGTGAGGCTAAGTGAAAGGACAAGCAATCAACAAGTGACGCTGACATCACAGAACGACAGTGATAGATGAAGGCACCTATGGCGTTCCTGCTTTAAAACTTTCAAGGTCCAATGTTGCTTGAAATTGCCTTCCCTCACAATCCAGGTCCTAGGGTAATTTATCAACACATATAAATAATTAAACTCTTTAGCTATAATTTTATTTAATCCGAAAATGTTTACATAAAGATATTGTTTTAGAGGTCCCTAGTGATCATGCTAGTGCGCATTAGCCTCGTCAACAATCTCAAGATCTAGGACCATGATTTCATTGTGTATGATACATTTTTTTGTTAATTCTATAGGTTGTATATTGTAATTTTAATTTCTCAGCACCTATTATTTTTTTGTACAATTTTTATTTTTTTATATGTCATTTTCATTTGAATATTTATTTATATTAACAATTTCAATAAATGCTGATAAATTTGAAGAAAAAAATCTCACATTACGACATTATTTTCACGCATCATTTAAAAGAATCCCGAAATATGTCAAACTGATATACTGAATAACAGTAATACAAAATTCAACAAGAATGTAAATTAAATAAAATTAATATCCATTTTGTGAATTTAATGATGGTTTGGTGACCGTCGTTAAAACAGAGTTCTAAATACGGTTCATGAATCGTCGTTAAGACTCATCTTAGTGATAGTTCATAGACTGTCATTAGGCTGGGTTATAGTGACGGTTGACAAACTGTCTCAAAACCAGTCTTAATGACAAGTAGTAAACTGTCGTTAGAATGTATTTAACCACGGGCTAAAGACCATCGATAAGACTTATCTTAGCGACGGTTCAGAAATTGTCGTGATGACGCATCTTAACGATGTCATTCCTACAGTTGTGCTAAACCGTCGCAATCCTTATGGTTCCACGAAGATTTTTTAAATCTTCATTAAGGGTCTTAGCGATGGTTAAAACCGCCGCTATACGCACTAAAAAATCACCGCTAAACCGCGTATTTCTTGTAGTGAACTATCTATGAATCTTTTTATGTATCTTAGTAGAGGACTGCGTTTGACCTCTTAAACTACGCGTTATGTGGTCTTTAGATTCCCTGTATGAAATACAAAGGAAGGAAAATAGATTGTTACAATGATTAATTAAACGTTAATTTAATATACATAATTTAATAACTCACCAAGGAAAAGAGTCCACTTCTTTATAGTTGGTAAGTACATAATGATGTGCTGTAATTTTTATACTAGAGAAAGAGTAAAGTACTCAAAACCATTAAGTAGTTTTTTAACTGTTGGAACCAAAGTGTTAGCATCGGATGGCCCAACATTGGGTTAATCATCTACACGAACAGATTAGTTAAAATACCGTGTCTACACCATCCAAGTATCTTAAACAAAAAATTAAAATTTATTTAGCCAAGTAAGACTCAAGTATTGAATCTTCTGTCTTTGCCTTATAATGTATGAAAGACTTTATCTATACATTAAATGATAAGTTATGAAGAACAAAATAATGAAAAAAAAATGTATAAAAGAAGTACATATTTATCTTTCTATAGGATACATCTATCTATATTGGATAGGGCCTTCAATTTGGATTTTTCAAGTAAGTGAACAATCAAATAAATCATAACTTAAAGAATGAAAGTGAGAATAATCTTTCTAAATGACATAGTGTGAGAGCAACTCTATTTTGAAGTTGATCAAGTTCATTCATATTTAACACCTTATTACATATTTGTCATAAGAATGAACACAAGTCCACCAGAACTACAGACACTTGCTTAGGAAGTGTTCTAATGTTTAAGGGTAGAAGTTGTTCCATAAAACTATATGAGTCATGACCTTTTAGTTCTCTAATCTAAAGTAGTCTCAAATCGATGCATCTAAAAATATTACTTGAATAACTATCTAGCACAATGATAGTCTTTAAGGTTCTAAGAAAGATATCCTTATTTGAATTTATCTAAGCAACAACAAAAAAACTATTGTATATCTACCATTGTCATTTAGCCAAAGATCAGGCTTGCTACTCATTTGGTGTAAGCCTTTCTGTGAATTTAAGTGATTTTTAATTGTCTATCCTTATTAAGCAAAGTAAATAGCACATTTTCATATATATTTTTCTTAATATGCATTACATCAAAATTATGGTGTAACAAATAGTTTGCCCAATAAGGAAGTTGAAAAAAGATACTCTTCTTATACCATTGTTGAGTGTTAGCATCAAGACCATTGGCTTCTTGAGGTTTAGGTTTCTAACCTTCAACTTCTACATTTTTATGAAATACAACATCAATATTCGCAAACTGTATTAAGATGTCTAAGCCAATTATTGTTAAGGGATATTTATTTTTTCTTCGGTTCTATCAAACCTATTATATGTTAATCTAAATTTATGTCCTGGGTTCAAAAAGTGACGATGGCACATGAAACACCAATTTCAATTATGAGGAAAGTACACAATAATTGAGTCAAATTAAGTTACAACAGGGATAAGCTAAACCAATATGAGTATTCCATCCAAATAAGGTTCCAAACGCTAAAAAACCATTAATAGTCTATATTAAAGCTGCACACATATTGAACATTTCATTATTGAAAGAATCAAATGTTTCAATTACGATAGACCATAAATCTTTCAATTATTCTATTAGCAGATGCATATACACATCTATATCATTTTTTGGTGTCTCTCCACTAGAATTTTCATTGAGAGAATGAACAAACTCTATTTCATATGCATCCAAGGAGGGACGTAAGACATCAATACGACTAGTCAGATGTTGTAAATTGTACTCACACTACAAAAAAAGGACTTTCAATGACAACATTTCTGCAATGACCAACCAAAAAAGTTGTCACTAAAAAGCCCTTTCTGTGACAACTTAGAAAGGTTATCACTAAAAAAATACACTTTTAGTGATTACCTATACAAGTTGTCACTAAAAAATACATTTTCAGTGATGACTTTAAAGGTTGTTACAAAATTCACCCTTTCAATGATGACTATGATGTAGTCGTCACTAAAATTGCATTATTTTTAATAATGATCTTAAATAATTGTCATTGAAAGAGTGAGAGTAATCTTTCAGTGACAACCTTGGTGGGTTGTGACTGAAAGTTGAAAGAAAAAAAGCACCTTATTTTTTGTCTTTCTTTCCTGTTCACATAATTTCCTCCCCGACTCATAGTATATTGTGCTACTTTTAACGTGTAACAACCCAAAAAAAAAGAAACAAAGTGGTTGGTGAAGAAAAAAGAAGGTTTAGGAGATAATAGTTTAAAAAAAGAAACAAAACACAAAAACAACAAAAGAAAAAAAGAAAACCACTGTGTGAAAGAAAAAGGGAGAATAAACAGAGCAATCACAAAGCTTCCTCTTCATGAAGCTTTCATCGTGAAGCCATCCCCTATGTAAAGTGTCAACGCACACAACCAGCTATGCTGTTGTTTAACCACCACCATGGCATAGCACCGTCCAACAACCACCCTGCACAACCCACAATCACGAGGTCACCGTGAAATGTTATGAAACTACTGTAAAAACCACTAAAATCGATGCTATGAACCAAAGCTTTTGGGTTTGATGCACGCAGGTTAGCATGTTTTATTTTCATTCTCTTAGTTTTAGTTTTGTAATTCAGATTAAAACTTGAGAAATTCATCGAAATGCATGTGAATTTTGTTGTTGACTTTGGTTTGAGAAATTCAATAGTGATTATGCATAATCACTCCTCTATTTGATTTCATTTGCTCCTTGAAATCCTTCAATTTTTTATTGCTTATGTTCCCCATTTAATAGCAATGATATTTGAATTTTGTTTGATTTTGTGTTATTGTGATTTAGGGTTTCTTGATTTAGTGCAAAGGCTACTTATTTCTTTGCCTGCTTATTATTTGTAAATGATAGATTCATAGTTGATTATGAAATGGGTTAATATTGGAATACACTTATAAGTGGGTCAAGAGCTTATTTTCCCTTTTTTTGGGCTATGCTGTCGTCTCCTTCTAATTATTTACATTCATGAATTGATGCACATAATACTACAAAGATTGAAAATATATTTAAGTTTTTCTTAAACCGTAAGAAGAGGGTTTTATGGAGCTTCTCTCTCTAGAACTTGAGAGAAGGTGGTTTCTTCCCCTTCATGGAGTAGTAGTAGGAGCTATGATTTCATTCAATGTTCTTAATCTCATAGTTAGTCTTGAAATTGTAAATGGATATATGGAATTTGACTTAACTTTCAATCGAGTATTCATCTTGTAACTTAGCAAGTTTTATGAATATTATTATATATTTGGTGTTGCATTGTTCTGCACATAGCAATATTCAAGTTTTATTAACAACCCTACTTCTACATCTTCATAAATAGAAGCCACTTTGGGTGGTGTTCCACTTTGATTGAATTTGAAATGTTAAGTTTATTGCATATATAAATTTTGTTTGTTGTATTAGGCATCGTTTTTTAACAATATCTTCCATGTTAGTGGAATACGTGGACTAGCAAGGAATTATCTCTAATTCAAGGCATATATATAGTTTCTAGAACTAGCTATCATCAATTTACTTTGCAACAATTAGTGCGTCTTGAATGGGTGAGTCATTAATATCCATTTCAATTGATCCCAATGTACTGAGAAACAGGTGTCTAATTCCCCATTGCTTTCTGCTTCTGTGTAAGTTTGGTGCTACTACAATTAGAAGTTTTACGAAATGTGTGATTTGAGATTATATTTATATCTTGTCTATTTTTGTTGCTCCATTATTGTTGAGGTTGAAAACAATGAAGCCTATGGTTATGCAACCTAGTTTATCAATGTTAACTCATAAAGAAAATATATTGTTCTCCTAACCCAAAAAAAAAAGATACTGATCAAAAGAAGATGGAATGAGCAAGACATTTGTTAGTTTGAATGAAGACACCTTACCTTCATTTCAATTAGGAAAAGGGATGCCTCATTTTTATTTTATTTGCAATTAAACAATAAAGAAGCCCTGGTCAAGGCACATGTATACCTTTGGAAGATGGGATTTCCATTCATTATTTTAATGACATGCTTATGTTTAGACATGTTTAAGTAACAAAACTTCTGATTACATGAATTTTGACTTTAGACTTATAACTCATGTTTTGATAATTTATAGTTTCCATTTAAGATGCAAATTCATTGAACTTTTGCAAAGATGAAACACACATACAAAAAATAAAGAGAAAGGACAAGAAAGGCAAGGGAAAAATATTTTTGAAGGAAATTTTGCATTGCTAACCTATTTTACCAACATACAAATCTAAATAAGATGACAATAGTGATATGGAATATAATTGAAATTGCAATTTAATTTTTCATGCAAAGGTGGAGGGATTGCATTTGTTTATTAGTTGAAAATGTTTGAGATTATATTATTATATATATCTCATGAAATCATTAACAATATTGTTGATTCATAGTCATACCTTTTGACATTGCAGTGAGTGTTGTGAGTCAGTGGCCATATGTAATTGTAGTGTTAGGTTTATTTACCATTGTCACTATGTGGGCAATTGTAGCGACTGAAGATTGCAGGAAAGTAAAGCTTCAATACTATGGTTTTAAACTTGCTTCTGCTGCAAGGTACAATCAATTTTTTTTTATCTACATTGTTAACCTTTTTCCACTTGTAAAAAAGTTTATTTAATTTTCAAACGTGATTGTTCATGGGGGAAGCTTTTTCATACTTCTTCCAAAGAGAAAGTAGGATATTCTAATGTCCTATGCTCATATTCGATACTTTCAATGGCTTGAATATTAACTAAAAATTGGATGTAGCTTATGTAGTCCTTGGTTATTATGCCAAATATTTTGCATGTCTTTGAATGTTAAAGTCATAATTTTTAATATAATGACTTAGACAACTGAAATTTTCAAGATCTGGCAATTTGAAATATAGAGCAATCTTTGGTCAAGTGCCATGTGTGATATTAATTTTGTTAAACTTGGTAATATTTAATTTTTTAAGTATTTTCTTCATGTTATATATATATATATACACGTATTTTACATTATGCTTTTCAAGCTATGTATTGATTTGTTATTGTAATATGATCAGGGGCAAAATCTGATATACATAACGAATAGTGTTGCACCAAGTTCTACAATCAATGCAACACCAGCATAATGGTAATGATTCACCAAATTCTACAACCAAGGAAACACTAATATCTCTGAGAGAATCGTAAAGTTGATTGTTTTTTAATTTTTTTGTTGCTATTTTATATGTATTATTTTCTGTCAAATGATATTTGGTAGTTGTCTACCAACAAATATTTCTCATAGTTGAAATTAAGTTAATATATATAGTTTTATTAATTTCTTTGGTTCTCATTATTTTTTCATAATGTAAGCTTTTATTTTTAGTACAAATATGAATTTAAATTTTAAAAAAATTAACACAGAAGATTCAATGATGACAAAAGTTGTCATTGAATCTATATTTGGTCCCCACTTTTAGTGATAACTCATGAAAATCATTAATAAAAATAGATTCATTGATGACTTTTGTTGTCATTGAATCCTAGTGTGGTTTATACTTTAGAATCTCGATATGGTTCCCACTTTCAGTAATAATTTTTTGAAGTCATCACTAAAAGAATATTTTATTATGACAATAGTCGTCATTGAAACCTTTGCCAGTGACACTATAAAGAAAATCTAGGACAACTTTTATGGTTTCCGTGACGATTTTAGTCATAACAAAATCTTGACTTTCAGTGACGACTTTCAAAAGTCATCACATAAAACTTTTTGCAACAATGTTATTTGCAATGGAGAGACAATGACTAAAATTCATCACTAAATCTCTTCAGTGACAAAATTTTGACTTTATGTCATGACTTTAGTCGTCACAGAATCTCTATTTGTTATACGAATCGAAACCATCGGTGGATTGACCAAGAAATACATTCTTAGGATCAGACATGAACTGAAGATTCATCATGTCAAATCTTTTTTATGCCTCGAAGTCTTTTAGATGCCTCATAATGCCATCACTATTATTATCCACCATATACCATCTCATATGTTCAATAGTCTTAAAAGACATAAATAGCATTTTCAGTCATTGCTTTAGTGAAAAGTATCTGAGGATTTTGTTACGCATCTTCTTCAATATTTTTATTGTCTTCTTTGGTTTCCATGTAGTTGTGTTGCATTTTTCAAAAACATCTCTAATTTCATCCTCCACCCCATATAACATACAATCATTTGAACATGCATGGATTTTTGTATAGTTAAGCCTTAGTTTATTGATTATTCTCTTAACCTCATAGAATGAAGGTGGAATCTCTACATACGAGAAGACATCATTCAACAACTCCAGTGTCATCAGCATAACCTGTCACTTATCTTACCCAAACGTTTGATGTGATACAAGTTTACCAAAAAATACAATTTAGAGTATTTTTTGCACCATTCACATAGTTTTTTTCCTATATTTAATTAACTAATAAAATTCTTTCACACCGTCAATCATCATTTGCCTCGTCAGTAGAACTACCAACTCCATAGAATCCACAGTTTCATTTTCACGATGAATTTCAAATGCATCACAAACTATGTCCTACACAAGGTCATCCTTACAAATTGGTTCTTCTTTCATTTGTGGCATTACATTAGGTTCTTCTATAAATCTTTCCCTATGCCTTGCCCAATAATCATAATCCTGAGGAAATGATTAAGGGGTCACGAACATCTTTTCTAACTTACCATTTCTTAAAACTACATGTAGGACATGGGTATATTATTTTACGGACCCTTCACACTCAAGATAACAAATGCAAACTCTCAAAATCTATTCAATCCATTCAATTATTTATAGGTATTCTCAGGTTTAACAATCAAAGTCTTATCTACTTATGAAAACATTACAAAATAAAAAAGAAAAATTGTTTATTCTTACAATAGATAAATTAAATTAAAACTAAAAAAATTAAAAAAAAATATAGTGTATTTAAGTTTATTTTATAATAATAAAATGAATCACAAAATTTTAATTGAAGATTTTGTTTGTATCTTAATGATACAATATCTCTGCTAGGCTTACAATATTATTGAAGTTTTTAATATTTAACATTTATGAATATTTTGATAGTTGGATCAATATCAATAGTATTTAAATTTTGCTTTATTATTATTATTTTAAGACTAAATTATTAATTCACTCTTTAAAAATAATTGTGTCTAGAAATAAGTAGTACTAATTGATTAATCCCTACCTCATCCACTTCTTAAATTTAGTGAAAAATAAATTTACATGGTATCCATTTTGAATAGATATTAATACTCATATGGTATTCCTAGACAATTAATTAGACATTTTTGTACACTCTTATTTAAAGTGTGTAATTTTTACTTTTTAAATGTTTGATAATATGTAATAATTATTAAATTGTGATTAATTTAAAAAATTAAAACTAAATTCCAATTTGTTCAATACCAACCAAAACAATCCAGTCATATAGTAATGTGGGAACAAAAATATCGAAGGCACAATCACTACTACAAAAGCGCGGAATAACGACGATGGTTTAACAACGGTCAAAAAAATGTCGTTAGATCATGCATTAACGACGGTTATTTAACCGTCATTAAAATAAGGAAGATAACGACATTTTTGAGTGAACCATTGTTATATTACGAAAGTTATTGTTTAACCGTCTTGTATAATGACGGTTCTGGTAAAATCGTCGTAACTCGGCACTGATACTCATGAACGGTCCATTTTTCGTTTCAACTCACGACAGTTAGCATTAACTGTCGTTATTTGACGACGATTAGTTAGAAACTGTCGTTAAATCCCATGGAAAATGGACCCTTTATGGGTATCAGTGCCGAGTTACAACATTTTTACGAGAATCGTCGTTATACCACGCGCCATTTAAACTAGGGGTGTAAGCGGGTCGGGTTCGGTCGAGTTGAGGCAAAATCTCAATTCGATCGAACACTGGTCGGGTTGTCTTCTCTTCATCTGAAACCGACCGTCCACATGATTGAACCGAGAATATTGGATTCATTCGGGTGGACTCGGATTCATCAGGTTGGATAATCACCCGAAAATAAGCAAAAGTCATTCAACAAATGATTACATAAGAATTTCAAGAAATGGACTCTACAATTTCTAAGCAACCAGCATTTATAGATTCAAAGAAAAATAGAGAACAGAATAAAAATAAAAATAAAATAAAAGGAAGATGAGATGAAGAACGAGAAAGAAAAAAAGGGGAAAATCTGCTCCACAATGGTTGCCGACGGTGTAGTTGGTGGAAGCCTGGAAGGAGACGAACGACAAGATGCAACGGCAAAAAAAGAAGAGAGAGGCCAACAGAGAACGAGAGACCAGAGATAGAGAGAGACACCGAGGGTTGCATCTATGTAGTTTGAAGATTTGCTTCCTAAGTCTTCCAGATACTTCTGCTTCCAGAGACTTTCGAAAAATTGATAAAGAAAGAGATGAGAGAACGAGATACAATGGAGAGAGAGTCTAAGAGGCAAAGGGATTAAAGGGATGAGAGAGTCAGCTTTTTATTTTTTAAGATGAGGGTCAGCTTTTGTATTGTGTGGAGAGAAAAAAACGTCATTTAATTTTTTTTAGCATAAAAAGTGAAAAGCAAAACGTGTTGTTGTCCGGATTCGAACCTCAAACTTTTCAACAGGAGTGTTAAAATTTTGCCACTAAGCTGCAGGTACCGACTTATGTAAGTTTAGTTTTAGTTTAATATATAATTTCGATCGGGTCGGGTTAAATCGATTTAAACACTTTAAACCTAACCCGAACTGATAAATCCAATTTTTCTTTTAAATTTTACCCGATTAAATCCGTTAATCCGATTTAGTCTATCCGAATTAATTATTTTTTATCGGGTTAAAGCAGATTGAATCGGATAGATCGGGTTATGAACACCCCTAATTTAAACAACGATTTTTGTTAAAACCCTCGTTAAATCTAGTTTTAGGGATGGTTTGTTCGAAATTATTTACTCTTTGTTATGGTTATTTTTTAAATATTTTATTATTGTGAATTAATTTATTAAAATGCAAGTTTAAATAAATTTATTAAGTTATTTGTTTTTTAACTTTTTGTGTAGATACTTTGGTTATTTACAGACATTTGCCATTCAGAATTGTTTATTCTCATATAAGGTATGTATTTTAATTATTTTTAATGTTTTGAACTTGCATTTTGAATTTTTATAAACCAATAATGATAATATAAATTTAAATTGTTATCAAAATTGGTTAATGATAATTAATTAGGAAGTGAAAAATAAAGTCAAGTTACATAAAAAAATTAATAATTGTTATAAAAAAAATAAAAGCATGATAATATAAATTGATTGGTTTATAACAATATGATAAATAATTTAGATATAATAAATTTTGTTGTTATATAATTAAACGTAATTAAATATTTGACTTAAATTATAAATAGAGGAATTGAAATTTTGGTTAAGGATAAGTATTTAAAGTGAATTAAATACATGTTTATTATTTAGAAACAATATAATATAATTAATAAAGTAAACATATTATTTTTATGATTATTAAATTAATTAAGAAGTAAAAAAATAAAGTGAAGCAACAGGAAATTTCTTTTAACAATTATTATAAAAAATAGAAGTATAATAATATAGATTTACTGATTTATAACAGCCTTATAAATAATTTAGATATAATAATTTTAGTAAGTATATAATAAAACGTAATGAAATATTAGACTTAAATTATTAATAAATGAACCGAATTAATGGACATTATGCAATTATATCATATGAGAAAATGAAATATATTTTTTACATGACGTATATGACAAACGAGTAAAAAATTCTGTAGGATAAAATAAAATTGTCGATAACGATAATTTGTCGCATTAAATGCATATATTTTATAGTTAAATTTTATTACTCAGTTTAATTTAAACATAATTAGTTAACTTTAAGTATGCAAATTAGATAGGAGTGTTAAATTGTTAAATAGATGTGAATATTTTTTCTCTTTAAATTTTATTACTTAGTTTAACTTAAACATAATTAGTTAAGTTTAAGTATGTAAATTAGATAGGAGTGTTAAATTGTTAAATATTTCTTTGTTGTATACTAATCCTCGAAGAGGGGATAGATTATGAAGTAATGCATTAAGAATGCATTATTCAGTGAATTATTATTTAATTTTTTTATTTCATAATGGTTTCAGACATGGATAAGTCTTGAATTCATAAATCTCAACACACCCAAGAGTATTTGGAAGGTCTAGAAGGTTTTTTAGAATTTTCAAATGCTAACTTGGGTGTGGAAAGTAAAATAATCTGCCCATGCCCAAAGTGCAGATTTAAAAAATGGCAAGTTACAGAGGTTGTGCACCAACACTTGAT
The DNA here is from genome assembly GCA_037074535.1 of Gleditsia sinensis. Classification (NCBI taxonomy): domain Eukaryota; kingdom Viridiplantae; phylum Streptophyta; class Magnoliopsida; order Fabales; family Fabaceae; genus Gleditsia; species Gleditsia sinensis. The sequence continues at coordinate 18,097,842 of CM073465.1, read as the reverse complement.
CGTCAAGCCTTTTCCATAAGGGTACGATTTCTGGAGTATGCACAGGGAAAGGATAATAGAAGATCCTGCTACGGGACATCAAATAATACCCCATGTTGTAGCAGAACGTACCATCGTTCGAAATGACCATGTGCAAGACATGGTCCGTGATGTATTCAAAATTCATCATGAACATGAAAGTGTTGATTTTGTGGACATGTCAGTTCCACCATCAGGTGAAAGGATGGATGAAGGCACGAAAGAATTTTTTGAATTACTGAAGGATGGGCAGCAACCATTGTACGAAGGGTCTGAGAAATACTCCAAATTGTCATTTTTGGTGAATTTGTACCACATCAAGTGTTTGTGCAGAATATCCGACAAGGTTATGTCAATGATACTGATATTGGTAAACGTCTTTCTGAATGCAAAGATTCCAACTCCATTTTACGAGGCAAAAAAAATCATTAATAAGTCAGGGCTGAACTACAAAAAAATACATGCATGTAAAAATGATTGTATGTTATTCTGGGGGGAAGACGAAAATAAAGATGCTTGTAATAAGTACAGTGCACCAAGGTGAAAACCGAGGAGAAAAGGGGAGAAGCAGAAGAAGGTGACTAATAAAGTCTTCAGATACTTTCCATTGAAACCTCGGCTACAAAGATTGTTCATGTCTTCCAAGACTGCCGAATATATGAGATGGCATTCCACAGACAAAAATAGTGACGGTATGTTGAGGGATCCGAGGGACTCCAAGACATAGAAGAGATTTGACATCTTGAATCCTCAATTTGCATCCAATCCTAGAAATGTGCATTTGGACCTTGCTACCAATAGTTTCAATGCATTTGGGAATTTAAGTACAAGTTACAGCATATAGCCAGTCATTCTGATTCTTTACAATCTTCCTCCTTAGATGTGTATGAAGCAGAGTTCTTTTATGTTGTCAATGATAATTCCTAATAGAAAGGCACCGGAAAATGATATAGATGTATTTTTGTTGATTGAAAAGTTAAATGAGCTATGGTTCGACGGTATGCGGACTTACGATTCATTCAGCAGTGACATGCTCAACATGCATACTGCTCTCATGTGGACAATCAGTGATTTTCCTGGTCTTGGATGTTTATCAGGTTGGAATACTCATACTCGATTAGTCTGTCCACACTATAATTTTGATTCAACTTCTATGCGCCTTCCTCATAGTCGGAAGTGGTGTTTTATGGAACACCGTCGTTTTCTAAACTCGAGTCATAAATTTCAAATGGCCCGTAACAGGTTTGATGGAACATATGAGAGAAGAAATCCTCCACTACAATTGAATGGTGTAGATATTTTGAAACAAATTAATGATATTAACGTTGTATTTGGAAAAAATGGGGAACATGAAGGTTGAGAACAAAGGTCCCAAGGTCATGGAGGGGTTGAAGCTGGGACTCAACAATGGCGAAAAAAAAACATATTCTTTGAACTTCCATATTGGGCGAACAATTTGTTACGTCATAATCTTGATTTGATGCATATCGAAAAAAATGTTTGTGACAACATCCTATATACTTTGTTAAATGACACTGGCCGTTCAAAAGACCACATTAATGCATGATAAGACTTTCAAGAGTTAGGTATAAGGTCAGAGCTTTAGCCAGATGAGAATGGTAAATATCTGCCTGCCTTGTTCACATTGACAAATGCAGGTAAAGATATCTTTTTCAAAACACTGAAAAATATCTCTGTGCTTGACGGATATTCTAGCAATATTTCTAGATGCATTGATTTAAGACAACGTAAGATGGGGGGATTGAAAAGTCATGATTTTCATATTCTTATGGAACAACTACTACCCTTAGCCATAAAGAAGGTACTTCCTAAGCAAGTGTCTATAGTTCTGGTTGAGTTTTGTTCGTTCTTTCAACATGTTTGTTCTAGAGTTTTAAATGTCAGCAAACTTGACCAACTTTAAAATTGTATTATTCTAACGCTATGTCATATGGAGATGTTATTTACACCTTCCTTCTTTACAGTCATGGTGCACTTAACAATTCACTTGGTCCAAGAAACCAAGTTAGGCGGACTAGTTCAATATCGTTGGATGTATCCTATTGAAAGGTACAAAGCAAAAAATTCATATCTATTTTATTTTTTTCCTTTGTTTTGTTTTATCAATTTTTCATTCGTTGAACATATTATGTATAGATACTTGGGTAAATTTAAGTCATTTGTCCAAAATAAAGTAAGGTCAGAAGGCTCAATAGCCGAGTCATGTGTTGCAGAAGAAGTTTTAATATTTTGTTCAAGGTATTTGGAGGGTGTAGAGACGGTGTTCAATCATCCTATTCGGATCAACAATCGACCTGATGTTGGGACATTTGGGGGGGTATGTTGTTTCCACAAGTAGGAAGACCAGTTGGTGGGTTCGAGTATTTCATACTTTCTCCGCGGGAAAAATTGCAAACCCATCATCATATCTTAACAAACTGTCAAGAAGTCGATCCTTACCTTCAGTGAGTACACCAAGACTTAGTGTTGTATTAATATTTACCTGATAGATATGAAGCATTAAGTTTACCTATCATTTCTTTTATACATGGAATTTAGAGATTTCGTAAGGCATAGGTTACGAAATAGAATCTGATTGTCTTCTGAGATAAATAAAAAAGTTCACAGGGAGTTTGTTTCTTGGTTCACTCGTCGTGTAAGTATACAATTTACCTAGTCCATTTGTATTTGCAGTCTATCATGAGCACAACTCATGGCTCTATTTTTCTTTCTCGGATGGAAAATGATAGTAGTGGGACTTTATCAACTGATCTAAAATTTTTGGCAATTGGGCCACTGGATAGAGCACGCCGATATAGTGCATACAATGTAAACGGATTTAAATTCCAAATGTTAAAGGGAGACCAAGGGTTGACAACCCAAAATAATGGAGTTCACAATATTTTCAGGACGAGGAGTTATGCAAATAGCAGTGACCGAAATATGCAATTCGGTGGAGTCTCGTATTATGAAAAATTATTGGATACTGTAGAATTGAATTATCATGGCCACTTTACAATTACTTTATTCAAATGTATGTGGGTCAATACAACAACAGTGAGAGGCATTACCACGGATGGCTTTGGGGTGCCATTTGTCGATTTTTCACGATTGATTCATACCGGTGAAAATGATCATGACGAGCCGTACATCCAAGCATCCGAAGCGCATCAAGTATACTATGTAGAAGATGCAGTTGACAACAAATGGAGTATGGTTGTACATTTGAAACCTCATAATTTATATGAGATGGGCGAGAACGATGATAATATTTTATATGATAGTGATCTGTTGCGCGTTCAAAATTTAGAAACATTATTTCCAAAAGAGTGAATCTATGTCTGTTACGGTATTAATTTAATACTGTAATTTCATGAATATATTTTGATTTTGTTTATGACTAATTTATGATTGTTATGTAATTTGATATATGTTCTTATTATTTTCAAATGAAAAATTTATGATTGTTACATAATTTGATACTAATGTTACTAATTTTGTTCTGACAAGAATAGTGACGATGCAGAGAGGTAGATCTGGATTCACGGGCAGAGCAGGTGCGTCGAGCTCATTTAGGCATGTTGCTCACCCGGCGAGTAGTGAGGGAGAACATCCCAACGATGATGATACTGTCCAAGCAGTGGCTGTCTCGTCCACAGTACCTCTAGACTCTAGAGCGCCAGAGTCAGAGGCTGGACTATCCACAGTACCCCCACTTGACTCTAGGGCGCTAGAGTCAGAGCCAGTCTCGTCCACATTCCCCTCTTTCGACGCCCAGAGATCAAATGAGGATTTTGATATCGACATAGACGCCTATGACTTGTTGGCGGGCGTTGAGGTGGAGCGTCAAATAGCTCAGTAGGAGCGTAGACACAAGAGGAGCTAGACAATTAATGTCATAGGTAAAATATAGAATATTTCTTGTATTTATAATAATTAACGCCCAAATATTGAGCTAACACATTCATTTTATATTCGAACAGATGAAACTGGTCAGGTGACGCCCAGATAAATGACTGTCTACGATGTTTGGGCATTACCTAATAGGCACAGGGTGGTTGTCCAATTTAACAACACCTACCAGCCCATCGAAGACGGTGGTGGTCTCCTTGGTGTCTTCTTCGGCACCATTGGAGATAACTTTCGTTTCTTTCCGATCTCATATAAAGATTGGAGGAGCATTCCAGAAGATTACAAGACAGGAGTGTTAATAAACACGATACAGGTATGAATTGTTAATTATTCTTAATTATACATTAATATTTTTAATGTTTCACTGATATTTATACAATTTTTTGTAGATACATTTTAATATGACGGGTCTTCACAAGAAGTTAATTTTATAGTCATTTGGAGCAAAGTGGAGAGCTGCACGTTATAATGTGTTTCGGCTCAAGTATGATGGGAAGAAATCTAGGGAGGAGTTGCTGAATGACGTCCCAGCTGGCATCCCAAGTGACCACTGGACTACGTTCATTGACTACCGACTTAACGCGAAAATCAAGCTAATTATTTATATTTATTTTTTCATATATATTTTTTTCAAAGAGATTAATCAATTAATCTATTTATACAATTATTTAGGATGTGGCTACTCAAAATAAACATAACAAAAGATGTATGGCGATGCCATATACCACTATATCCAAGAGCCTTGCACGTAGAAAGGCTGAGCTTATGAGTTTCCTTTGATAAGAATTTTATTTCATTTTAAATAAAATAAAAATTCGTTTAAAATTTTTATTAATTGTTAACATAATCAGGAGGCTGAGGTTGGGGGCCTAGTGACTCGCGGCGATGTATGGACGGCGGCTCATAAAAGGGATGACGGAACATACATCAACGACAAGACTCGAGTAGTTGCGGTACGTATAATTTTGTTATTGTTTTGTTTATTTATTTATTATTTTACTTGATTATTTGTTAATCGTAATCAAAATTTAACGTCTATTTTTTTATTTTATATAAAAAAAATTGCCTCGATCCAGCAAGAGGATAGATCTTTCCAAGAGCTCTCAACAGGTGATTCACTTGCGAGAGCCTTGGGAATTGGGGAGCACTTGAGTCGTGTTCGAGGATTTAGGTTAGGTGTTTGTCCAACCCAAGTCTTCAGACGTGGCTCAGCTGGGTTGAGCTTTTGGTCTGAGCCTTCATACGAGGAATTACAAACTGAGGTGACTCGTCTGAAAGCGACCATACATGAGCGGGACGTCGAGTAGCAGTGATGTGACGCTGACATCACAGCCCGACAGAAACAGATGGAGGCAGCTATGACATTCTTGCTCCAGAACTTTCAGGATCAAGTACTGCCTGAAATTGCGCTTGCTCACAGTGTAAATCCTAGGATAATTTTTTAATCTTAAATTTCATAAATAATTGTTACTATTATTTTATTTAATTTCAAAATGCTTACATAATAAAATTAATTTTCAAATTCCTAGTGATAAAGGCAGTGGATATGAGTAAGATCAGACGCCACAAGATCCCCAGGGTCTGAGTTCATGATTATATTATATATTATTTTTTTGTAGTAAATTGAAAATGGTAATTTTAATTATTAAGTGATTATTATTTATTTTTCACAATTTATGTATGAATGTGATTTGCATTAAATTATTTTTTTATATTTAAATTGTGAATATATATCGATATATGTCACAAAAAATTTAACATTATAAAATAATAATTCTCAAATAAATGTATATATTTTAAAAAATTAAATATGAGAACAATTTTATAAAATTAAATTATAATGTAAATTAAGAAAAAAAATAATTTAAAAAAATTATATTTCAAAAGATTAAATATGAGAATAATAATATGAAATTAAATTATAATATAAATTAAGAATTATAAATAATTAAAAATATAAATAAGAAATAACAACGGTTCAAGGAACCGTCCTTATTTTTATAGATATAACAACAATTGCATAATCGTCGTTATATTCAATGACATAACGACAGTTTCCACAACCGTCGTTAGTCCTCGACATGGAGAGAATTTTGGAACTGTCGTTAAGACAAGTCATAACGACAGTTAACAAAACATAACGACGGTTCTTAAATCGTCGCTATACCTAGTTCTAACGACGTTATTCCCACAGTTGGCCTAAACCGTCACAAAGATACTCTTTTTACGAAGGTTGGGCCAACCGTCGTCATAGTCTTTAGCGATGGTTAAAACCGTTGCTAAAACCACTTAAAAACTGCCGCTAAATCTCATTTTTGTTGTAGTGAATTAAGCATGGAATGTATTTTAATCTAAATATATGAAGAACAAATGAGTATCAAATGAAAACGAAGCAATGAAATTTGAACCAATCAATATCATATGAAGAACAAAAGTAAGGCCAAAATGGAGTAGCAATGAAAATGGAACCAATCAACATAAAATTGAAGTGCAAGAAGGTTGTAAAGTGAACTTACATATTGGAGAAGCAATGAAAATCGAGATGGGAACACCTAGGTGAAGAAGAAGGCCACAATGCAAAGAATGTAGGTGAACAGTGGCGGATCTTGAACAAAATTATTGAGGGGGCGAAATAGATGCTTAGCATATATATATATACACACATTAAACTTGATTTTTCATAGATATCAATAAAAAAATAATGTATCTCACAAATTTAGTTCACTTTATAATATATCAAATATTAAGATTGAAAAATATTATAATACAATTAAAATAAATAAATGTTAGATGAGCTAATTAAAATTTACCTCCACTTAAAGTGCCGCCCTCCTATTTTTTAATGACTTGAAATCATCAATAACATAATCAAAAGTAAAACTTGCAGCTCTTTCTCTTTCAATATGAATCACCAGGTTATCAGCAAGAAAATCATCTTCCATCTTGTTACGCAACCTTGTCTTGATTGTTTTCATCGCTGAGAATGAGCGTTCTGTTGTAGCTGTAGTAATTGGAAGAGTCAATATGAGACAAATCAACCGATCAATCAAATAATACACTTTGAATTTCTCTGTTTCCACCAAAGCACAACACAATTCAGGTATTGTTGATAGATTCTTCAAACTTGGATGAATGGAAGCATCAATAATAAAATGTTGTAGTTGAGATTTCAAAATCATCTTCTCTTGCTCAGTAAAATCATCAGGATAGTATTTTTCCACAAGAGTGCAAATATTCTCAATGTTGAAAGCATTATAGTCATCCTTAGGAACTAAATGAGAGCTAAGTGTCAAAAGCTCCAATGCTTTGTCATTAAACCAATTATTCAACTCAAGCAATTGTTTATCTATGGTAGCTAAAAATATTTCAACTCTGTAATGGTGTTCTAATGTGATATGTTCCTTTTGTTGACGAGAGCGCCCTTTTTGTAAAGGAGCATTAAAGTTGGGAACATCAATTTCATGTTGCTCACAAAATAATATCACATTTTTCAATAAATCTTGTCAACCATCATCTCTTAATTTTTAAGTGAGAACTTTTGTAGTATGAACTAAATTCATTGCATTTACTATATCTTGAGATTGTTCCTGTAAAGCTTGACAAAGGATATTTGTTACTCCCATGATCTCTTTCATAAAATGTAGAATAAATATAAACTCAAATGAGATCAAAATATTATAAGCACCATCAGCCTCTGCTCTTTGAGAATAAGTAGACCCATCAACAATAATCTTTTGAAGAACATAACAAGTTGCACCAAACATATTTATCATACTACAAATTGAGTTAAAATGAGAGCTCCAACGAGTATCACCTGGCCGTTTTAAAGTGCCAATTTGATTTTCCCCCTTACCACTTGCAAGTCCACCAATCTCAAGCAAATATTTAATTTCATCTAACTTTGCAGCTTGCAACTCATCATGTCGTTTACTAGATGAACACATAATATTTACAATGAGAATTAAATGATTGAAAAAGTGATGAACGGGAAAAACTTCTCTAGAGGCAGCAACCAACACTAGTTGTAATCGATGGGCATAACAATGAACATAATAAGCATAAGGACAATCCTTTAAAAATAGTGCTTGCAATCCATTCCATTCCCCTCTCATATTACTAGCTCCATCATAACTTTGACCATGAATATTACAAACATCAAGACCGTGTCGAGAAAATACAGCACACAGTTCTCTTTTAAGATTCAATGCTGTAGTGTCTTTAACATGCACAAGATAAAAAAATCTTTCTCGTATAAAGCCACTTTTATCAACAAACCTCAAAACAAGAGCCATTTGCTCCCTTTGTGATTCATCAACAATGATGCAAAATTTAGAATCTCCAATTTCTTTTCGAATGTGATCACGAACTTTACTTGACAGGATATGCAAAATTTCTTTTTGAATTTTATGTGAAGTATACTTAGAATTATATGGTGCATTTTCTAACACAACATTTGCAACTTTATCATTGAACAATGATAAGAGTTTTATCATCTCAAGAAAGTTACCTCTGTTTGTGGACTCTGGAGTTTCATCATGACCTATGAAAGCACAAGCTTGAAATGCTAACCAACGAACTGTAACAATAGAGGCCTTAAGGCGTAATCTATTCTTCATAATCTGGTTTGAACTTTGCACATTAATGATATTGCTAATGTGCCTAGACTGATTTAATAAGTCTTCACAAGATTTCACTGTTTTATTATGCGGTGAGCTAGGATCTCTTGCTATAAGATTGAGAAAAGCACAATTTTTTCCATCATTGACTTTTTTCCAAGCTTGAAATCCTTTGACAGTAAAAGTATCTGATCCAGGACGTCCATTTGACTTTGGAGTAAAGAGAAAACAAGGTAAACAATAAGCAGAATTTGTAATAGGAGAGTACTCTAACCAAGAAGGAAAGATGCTAAACCAATTATAGACAAATCTCCTTGGATTTTTATCTCCAGTAAGAGGATAACTTGTAAGTTTAGGTTGGTATGGACCCCATTTTAAGTAAGCCCTTCATACTTCATCTCTTTGATTAACGGGATATTGCCATATTTGAAGTCGTTGGCCCGGGTCACGCACCAAATTATCAAATATCAAATTCATTAGAAGCAACCTTCAAAATCTTAGAAGGTTGTTCCTCACATTTAGATGTTGGAGTATTTTCAAGATTATTCTTTTCATGTAGTGATATGCTACTTTCCTCTTTATCACTAACTTTTCTCTTGAAAAATGAATCAATTTTCTTGCTCTTCACCATTATATAATTTCAAGATAGACTTATCACTTACAAAATAATCTAAAAATAATTTAGATAATTCAAACAACTATAAAACAACTAATTCAAGATTCAATAGTCAAGACAACTAAAATTGAAAATACTTACAAGCTATATATGATGCTCCTTTAATTAGCAAATTGAAATTTCATTTCATCAAGTCAAGTGCCTCAATTTTAAGCAAACAAACCTGTAAATTTATTTGAGATAATTATTTTCATACCTATTTAAGAAATGTGATATGAACTTTAAAATAAAAATAAAAATAATAAATTAACAACAATCAATAAAGAAATAGTAATTAAAAATAGGATAAACTTACATTACAATAAAAGAAATACATCATATGATATAATTTTATTAAAATAATATATATTATTAGTCATTTGTATAGCTTATTTCGTACCTCCAAAATAATAGGTACCTCAATCACACTTTTTTTCCATTCTACATCTCCTTTTCTCAATCACACATTTTCTCTATTTTATACCTCCTTTTTCACTTTTTATTATTTATTTTCTGACATGATGGTAGATGGAAAAACCACAAGCCATAGCGCTGCACACATAAGACCATCAACGATAAGATAACCAGTGGCTTGGCAAAAAGAGGAAAAGCAAAATCAGAGAAAAAAACCTAGGGATTCACTAAGAAGAGTCAAAATTTAGACTCATTTTAATTGGGCATCTTGGGCCCTTGGCCTTTTATATATCTTTATTTGGGTTTTTGGGTTAGACAGCTTTTAAAATTTTTATATTCAGCTATTTTAGCATTTAATATTATATATATATATATATATATATATATATATATATATATATATATAACTAAAATTGGAGGGGGGCTATTTTACAATTATATATAAGGAAAAAAAATTTCTTGGGGGGGGGGTGGTTACCCCTCCCTGTCTAAGGGAAGGTTCGCCCCTGTAGGTGAAGAACGATAGAGGAACCAAAGAATGAAGGAGAAGAATGACAGAATGAAGAAAAAGGGACAAGTAGACTGAATTTAACGACATTTTTTTTAAATTGTTGTTAAATAAATACAATATTTGCTAAACCTTCGTTATTTAATCATAGATTTTAAAAATCATGGTTAAGACTATTTTTAATGATGTTTTTATAAGTAAATCATTGTTATTTAACAGCAGTTATAAAATTGTCTTAATATTACATTTTAGGAATGGAGCAACGGATTTCTTAACTGTCTCTAAACTTTTGTCATTAAACCATCATTTTTTTGGTAATATTTCTCTCAAAACATTGCTACAGAAAGTGACTATGAACTTATAATGCTATTCAAAGAGCTATAATAAAATATTGCATTGTCTATCGTCATAAATCTCACGTTTTCTCTTCTTAACTGCCATTTTTTCTCTTCTTCACTTCTCTCACATTTTCTCCTCCTTGAGTTTCAAAGTTCTCATATAGCAAGGTTTTTTTTTTCTCTCTCAGTTCACTTTTACAATAAAATTGGTAAAAATTTATCTTCTAACTTCTAATTTGTTAATTCAGTGTTTTTATTCATATATGCTATGGGTGTACTTACATATCTAGTAATATTTTATATTTTAGTATAATTTTTAATTTGGTACTGATTCTTACAATACATTTCACAATCTATCTATTTATTATATATAATAAAATTAGAGTTAGGTTGTCATATTTTGACCAATGACACTCTAAATTTTTTATTAATAAATTAAAAATATATAGTTAATTACAAAATTAAATGAAGTTTTAATCTATATGTATATAATAAAATTGAAAAGTAAAACTGTAAGTCACAGTGTTATTTGTGGATAAATGGTACTCTAAATTTTTTTTTAATTTCTTTTTTTATATTTGAAATTTTGAATATATATAACAGTACAAATTAAGACTTTGATAAAATTACTTACGTGTCAACTCTTTTCTAAATTCATTCCTTCGCCATCGTGATAGAAAGAAACCAAAAACTGATCCCAAAAAAAAAAAACTTTCCGGCTACCACACTTAAATCTCTCTTAAGTCACCACCCATGGCCAAAACTTCCCTCGTCACAGGCCATTCACAGTATATATTTTGAAAATTAAAATTTCATGAAGTTTAAAAATTTAAAAATTAAAATTTAATTTAGCTTTCAATTAATTAAATTATTCCAACTAATTATACATGAAAATTATTGATAAATTCATAGTGCAGCAACTTTATTTTATCACTGATATAACTTCTTTTTAAGCTAGGGGATTCGTCTTCTTCCTTCACTTCTGAGCTCTTTGGGTCCAAGGAGCCGCACATATCTTCATCTTCTGGGATTCTCGGGTCTATATATATGTTCTCCTTCGTCGAATGTGACATTTTCATTATTAGAGCTTCTATTCTGTTTATGTTTTATGTATTTGTTTAGTTTAATTTTGTGAGTTCAATTCAATCTCTTTTTTGTGAGCCGTGGATTCCTACCATATTGGTCGCGCTCTAATCAATATTTATAATTTCCTTTTACCTGTATCTTTCACCCAATTTCATTCAATCTTTGCAATCCAATCAGAACAGAAACATTCAGTGAGCATTTATGCCTAATGAATTACTAAGAGTTTAGTTTTGGAGGTTTTGTTTTGAATCTAAAATTTGGGTTGAATTGTTTTGAATCTATATTTATATACTAAAATGGCTGTTAACATTGCATTTTGTCCGAATTAAGCTATTATTTTTTTAAAAATAAAAAATACACAAAAAAATAAAAATACAAAATATAGCAAAAAAAAGTTTTTTTGTTTTAATTCATAAGCTTAAAAATGAAAAAAAAAGTACAAGAATGTATGTTTTGTTTTATTTTAATTTATAACTTCTAAATTTTCCAAAAAAAAATAGAAAATACCAACAATAAAAAAGTTTAGTATTGGGCTTGACACAAAAATTGTGAGCTAGGCCAAAATAATTCATTCCTTTTAACCAGAAGACTTGGTATTTTTCTTAAAAACTTGATCTAATAAATTTCCAGGGTAATAAGATTAATTTTTTAAAAAAACGTCAGATAAAATTTCTGATTTGAAAATATCAAAAAAATCATATTTTAAATTTTTTTTTCAAAAAAAAGGTTATAGAAAACGACAAAGGAAAATGACACGTGGCGTGAGGAATGAGATCTCTTCACCACACGATAACGGAAAGAAGGGAGCATCAGGGATGAGCCATTTTTGTACACTGAATAATAGAATTAAGCATGTGAGAAAAAGAGAAACGAGAGAGGGAGAGAACAGAAGCTGGAAGCGAGCAAAATAGAATCATCAGGGGGCCATTTAAGAGAGAAGGGAGCTTATTCTTTCTAACGGGAAGCATACACCGTGATTGACACAAGCCATAGCTATCACGATTTTTCTCGTTAGTTGAAACTTGCCCATTAGCCAGCCCGATCCACTAAAAATATTTGCTTGATATTTTTCTCTAGTACTTTACAAAATCGAATAAAATTAATTAAATTAATCTGCACCAATTCAAAATAAAAATAAAATTGAGTATAAATAATTTAAATCAATTTTTCATTAATGAAAACCAATTGGTTTAATATGAGTTGAAAGAAAGTGTGTGTGTGTGTGTGTGTGTATATATATATATATATATATATATATATATATATATATATATATATATATATATATATATAAAATATTTCATTATATACTATATTTAATATTTTATTTTATTTGTAAAAAAATACATGGACCAAATTAAAGTAAACTAATTTTTAATGTGTCCATATATTTAACGTAATATTTTTATTTCATACAACATTGTAAGTTTATAATTGCACAATATAATTTTTTTTAAATTTTATGCAGTACTTTTTTTATCACAAATAACACATAAAATCTTTTTTTTATTTCATCTATTTTGCTTGAATACTATAATTTACGTCTTTCCATACTTTTCTATCATTTTGTATAATGAATTCAAGATATTTAAAACTTGTGACTTGTATTTATAAAATGTTTTTCAAGTTTACCTCTAAATTCGTATTTGTACACTTTTTATTAAAATTACATTTCATATATTCTTTTTTATTTTTACTTATACGAATGTTATGTACTTCCAAAATTTGTCTCTAATTTCACATTTATTTCTTCTTTCAATTCATCGACGAGGATTATATCATCTACAAAAATATATATTGGAGTCCTAATTCTTGGATTTGTTCAATAATTCTGTCCAAAATTAAATTAATAAGATATGGATTAAAAGATAAACCTTAATGTAGTCTTTTAATTATGTCCTCATTTTGTATTTTTACATAAGTAGTTATTCTATCGTACATATCTTTAATTACTCGAGTATAGACAATACGTCTTTTTTTTTCTCTAAAAATTTCAATAAAACCTCTCTTAACACTTTAACATACACTTTTTTCAAATCGATAAAAGCTATATGCAAAACTTTTTTATCTGTTTGATATATTTCCATCAATTTTCGTAGTAAGTAAATTACTTTTATGATTAATCTTTTTGGCATAAAATCAAATTGATTATCTGTGACTCGAGTATATTATCTTAATATTTGATTAATGACATTCTCTCATAACTTCGTAATATGACTCGTAAATTTAATCTGTTTATAGTTAGCATAATTTTGTATGACTATTTTATTTTTATAAATAAAAATTAAAATACAACTCATCCATTCATCTGGCATCTTTTAAATCTCATTCAATAATAATGTCACTTGACAAATAAAATTATGCGATTGTATACAATTTGATCACTAAAGCCAATACAAAAATTTTAACTAATTATTTTTTAATAAAATTAATTAAAAGATTGTTATCAGATAAATTTTTGTTCAATACTTTTCTCCACGGCTCTATAAATAGAAGCCCAAGTCCAAACTATTTGCATAAGAAAGGAATATCCTACTCTTCAATACTCTCTATCGCTCTACGGCACCTCCAAACAACATTTGAGAAAAATTAAAGGTTTTCACTGAAGAACAAGAAATAGATATTGTGAACTTGTTTGAAAGTATTTTTAAATATTTTTTTTTAAAATTAAAAGAATAAAAAACTTATTTGAATATAAATTTTAAAAATAATATTTAAAAATATAATGGTGTGATCTGTATGATAGTTAAAAATAAATTTTGATAAATTATTTATAATTTTATCATTAATGAAAATAATTTTTTTTTATTTTTTAAAAAAATTTAAAAATAATTTTGTGCAAAAAAAGAAAAAAATTTTAAAAAACTTTTTTATGAGTTACACTTTTACAAAATAATTTTTAAAAATAATATAATAAATAAATAAAATTTGTAAAATAAAAAAAAAAACTTATTTTAAAAACAATTTCTAAACAAACACTATCAATCTCTGCGTGTTCTTTAAAAAACTAAATTTGTATATACAGGTATTAATATCAAATTTGAAGATTAAGATAAATTTGATGTCATATAATTCTATCTCCATTCTTACCCTTTTCTCTCTTCCACTGCACCCAAATTCATGTGACCTTTATATTCTCTATCAAATATTTTTCCTTTTATGGGTTTTTGTACAAATACAGAAGCTTATGCAAGCTCTTTTTATTAAGTCTGACGTAGTTTGATTGGGCTCTTGATCCGAAGGTATGGCAAGCAAACCTTTAAACCAATTGTAGGCCCAAATATGTCAAAAGGATCAGAATGATACAAACTAAGCGTTGGCCTTGCCTGCAAGCCTTTTTTGTTAAGTCTGGCATGGTTTGATAGGGCAAGCCAACCTTCAAAACATTATGGGCCATGAGCAAAAAATAAAAACGTATTGTACGCCAAAATATGTCAAAAGGATCAGAATGGATTTAGTCCAAAAATAAAAGAAATCAGAATGGAGATGCAGGGCATCGAACCCTGTACCTCTCGCATGCAAAGCAAGCGCTCTACCATTTGAGCTACATCCCCTTGCCTTGTAGGATTTTTCCCTATTTATTTATATCATTTAAATAAATGACGAAAATGGAGCTATCCACGGGCAAAACTCGAAGCATACAAACAGTGAAACCGAGTCGCATCGCAATTTGGGGATAAGCGGATAAGAAACAAACTCTCCCACACCAAAGCCAGAGAGGAGAATGGCTTCGACAATGGCGTTAACGTTGTCTCCTTGGTTAACAAGTGGAGGCCTGAAGGCCCGCATTCCTTCAGCTTCTCTTACATTCCTCACTGGTTCAAGACCAAGATCCCTGTCTTTGAATGTTGCCCACAATTCCTCCTCCACTCGCTCTGGCCTGCTTCACTGCTCCTTCCTCTGCTCTTCTCCTTCTCTCTCTTTCCCTTCTTCCGTTTCAGGTAATTTCGTCATCACTTTTCGCAGCTTCTGCTTATAAATATATTTATTTAATTATTTTGGCATAGGAGAGGGTGTTCTTTCCTTCCCAATGTGATTATTTCCGAAGCATTCTATGAATATTGTTGAACCGTGTCTTTCTGATAGCAATTTTGAAGTGGCCTTTCTGAGTTATGGGGAGGAAAAATAATTGAAGTGGACAAAATGTTGGTATGCCAACCAAACAATGAGCTTTATAGTAGGAAAGATTAGGAGAATGGGGCGATAATGCTCTCTTGTCAATATATCCACTCTTGGTATGTGAATTATTTGATAAATAAAGTAAATTATTTCCTGATGGGTTCTTAATTATATCACAGAAACTCCCTTGCCATTTTGGTTTGTTAGAAGAGCGGGCAGTGAGAGAAATTAGAGAGAGAGTTAGAGAAAAGGATTAGAACATAGATCTTTGAAACTTTAATGTAACTCTTTCATCACTATATTTTACAATCCTTGCTGCAAAATTTCCTGTTTATTCCTATAAAGAAAATATCAATGAAGAGCAGGAGATTGTGTTATTATGAATGCTATACAGAAGTTTGTTTCATGTTTTTGTTTTCCGCCCTTGTCATGCTTAATTATTTATAACTCTGGAAATATATAATAAAAAGCTTTCTTCAGATTTGGTATGACTTGCTTTCAGCTAAATTCTCAATTTTCAGGTTTATCACTGGGTTTGGATTTGAAATCTAGTGTTGGCACTAGAAGAGAAAAAGGCAGCAGCCTAGTAGTAAGGGCAGGCAAAGCTGCCCTTTGTCTGACCAAGAGGAACAGATCAAGAAAATCCTTGGCACGGACTCATGGTTTCCGTAGACGAATGAGAACCACAAGTGGAAGAGCAATACTAAAACGCCGACGTGCCAAGGGACGGAAGGTCCTTTGCCCCAAGTCTAACCCCAATAGTGGCAAACGTGCTTAAATTTATTGTATTTCAGTAGGTAAAAGTATTAATTCCTATGAACTTGTGTAGATTCCAAGTGATTTTCCCTCAAACATTGGTTTTTGTACTCTTTATATTTGAAAACTCTCATTCTTTCTCGTGATCAACTTTGTCTTTGTCATCTACCATTTAGTTAATTGCGTAGTTACTTGTTCCAAAGATGGTTGTTGCAACTCAAATCACAAATTATGCTTGATGGAATGACAAATTCAAACACTTGAGATAGTTAGCTCTACATTTATGGTGTTCTTTGTTATTCTAGTTTGGACTTGGATTCATCAGTTGTTTGTATTTTGATCTACATTATATGATTGAGTAAGTTTTGGTGAATATTTCATCTTTAATTGTACCATTTCAAATTGCCTCTTGTTGATAGCAAGGGATCTATCAATTCTTATGCTTTAAAGTGAAACTGTAGCATTACTCGTCAACATATCCCTTAAATTGGTGGATGCTATTGACAAGAGGTTTAAGGCTCAATGATGTGATTTCCCCTTTTTCTCCCAGCTATTGTCCCTTGTGAAGGGTGTTTATGAGAAAAGCAGTGGAGGTGGGTCAGTCTTGACAATGAAGTGGTTAAGCCATTTGATCTATAATTAATGTTTGTCTGCTTCAATGTATTGGTTGGAGGTACAAACGTTCCCCAATTTTTGCAATTTTATTTAATTTCAGTGATCTTTGCACTCAACAAATGGTATGATAATCATGTTCTTCTGTAAACGTTCATTAAAAGGCATGAGAGGAAGCTATCTGATCTGGTGTGGTCATTGCAGTAACTGCTAACCAAGCTAGTAGGCACTGCCGAAAAGCGTAGTTGATGCAGTGATCAATATGCCTGAGCTGTTTTGTGTCTTGGATTGTTTTGGTGTTCATCAACATTTGTAATGTAATGCTATGTCTTCATCTTTTACTGACTAGTTTATGCCAGTTGGAACCTTACTTACAATTTGTAGCCTGAACAATTTAGATGTGGTGATCTTAGTAGTATAATCACCTTGTATCCTACATTGGTGGCAAGCTATTTAACATTTCTTAAGTCAATAAATCGGTTAATGTTAGCCTGTCAGTGAAGTTCCCTTAGTTGAACTTTTCCATAAGTACCAGTAAGTTTAAGATCATCAATATTGTGGTCACAATACAAACTCAAGAACACGTGTAGCTGTTGCCTAGAAAAGATGAGATGTATGTCTCATTGATTTAGATTATTTCAGATTTTCTTCATAGAATCTGTGCCAGTCCTATTCAAAATTGTGATATAGATGTGATAGACTTTTCTGTAATTTGTCAAGAGATAGGAGCTATGAAGCACAAACACTTTAGAGATGGAGAAGTATTATGTCTAATATTATCATATTGCATTATTCTTATTATATCGTATTTTGTATTTATATCAATATTCATACTTATTAAGATTGGAGATTATATACCAAGCATGCCTATGATCTTTAAGATGTTCCAAATAGTGGTAGTGAGGATTTTGATTGCCTATCACCGTGTGAATGATGTCTTTCTGGTGCTCTGATATTAAGGAAACTTACTTTTGGTCACTCAATAAAGCAAGTGTCCAAATATAAGACTGTAATCCAGATAACTGTAAGAGAAACAATTGCATATGTTGTGTGATTCTTTGTAGCGATGTTGAAGAATCAAGCTTCATGTGTTGTGTGATTCTTTTGTGCCCTACTAAATAATTTTCTCACTTTATCACCCATTTCTATTAGTATTAAATTTTGTTTTGAAATATTATTTCAATAATTTTAAAATTAAAAATATTTTAAAAATAAATAAAAATTTTATAAAAACAAAAAAAATTTTAAAATGTTTTAAATAATTTTATATAATATTTTTTTAATTTAAAAAATTTTAACATAATATTAATAGTATAAATATATAAATTTAAATAATATAGTATTAAATAATAATATTATCGGTTAAATAATATTAATATAATTAATATTCTTAAAATTTGACAATATTTGATAAATATATTGTTAATAAAATTATATCTTAAATTTTATTAAATTTAAATATAATTATTTAAAATTTATTATAAATACTGTTAATAAAATTTTTAAATAAATAAGTTGAAAGTTAATGACTAAAATTATCTTACAATTTATGTTTTATAATGGTTTTATAACTAAAAAATAATATAAACTTAATAGGAAGTTAAAATTATTTTATATTTTAAAATATTATCTTTAAAAATAAAAATACTTTAACCAAAAATATATAAAATAATAGTTGTATTAAAAATATATTAATATTTTTTTAAATAATTATTAATATGTAGAAAAAATCAGGGTGGAATAGTGGTCTTAGGCGTAGGCTATGCTTTGTAAACAAGTTATAATTATTTTAATAAAAAAGAGATAATAAACAAAGGAAGTGAGGAAGTCAAATATATCATGTTTTTGGGTTTATTGCAATATGCAGGCTTTAATGATAAGCTATAGAGAAAGACTTAAAAGATATATTTGACTTCCTCACTTCCTTTGTTTATTATCTCTATTTTATTAAAAAAATTATGACTTGGGTTTATTGCAATATGCAGGCTTTAATGATAAGCTATTGAAAAAAATTTAAAAGATATTTTGTTTGGATATGAATTCTCTGTTGCGCTGCCGCGTTTTGTCTTTTTTATTTTATTTATTTATTTTAATAACATTATATTTATTTTAATTTAATTAAATCACTAAAATTATTTAAAAAAAATTCTACTTAAAAAATTAGTTTTTTTAAAAAATATTTTTATCTTAATTTTATAAATAAAAACTTAATAAATTTATTTAACTAATTAAAATAAGAATTTATTTAAATTATATAAATTTTTAATTATAATATATATGAACATATATTTAACACAGTTATTTATCTCATTTAATTTTTTTTATTCTAAATTTATTTTAATAACAATAAATTTATTTTAATTTAATTAAATCACTAAAATAAATTAAATTATATTTTTATTAGTTAAAATTATTATTTAAAAAATTATATTTTTATATTAACTATGTAATTATAATATATAAAAAATATGTTAAATATTTATTAATAGAATAAATCTAAAAGTATTTTTTAAAATAAAATAATATTTAAAAGATTAAATTGATAAAGTTAAATTAAAAAAATTAAATTAAAATTGTATATGTCTTTAAAAAAATTCAAAAAAAATATTTATTTTAAAATAAAATAAAAATTTATTGTTATTTTAAGTAAAATGTTTAAAAAATTAAAATTTAAAACAATTAAATTAAAACACATATTTTTAAAATATTAAAATAAAATTTGGCTCTTTTACTTTTAAATTTTAAAATTTTTTGATAATTTAATTTAATGAAAATAAATATATTATTATTGAAATAAATTTTTAAAAAAAGAATTAAAAATCAAAACGCGACAAAAAAAGCCATATCCATTTTGTTTCCACTACGTTGTTTCGTCTCTGACAATAACAAAAACGACGATCATTTTCATCAAAACAACACGTTTGCTTACTATAACATGCAGCTTTTATGAATGGCCTTGGACATGAACCAAGCACTCTACCTTCATATGTTGTCTCTCTTCAAGTCATTTTAGGGGCTGTTTGCCATCCCGTAAAATCTTTTTTTTTTAAATTTCTTTTTTAATTAGTATTATGGATAAATCTTTTGTCAAGCACTTTATCAATATTGTTAATGTTAATATTTTTAATTTTACTTACTTCAAAAATGTTTTTTTTTTCCTAATTTTTGTTTCTCTTCCATGGCATGGCAGACAATAACATTCCCTATGAGATAAGAATTGTACGAGTAACCAAGGAAGCGGTTGACAGAATAATTAGCAAATAAAACAAGGATAAGGAAATTATTTGACCCAAGCAAGCAGTAAAAAAATAAAGAAAGTAATTTCCATGAAAAGTTATAATGAAAGCATCAAAGGTTTCATGAAAGCTTAAACGTTGCTATCTGTAGTTATTCAAAACAGAAACTATCATATTCTACCCTCAAGATAATAATTCACAATCTTACAGCCAATGTGAAAATAGATCCTAGCAGTTTTTAAACTATTTAAGCAATTGGATAAGCTTGCATATCAATTACACGTAATTTTCCCTTCATGTAGCCATCCTCACCCCGGATCAGGCTCCATGAGTTCTTGATCAACCTGTACTTTGGCCATCTTAATAGTTTACGTATGTAATTACAGCGACCCCAAGATTGATTGAGTCCTCACATGGCCCTTCATATATATCCCTCCACAGTAAAACTGAAAACCATCACCTAATACAGGCTACATGGCCGTAGCTTCTTGTTCTTCGCTGTTGGGTGGCGCGTCTACGAAACCCTTTATCTTGGCTGTATGTTATCCTGCCTTCTCACTGTCACAAGTTCCATCAATTCCATAATATGGGATATCTGCTTCAATGGCCAAACCTTTTTTCTCCACAATATATTTGAAGGCTTCATCCATGATAGCTCCATCATGGCAAGGTTCTACTCATCAGTACTAGCACAGTCCATGGAGAAATACTCTTTGGCAATGCTCTCTTATACTGTCTTAGACAAAGTCAAAGCTGATCAATCAGGTGGTGTCCTGTAGGCACTCCGATGCCCAAGTCAATATATATGATATCAAGATAATAAAATGTCAAAATATCCATACTTGAGCATATAAGATTTTACTTATAGATGAGTTTTGATGTATTTTGATTATTATTGACCATATAAGGCTTTGAATTGACTCTGTAAGTTTGTACAAAGTGTATGGACTAAATTTATCGTTAGGCTATTTTGTTGACATCGCAGGTGGCGTTGTGATTCATAGAGTGGTGTTTTCACTGTCTGGCATTGGGCTCACCTTTGATAGGGTCTATGATAAGCTATCGTGGGCGCAAGTAGTGTAGTTGTCTTGGTGGGTAGATGGCTCAGGTGGGACTAGGCTCTTCTAGAGCCTCGCTAAGCTTATAGGCTCAATTGGACCCATGGCTCAGGTGGGACTAAGCTCTTCTAGAGCCTCGCTAAGCTTATAGGCTCAATTGGACTCTCAGGGCTCAGCCAAATTATATATCATCAGTCCACTAGTTGTTAGCTCAAACATTGCCATAACTAAAAATGTCCTACAACTTTCTACTTAAGAATCAATTATGATGAGAGAATTTTAGATAGCTCAATCTATAAAAAAACAAGTAAAATAAACCAATTATAAATAATTATTTAAGTATGTTAGACATAAGTTTCATTTAAAAGTGTTTCAACTACATGTGAAAATCCGCACTTGCATAACTAAGTTCTAAATGAAAGATTATTAAAGAAAGAATATCTAGAACTATGAGGAAAAAAACAAGAAAAAAAATCATAATGCAAGAATGGAATGGCGGTGGAATAGTGGAACTATCGGAAAAATAGTGAACCGTCTTAACAAGTCTGTTTAAAAGCTAAAGATAATGTAACGGAGTGCAGAAAGTGGTAGCAAGTGAAAGCAAGGGAAGATGTGGAGAGCATTGAATTGTGGTTTGAGTGTCTAAATTGTGAGTATTAATTAAAAAAAAACAAGGTGTTTCTTTAATATTTTATCCTTTAGTATCAGAGTCAGTATACAAAGACGCAGTCATAAACTATGAAGTTATTGGTATGTTACTAAAATAGCAAGGGTGTAGAAATTTTTGCCGATCACAATACAGTTCACATAAAAATAGCAAGAGACGATTTGCTGCGTATTCGTTCGGGTCACCTAAAGAGAAAATTGGACAAAAAGGCAATAAGTATATTTTTGTAAAGTATGATATTTGAAAGAAAAAATTTAGGTGTTGCAACTCCAAAATAGGACCGTGTTCCTTACTAAGGTGGAATGTCATGTTTGATGAAGTTTTCTCTTAGTGGTCACCACAGCAAGTGATATTACCAAATTCAAAAGAAATTGAAGCTAAGATTCAAGAAAAAGTGGGTTACCAAAAGAAAGGGGAAGGAGAACATGCAAGAGACACTACAACAAAACCGTGGCATTACGGCGGTTTTTTAGTAGGTTTAACGACGGTTCCGACCGTCGTTAAACCCATTAACGACGGTTTGTAAACCGTGGTGGAACTGTAGGTCTAACGACGGTTTTATCAACCGTGGGAATAACCGTCGCTATGTCTGGTTTAACGACGGTTGTTATAACCGTCGTTAAACCAGACATAGCGACGGTTCTAAACCGCCGTTAATAACTATTTTTAATTAATAAAATTAAATATAACGACGGTTTTTGACAAAAACCGTCGTTATATAACGACGGTTTTTACCAAAAAACCGTCGTAATTTCCTTTTTTTAAAAAATTATAACGACGGTTTTGAGCTAAAACCGTCGTTATTTCTATTTATTTTTTAATTTTTTATTATTAAAATTAATTAAAATTTTTATAACAATTTTATTTATAATTTAAAATATAATATTTTATATTATTCATAAAACTACTAATGCTGTTTTGATTATTAAATTTTTATGTAAAATAAAAATTAATTTATATTTTTAATATTTTCTAAATTAATTTTTATATATTTTATTATATAATAATTAAACGTTTGAATTATTAACTAAATACTAAAGATGCATAAATTATTCAATTATAATGAATCTTCATATACAAAAAAATTTATATACAGAAAATTAATAGTAACAAAAGTGACGAAATTACATATACAAATATAATAACTAAATCAAGTTTCTGGACCCTACGGATGTTGATCACGCTGATGTCCACTACCACGATCGCTGGGGTCCTGAAAAATCAATTTTGTTTGTTAAAATTTTGAATGTTATTAAAATAAACAAAATTATACCAACAATTTTTATGTATTAAAATGTTACCCTGGGTGCGGGACTATGAAGTCCTGAAATTTCAGGTGGCAGCTGACCCTGAAATTTTTGTAACAGGAACGTCATAGCAGCCTCCATCTGTGCTTGGCGTGCTGCGAGCTCAGCATCTCGTCGCTGGAGGTCAGCGTCTCGCTCCTGCATAGCTGTCTTCAGGCGCTGCTGCTCGACGTCCCGCTCCTGCATAGCTGTCTTCAGGCGCTCCACCTCACTCTGTAAGTCGTGGTATGACGGCCCAGACTGTGAGCTCGACCCAGACGAACTACGGCCGAAGACTTGAGTTGGGCAAACACCCAACCCAAATCCTCGAACGCGGCCGGAGTGCTCCTTAGTGCCAAGAGCTCTCGCAAGTGAATCGGCCGTCGAGAGCTCTTGGGACGAGCTGTCCTCCTGCTGGATCGAAGCAATTTTCTCCTAACATTCAATAACAGGAAATTAATAATATTAAACATTATTAAAAATTAAATAATTATCCACTTAAGGTTGATAAGATTTTATTACTCACCGCAACAGCCCGAGCTTCGTCGTTGATGTACGATCCGTCAGCTCTTTTATGAGCTGCCGTCCATACATCACCACGAGTCACTGGACCCTGAAGCTCAATCTCCTGAATATTAAAATGATTAATCAATCAATTTATGATTATAGTCTTATAAACATTTTAAAAAACAAAATATTTATATCAGATTTAAACTTACCATCTCCGCCTTTTTGCGTGCAAGGCTCTTCGATCCAGTAGTGTGTAGCATTGTCAGCTGTCTTCTGTTCCGTTTATTCTTCGCAGCCACATCCTAATTAATCACATAGGAAAAATAATTAGTGACAATATTTAAAAGTTAAATTTTAAAAATATATATATTAACAACTTACCCTAGACTTCGCGTCTAGGCGATAGTCTACGAAAGTAGCCCACTGATCAGGTGGGATGCCTGTCGGGACTTCACTCCGCAACTGATCTCTGGTCTTCGTACCATCGTACGCTAGGCGAAATATATTGTATCGTGCTGCTCTCCATTTCGCTCCTAGCAACTGCATGATCAGTTTCTTGTGTTGATCCGTCACAATAAAATGTGTCTGCAAACGAAATTAAAAAATTAGTTACACATAAATAATATATAAATTACGAATATCTATAATTAATTGCAAAAGATATATGTTTTCATACCTGAATATTATTTACAAAGACATTCGTCTTCGACTGCTGAGGAATGCTCCTCCAATCCCTGTAAGAGATCGGGAATAATCGAAAGTTATCCCCGATGGTGCCGAGGAAGACACCGAGCAAACCGCCACTGTCTCCGATAGGCTGGTGGTTGTCGTTGAACTGGACAACCACCTTTGACTGCTCAGGCAGGGCCCATACGTCGTGGACAGTCAACTGTCTGGACGTCGTGTGCCCGGTCCCGTCTATCAAAATAATTAGTGACAATTATATATTTATATTACTAAGACAAAATTATTAAGCGCATAAAGTGTACATGATTACAATACTCACCGACTACATCAACTGTCCAACTCCTCCTGCGTCTGCGCTCCTGCTCACCGGGCTGATGCTCCGCCTCTACACCGCCAAAGATCGTCTCAAAATCGAACGAATAATCGTCATCCGGTGCCTGAGCGTTGGGTGGGGGGAGTGTGCAGGGGACGGCCTGCGAATCCAGTGGCTGGGAGTCGCTAAGAGGGACTGATGATGCGGCAGCCTCCGACTCCATAATGGGCTCTCCGCCCTCACTGATCGCCCCACGGGGCGTGGGAGTCTGAGAACTGGACGCCCCTGCCATTTCTGATCTAGCCTTCTTCATCGTCACTACTACTGGCAAAATGAATGTAATAAAATAATTATAAAATAAATTTTGCCTAATAAAAGTGATGGAAATAAATAAAATAGTATAGTAATTATAAGTAGTCTAAAATATATATAAATAGGCGGCAACAACAAAACTAATACCGTAACAAGCATAAATTAACTTCTTCTTCTGGAAACAATCTTTCTA
Organism: Gleditsia sinensis; assembly: GCA_037074535.1. Classification (NCBI taxonomy): domain Eukaryota; kingdom Viridiplantae; phylum Streptophyta; class Magnoliopsida; order Fabales; family Fabaceae; genus Gleditsia; species Gleditsia sinensis. Next base: position 18,072,546 of record CM073465.1, on the reverse strand, counting down.
AATTTTGCGTGTGTAACGGATCGCTCTCGTATATAAGATTTTCATCTTCATCACCCATCTCGTATAAGTCACGGGGTTTTAAATGCATCACTATACTCCAGTTCTTGTCCAACTCATCTTGTACATAGTATACTTGATGAGCCTCAGATGCCTGGATGTATGGTTCGTCATCATCATTTTCACCAGTGTGAATCAACCGAGAAAAATCAACCGATGTCACCCCGAAGTCATCAATTGCAATTCCTCTCGTTGTAGTTGTGTTGGCCCACATACACTTAAATAATATGACTGTAAAATGGCCATGGTAGTTTAACTCGACAATGTCCAACAGTTTTCCATAATACGGGACGCCACCAAATTGCATATTCGTATCACTAGTACTTGCATAACTCCTCGTCCCGAAAGTACCGTAAACTCCACTATTTTGAGATGTCATCCCTTGGTCTCGCTCTAAAGTTCGAAATTTGAATCCATTGACATTGTAAGCACTGTATCGACGTGCTCTATCTAGTGGACCAAGTGCGAGATATTTTAAATCAGCACACTGCGATCCATCAGCATCATTTGCGATCTGGAAAACGAATACAGGATGAGTTGTACTCATATTTGACATATGAATTAAATGTGACCATGTTGAAATACTTACACGATGCGAAAACCAAGAGGCAAATTCTCTGTGGACTTTTTTGTCTATCTCGGTAAATGATCGCGTACGACTTCTTAAACTATGCCGTACATAGTCTCTAAATTCCCTGTTGAGAAAACATTGTCTAAACACTTAATGCTACACAGGAAGAAAAATTGTATAATCATGTAGCTAAGTGTGAGTTAACTTACTGTAAGTAAGGATCAACTTCTTTGCAGTTTGTTAAGACATGCCGATGAGCCTACAATTTTTCCCGGGGAGAAATGGTGAAATAATCAAATCCACCAACTGGTCTTCCTATTGGTGGGAACAAACTCCTGTCAGACGTCTCAACATCGGGTCGATCATCCACACGAGGAGGACGATTGAAGACAGTGTCAACACCATCTATGTATCTGGAACAGAATAACAAAACTTCTCCTGCAATATACGACTCTGTTATTGAGCCTTCTGGCCTTGCTCTATTCCGCACGAAAGATTTAAGTTTACCCAAGTATCTAGAGAACATAGATTAAATGAATAAAATTGGATTAACAATAATGCAAGAAATTGGACAGACTGTGTTTTTAATGTTTTACCTTTCGACGGGATACATCCAACGATATTGGACTGGTCCTCCTAACTTCGCTTCCATGACCAAATGTACAGTCAAGTGCACCATGACTGTAAAGAAAGACGGCGGAAATAACATTTCAAGATGGCACAGCGTCATAATGATTCGATTTTGAAGTTGATCAAGTTCATTAACATTCAAAAATCTGGAGCACAGTTGCCGGAAGAATGAACAAAACTCGATCAGAACTGCAGATACCGGCTTCGGCAGTGTCTTTCTTATGGCTAATGGTAACACTTGTTCCATAAGGATATGACAGTCGTGACTTTTTAGTCCTCCGATCTTACGTTGTCTTACATCAATACATCTGGAGATATTACTGCAATAACCGTCAGGCACAGATACATTCTTAAGTGTTTTCAGAAATACTTCCTTGCCTGCATTTGTCAACGTGAACAAAGCAGGTGGATATTTACCGCCATCATCAGGCCACAACTCAGGCCTCACACCAAACTCCTTTAAGTCTTTCCGCGCGTTTACGTGATCCTTTGAACGGCCGGAATCATTAAGTAAAGTGTAAATGATGTTATCGCAGACATTTTTCTCAATATGCATTACGTCAAGATTATGACGCAACATATTATTTATCCAATACGGAAGTTTGAAAAATATACTTTTCTTACGCCATTGTTGAGTTCCAGCATCAACCGAACCCTGACTTCGAGAACGCCGTTGTTGAGTCCCAACATCAGTTTCCACATTTTTTCCAAAGACAAATTCAATATCATTGACTTGTCGGAAAATGTCTACACCACTCAGTTGCGGAGGAGGGTTTCTTCTTTCCTCTTTTCCGTCAAACCTATTGCGGGCCAGCCTGAATTTGTGACCCGGAGATAAGAAGCGGCGATGTCCCGTAAAACACCACTTCCGACTGTGAGGGAGACGGACTGGAGTAGAGTCAAAGTTACAGTACGGACAGGCTAATCCAGTATGAGTATTCCAGCCTGATAAACATCCAAGGCCAGGAAAATCACTGATTGTCCACAAAAGAGCTGCATGCATATTGAACATTTCTTTACCAAATGCATCGTACGTCTTAACACCTTCAACCCACAACTCCTTCAGCTCTTCAATTAGTGGCTGTAAAAACACATCTATATCATTCCCCGGTGCTTTTTTCCCTGGAATTATCATTGACAACATGAATGAACTCTGTTTCATAGACATCCAAGGAGGAAGATTGTACGGAATCAGCAGAACTGGCCATATACTGTAACTTGTAGATAGGTTTCCAAATGGATTGAAACCATCTGTTGCAAGGCCCAAATGAACATTTCTCGGATTTGATGCAAATTGAGGATTCAGAAGATCAAATCTCTTCCATGCCTCAGAATCCTTTGGATGCCTCATGATGCCGTCAGAAATTTTGGCTTCAGAATGCCATCTCATAAATTTAGCAGTTTTAGAAGACATGAACAACCTCTGCAATCTTGGCTTAACTGGAAAGTATCTAAGAATTTTATTAGGCACCTTTTTTCGCTTCTCCCCCTTTTGTTTCGGTTTCCACCTTGGTGCTGAGCACTTACAACAAGTTTCTCTACTTTCATGCTCACCCCAGTATAACATACAATCATTCTGACATGCGTGAATTTTTTTGTAGTTCAATCCCAACTTATTAATGATTTTTTTAGCCTCGTAAAATGAAGGCGGAATCTTGGCATCTGGGAATACATCGACAAGCAACTCAAGTACCATCGACATTGCTTTGTCGCTTAGGCCGCACAAACACTTGATGTGATACAACTTCACCAAGAAAGACAGTTTTGAATACTTTTCACACCCTTCATAGAGCGGTTGTTCACCATCTTTCAGTAACTCATAAAAATATTTGACACTATCATCCATCCTTTCTGCTGACTGCGGATCTGGCATATCCACAGAAGCGATGCTCTCATTTTCGGGGTGAATCCCGAATGCATCACGGACTATGTTCTGGACATGGTCATCTCGAACTATGGGTTCTGAGACCTCAATTGGCATTATAGCATGTCCTACAGCAGGTTCTTCTGTAATCATTTCTCCGTGCAAACTCCAAAAAGTGTATCCCTCCGGAAATGGTTTGACGATCAAATGTTGGCGCACGACCTCGATGAGTTGCCATTTTTTGAATCTACACTTTGGGCATGGGCATATTATTCTACCTTCGACCCCAGAGTTAGCATTTGCGAATTCCAAAAATCCGTCTAAACCATTTAGGTACTCTATTGAATGTCGAGGTTTATTGATCCAAGATTTATCCATTTCTGAAATATTTATAAATTTAGATATCAATTAACTTAAATAACTCTTAATCTGAACTAAAAGAAAACATGACTATTTTACATGAGAAGGGATTTGCAATTGATTGTGCATAAAACACAACACATTTTGAAGAGGTGTAAAATGTTTTACATGTAAAACATTTTTGACAAATTTTATGATAATAGACATTTAATGAAGCACTAAATAAAAAATCTTCGTTATTGTCATTAATTAAAAGGATGAGTTTCATGATCAAATCTCTACGAATCTGAATTTTTTGGAAAAGACAGCTACTAGCAGGAAAGAAATTGAATTATGATTTTACATCTGCCGTTACAATTTTTATTATAGTATTTACATGGTAAAATTTCTAACGAACTCTTAAAGGGAATTGAAATTTCCAATTCCCTATCTGAAAAAGTAAAATCAGTGGCCCACACAAGGGCCATATATTGAAGAATAATTCTACTCAATTACATTTAAGATATTGTTTGTTCCTTAATAGAGAATCTAGTGTAATTAATTAAAATAATGAGTTTCATGATCGAATTTCTACGAATGTAAATTTTTTGCAAAGGAAAAACCACTAGCAGCAAAAAATTAAAATATTATTTTACAGCTGCCGCAAAAATTTCAATTATAGTATTTACATGGTAAACATTCTAACTAATTCAGATAAGGAATTGAAATTTCAATTCCCTATTTAAAAAATTAAAATCTGTGGCCCATATAAGGGCCATATATTCAAGAATAATTCTACTCAATTACATATAAAATCTTGTTAGTTCTTTAATAGAGAATCTAGTGTAACAACAAAGTGCATTCAAAATTATTACACTACTAGCATACATATTAAAATTATGTTATTATAAATTTATTTCCATTTTTTAAAAATTATGTGTTTTTTTAAATGAGTTTTATTTTTTTAAAACTAATTCATAATACTAATTTTGTCTATTTATTAACATTTATTATTTTATCTCATCACCTGAATAAATATTTTAATATTTTATTAACAACTGTAATATAATTTGACTATTATTAATTTATGAATATTAATTAAATACGTTTATCAATATAATAACTACTTTCAATTTATGTTATTATTAATTCATTAAAAATTATTACACTACTAGCATACATATTAAAATTATGTTATTGTAAATTTGTTTTCATGTTTTAAAAATTATGTGTATTTTTAAATGAGTTTTATTTTTTTAAAACTAATTCCTAATACTAATTTTGTCTATTTATTAATATTTATTATTTTATCTCATCACCTAAATAAATATTTTACTATTTTATTAACAACTGTAATATAATTTGACTATTTTTAATTGATGTATATTATTTAAATACGTTTATCAATATAATAACTACTTTCAATTTATTTACATTAATTTTAATAATATTTGAAAAACAGTAAATAACTTGTATTTAAAACAAAATTTACTATCATTTTATACTAAATTAATAATATTATATATATTTCTTAAATTTTTATTAAAATATACGTATATTATAATATTAAACATCATAAATATCACAAAAATAACACAAAATTTAAAATTGATTCATACAATAATGTACATCACAATGACAAATATATTTATAACAAAAGTAGTAAGTAAATAAAATATCTAATATTATCTCAATCTAACATATAATAATTTGAAATAAATTCATTCAAAATCTAATTAATTAAATTACATACATTCAAAATGATTCTAAATAAATAACGCACAAAAATCAAAATTAAAGTGTCGTCGCAACGTCACAATATCTTTACAAAATAAAATAAAAAAAATATAAGAAAATATTTTGAACATACAATATAAAAAGAAATTAATCAAATACAATTAAAAAATTAAATGACATACCTTGAGAGTAAATAAAACACGCCGGAGATAACACTACAGTCAAAAAACTTTACCAGCACAATAAATAAATTCAGAGACTATATTATAGAAAAATAATCTATCAAGAAACTGTTGTAAGAAAAATAAAGGAGACCATCCAATTTATAGACGAATGCGCGGTTTAACGACGGTTATTAACCGTCGTTAAACCGACCAAAAACCGTCGCTAAATGGGTTTAGCGACGGTTTCCAAAAAAAACCGTCGTAACGTGTAACTTTAACGACGGTTTTTACTAGAACCGTCGTTAAACTACACGAACATCGAGTAACGGTCTGAATTTCGAACGTTATAACTTCACGACGGTTTTAATGAAACCGTCGTGATTTAACGACGGTTATAGTAACAACCGTCGTTATTTTACCACGGTTTTATGTTTAACCGTCGTTAAATCACAACGGTTTTACAATAACCGTCGTAATGTCCGCCAAATATTTCCCTTCGCCCCATATGACCACGGTTGGATCTTACCCGTCCGTATTTCACGACGGTTTTTTTGAAAACCGTCGTTAGGTGTCGAACTTTAACGACGGTTCATAAACCGTCGTTAAACTTGGCTTTAGAGACAGTTTTTTATGACCGTCGTTAAACACCCGTCGCCATTCCCCGCTTTTCTTGTAGTGAGAGATAAATAGATCGATACAAAATCTTTGGCGAGTAATCAGATAGAAATGAAGAGAATCCACAAATCAAGAAGAATGTAAGCTACAAATACAACCTGTTATGATTCAAAGATAGAAATGGAGTGCAGAATCATAGAACCAATAGTCAGAGGGTTCGAGCTGAAATTAACCAAATTTAGAGAATGCAAATCAAGTTACACCCCACTCTTTCCCCCTCGGCTCCTTGTATAGCTTACTACCTAAAGAGCTCACTGTAACATCCCTAATTTCATTTCTTTTATTGATAAAAGTACATAAATATTTAATTAATGAAATAAAATTTATTAGACAATATTTTAGATATCTAAGAAAATATAATCCTTAGAAATTCTTCACTTTATGTATATGCATAGAAAATGTTTCTAACATTAAGAGAACAAATAAAGAGGGAAAACCTAATAGGAAAGAAATTAGAAATAACATACTAAAGAGATGTAAAATTCTTGGATAAGGAAGATAAATTTTTAGAAACAAGTAAAGGTTTTAAAATTTCAAGAACATTGAATTAGGATAATTTTTCCTAATTCAAGAACTAGAGTTACTAAGTTTAAAATCTTTACCCATACATTTGGCTTTTACCTATGGACACTTCATATAGAGTTTTTCCACTTCACATAAGTTTCTAGCAAGTCATTAGATAACCTAAACAAGAAATAAAACATAGACTTGGATTAGGATATAATAATTGGACCAAAAGCCCAAAAATTATGAAAATGTGACTAAGCCCTCCAAGAAAGATAGAATTTTATCCAAAGCAAAGAAAATGGGTAGGAATAAGCCCATAAGGGGTAGGAATAAGGCCAAATCCAAGAGAAAAAATAAAATAAAATAAATTAGGTGATGATATAATAATGTAATAATAAAGATTAGGTTACATGGCATTAAGACAAAAATTTAGCAAGTGGTGTGATTCTACATTCATCATTTTGGCAAGTGGCATGATAATACTAGGCTTTAGGACAAAAACATTTATATCTTACACTCATAATTTTAGCAAGTGGTATGATAATACATGGCATTAGGACAAAACATTCATATCCCACACAAATAATATCAACCAAATAATGGAGATTCAAGGGCTAGAAATTTGCCACCTAAAAAGGCAAACCTATCATACTTGTTTAAGACAAAAGAAAATGGAAATGAATCCCTAAATCAAAGGGACTTTGTCCTTTATCTTAAGAACATATCATCATAATTTTCAAAATACAAATCTCATTTTCCTATGTATATCTTGACTAAGGAAGAGGAAGACAAAAACATAAGTTGTTTGTTTTTCAAAAATTCAACAAAGTGTATCCTAATTGTGATAAGGTAGACCCATTATCATGAAAGGTGTATTATTTGGTGGTCTATTTAAGCAAAACCCACCCCTACAATATTTTAATTTCATCCAAGTGAGGAAGAGAGATAAATAGAAGCAAGGTAGAGTGAGGACATGAGAGAAAGAGAGGAGAAGAAAGGAAGGAAGAAGAAGGAGAAGTTTAGAAGGCTAAGTACTCAAGGTAAGTTTAACAATATTTCTTTTTGAAGAAAACTTTTGAAACTTATAATATTTATATGAGATTTTGATCTTAAAACTTTGATGATTGGTCATGGATGTTACTATGTCATGTTACATATTGATCTTGCATGTGATGTATGTTTGAATACTTAGGCTGGTATAGAAAGTTCTGCATAGGTATGGCTATGGGTGGCAAAATTTTAAGTTTCTGTGTTTTAATTTCTGAAAATTATATGTAGGGAATTAAAATAAATGGTTAACACAAGAATTATAGCTATGTATGTCACGAATTTTTAGCCACTAGAATCATTCCAATTGGAGTCCATATGAGGAAGATATGAGTCGATTAGTAGTCAAAGGTTAGAAAATGGTTCATCAGGGAAGAATATGTTAGGATAGCTTTTGTATTTTAATTTCTGAGAATTATTTGTATGGAATTAAAATAAATGGTTAACATAAGAATTATAGCTATGTGTGTTACGGATTTTTAGCCACTGGAATCATTCAAATTTGAGTCCATATGAGGAAGATATGAGCCGATTAGTAGTCAAAGGTCAGAAAATGGTTCATCAGGGAAAAATATGTTAGGATAGCTTCTGTATTTTAATTTCTGGGAATTATCTGTATGAAATTAAAATAAATGGTTAACATAAGAATTATATATATGTATGTCACAGATTTTAAGCCACTGGAATCATTCAATTTAGAGTTCATATGAGGTAGATATGTTCCGATTAGTAAGCAAAGGTCAGAAAATGGTTAATCAAGGAAGAATATGTTAGGATAGTTTCGGTGTTTTAATTTCTAGGAAAATTCTATAAGGAATTAAAATAAATAGTTAACATATGAATTATATATTTATGTGTCACGGATGTTTAGCCACTAGAATCACTTAATTTGAAATTCTTATGTGGGAGATATAGTCAGATTAGTAAGTAAAGGTTAGAACCTACCCGAGAAGAAATAATATTGAATTTAAGGGAGTAATAACACCAAGATTTATTACTATTTTGCTGATATGGTTAACATAATAGTTTTAGATAATTGCTTTCCGTAGACACCAAGATCACCTCAATCGGAGTTAAAATGAGGGAGTTATGCTCTTATTAGTGAGCAAAGGTCACAAAACACGGCCAGGCCGTGTTCTGGGTGCTTCAAGCACGGGTTAGCCGTGTTCGGGGCTGTTTTTGAGTACATTTGAAGTATTTTTAAAGTATGGCCGTGTCTTGGAACATGGCCAGACTGTGTTGGAAGCTGGTGAAACCTATTTTCAACATTTTTCTACCCTAGATGAACCTCTTTAACTATAGGGTAATAGTAGAAATCAAATTGGAGAAAAATACTCTATAAATTTGTAAGAATATGTGTTAGAAATGATATAAATAAGAAGAAATTGACTAAAGGCCAAGCATAAAGAAAATGAAGAGATGAAATTAATATTTAAAAAAGAAGACGAATCTTATAAATGAAAATAATAAATGACTAGTATATGCCATAGCCATTGCTATTGTATGAACTTCTTACCATCTTAAGTGTGAAATTCTGACATGGAAATATTTTATAAAGTAATATTTGAAATAGTTATGTTCATGGCATGATTACCAATGATTTATGGTAATAATTATATTTTGATGAACATACTTGTTATTGAAAGCATATTTTTTGCTATCATTATGAAAAGAAAAGAAATGAGCACGGTCACATGGCAATCCGTGTGGTGCACCAGTAGGGGACGTCCTACCAACGGTTATGATCATGTTAATGAGAAAAGAAAGAGAAAGTGGGCCATGTCGGACGAAGCGAGAGAAGCCCGTACTAGAGAGTAGAAAATACTCACCCTGATCGGGGTAGCTTGATATGAGAATAAATTGATAGTCATCATATGATATTCTGAAAATAGTTAATCCTGTCATACCTATCATTACTGTATGATTCTTATGTGCATAGATATAATGCATTCATGTGACCAAAGATATTTTCTGTAGTTTATACAGCTGAACATGACGTGATGAGCTATATTGATGATGATTTATTGTTGAACTTACTGGGATTTAATTCTCACTATATTTCCATATCATGTTCAGAAAATTAGTTATGCAGATTTTTCTATAGCTCTGGCTTTTAGTGCATGTTGGATCAAGTACTTTATGTTTGGCAGATCCCAGAAGCAAATAAAATGTTTGTGGTCGAGTTGGCTTAGATCCCAGTGAAGGTGCAACCACCCGCACCTGTATCTCCGGAATTGGTCAACCAGAATAAATAAGATGTAGATTTTTATGTGTTTGATATGTTGTACATATGTTGTGATTAATGACATGTATGTAAACTCTGTATTGTATAAATTAAATAAATGTTATATTGAGTTAAGTTGTAACGAGGTAATAACTTCATGGTATTTTAAAAAAAAAATTGATACTTAAATGGAGTTGTTACACTCACTAGTCCTGTGGCACCCAAAGCAGTTACAAGAGTCTAAGAAATAAAGGAAATTAGGGACTGATTTCTAGTCAGCGCAGCAGAACTAGAAGGTAACAATGGAGCATCATCCAGGAACATTTTATCAACTAGAGCAAATATGAGTTCACAAACATCAGGATTACCTGAAAAGAAATTATTCTAGTATTTATCATTGAAGATCGTCTCGAATTTCCAGATTCAGCGATGTAATTTTCATCAAAAAATTGCTCCTTAGAAGTAATCTCCAATTTCAAACAAGCTTCGTAACTTTCATTTGTTTGGGCTTCTTTCACATTCAAACTTTCTTTTTCACTCTGAACTTCCAAATCCAACTCCTCTGTTTACGAACTCCAGACTTCGAGTTCATGACCTGAGACGAAGGCTGCGCAACTGCTTTGTGAACCGAGGATGAATCAACTGTCGTGGAAATTCGAGCTATTTTTCCACCAATAGCAAATTTAACAATGGCTAACAATGATAAATAAGAAGCAGAAAATCAAATAAAGAGAATACTAGGATTTGACGAGTTTCGGTCAATTGTGCCTACGTCCCCGGACACCACTACAAATATATTCCTCAGAGAAAATACAAAAGAGAGAAAATAAACTAAACCTTTAGAAGAGCTAGAAGGCTTCAAAGTTTGGTGTGAAATTTAATTAAGGGGGATGGCCTCTATATATAGCCTGAGATTGCCTCTCATTCCTAAGTTCCATTCGATGTGGGACTAAATTCTCAAAAACCAACAAATCTCCACCTTGGGAATAAAGTCCCAAAAGTTAGAAAATTTGCTCTCACAATAATACTATCTCTAGTAGTGTCTTTAAATGCACCTACAGTGCTACCCATCTGCAATCTTCACAATATTGATCAAGTTCATACAATGTTGAAACTTAATCGATGTCACTATCTTGGTCATCATATTTGCATGATTTTCAGCTCTCTGGATCTTTTGAAGTAGTATTTCACCTTCTTTCAAAATTTCCCTTACGAAATGATATCGAACGTCTATATGCTTCGTGCGCGCGTGATAGACTTGGTTCTTTGCTAAACAAATAGCACTCTGACTGTTACAATGCACTTTGACGTGCTTCTGACCAACTCCCAAGTCTTTCAACAATCCTTGAAGTCAAATAGCCTCCTTAACAGCCTCTGTAACAGCCATATACTCTCCCTGTGTAGTAGACAAAACAACTGTTGACTGCAAAATAGACTTGCAACTAACCGGTGCCTTTGCAAGTGAAAACACATAACTAGTAGTTGATCTCAGTTTGTCCAAATCACCAGCATATTCGGAATCACAATATCCAACTACATATTGACCAATTTTTTTATCCTGTTCAAATAACAACCCAACATCCACGGTGTTCCGAATGTACCATAGAATCCATTTTACAGTTTTCCAATGTCCTTTACCATGATCATGCATATATCTGCTCACAACCCTAACTGCTTGTGAAATGTCAGGTTTCGTACACACCATAGCATACATCAAGCTACCAACAGCATTTGCATAAGGAACTTTTGCCATATATTCTTGTTCAACATCATTTTTCGGAGATAAATCAGCACTAAGTTTCATATGAGGAGCAAGCGGAGTACTCACAGATTTTGACTTGTCATTCATGCCAAAACGTTGCAGCACATTTCTCATATATTGTTTCTAAGTTAGACGAAGTTGCCCCAATCGTTTGTCTCTGTTTATCTCTATGCCGAGAATCTTTTTAGCTTCCCCTAAATCTTTCATCTCAAATTCTTGCTTTAGTTGAGCTTTCAGTTTGTCAATTTCTCCTGAATTACTTGAAGCTATCAACATATCATCAACATAAAGAAGAAAATAGATAAAAGATCCATTTTGTAGCTTGCGTAAATACACACAATGATCGTATTTGCTTCTTGTGTACTTCTACCCCAACATAAACTTGTCAAATCGCTTGTACCACTGTCTTAGAGATTGCTTCAATCCGTATAATGATTTTTCAAGTTTGCATACCATATTTTCTTTTTCAGCAACCTTGAATCCTTCCGGCTGAGTCATATAGATTTCCTCCTCCAAGTCTCCATGTAAAAATGCAATTTTTACATCAAGTTGAACTAATTCCAGATTTAATTGAGCTACCAAGTCTAATAAGATTCTGATGGAAGAATGTTTCACCATTAGAGAAAAATTTTTATTGTAGTCAATTCCCTCCATCTGAGCATAGCCTTTAGCTACTAATCTCGCCTTGTAGCGAATGCGTTTCTTGTCAGGAAATCCTTCTTTCTTTGCATATATCCACTTGCATCTAATAGCCTTCTTTCCTTTCGGTAGACTTGCTAGCTTCCATGTCTGATTCTTATGAAGAGACTGCATCTCTTCATTCATAGCATTCCTCCACTCTTCATCTTCAAAACATTGAACTGCTTCTTGATAAGTGGTAGAAATTTCATCATTCACTATTATAGATGCATGAACCACCATATCACTAAATTGAGCAGGTTTGTGTCTTACTCGTTGTGGCTTCCTTAATGCAATTGGTTCTTCTTACTGGTGAGGTTCTTGGGTTGTCACCTCTTCTTCATTTGACTCCTCTTTTGCCATAGGAGTTTCTCCATCTTTATATATAACTAGGTCAATTCTCTTTTCAAACTCCACTTGCTGCGGAGCACTATTGATCTGTTGAATGTTATCCTTCTTCAACATAGCAGATTCATCAAAGGTGACATCCCTGCTAAATATTATCTTCTTTGTTTCAAGACACTAGAGGCGGTATTCTTTAACACCAGTAGTGATCCCCATAAAGAGCGCCTTCTTTGCTCTTGGATCCAACTTCGATTCCTTCACATGATAGTATGCAGTAGAACCAAATATATGTAAGTAATCATAATCAGTAAAAGGTTTTCCAGACCAAACCTCAAAAGGAGTTTTACCACCAATTGCAGTTGATGGTAAACAATTAACAAGATGGCTTGTATATTTCACAGCCTCAGCCCAAAATTGTCTACCCAACCCAGCATTGGACAGCATACACCGAACTTTTGTCAGCAATGTTCGGTTCATACATTCAGCCACCCCGTTTTGTTGTGGTGTATGCCTAACTGTGAAGTGTCTCATAATACCTTCATTTTGACAAATTTTATCAAACGGATCATTTCGATATTCACCTCCATTGTCTGTTCTAAGCCGTTTGATCTTTTTGTCAGTCTGCGTTTCAATCATCTTTTTCCACTTAAGAAAACAATCTAACACTTCATCCTTTGACTTCATAATGTACACCCACACTCTTTGAGAGAAGTCATCAACAAAAGTAACATAATAGTGCTTTCCTCCCAAAGAAGCTGTCTTAGAAGGACCCTACACATCAGAGTGAACATAATCTAGAATATCCTTGGTATCATGAATTGCAGTACCAAATTTCACTCTCTTTTGCTTGTCCATCACGCAATGCTTGCAGAAATTTAGCTTACAGGTTTTTTTATCTTTCAATAATCCTCTGATGAGTGAGTTTTATGCTCATAAATTAAATATTCATCTTATCTTTTTGCCATAATTAAGCATAAATCTCTCTTACTTGTCTTTAGTTTTGTGTATTTCTTACAGATGGAGAGAATAGTAGAAAATGGACTTAATTGGAGGAATTATAGCTAAATTGTGGTTCTTTGCGAATGATGTCTATAAATCAAGTAGATAGAACAAATTCATTAAGGATGGCTGAGTAAGGAGCATTATCATATTGACTCTTGAGACACATCCTAATGGATATATGCACAAATTTATTCTTGATTTATGATCACATTTCCAAAAGAATTAAAACATAAAGATTCAAGGCAAAGCACCCAATGTTGAGAATATGTTTGATGTTCGCAGTCTAGCTCAATCTTGCTGTAGTACTTGGGCCATATCTCCGAAAATACATATTCAATATGTATATAATTTGGTAGGTGTGTAGCTGACACAATTGGGTATAACTTTCATGTTCAAGTGGTCAGAAAATTCGAACATTAAAAGGGTCAAAAGTGGGTTAGAAGAGAATTTGACTACTGCTGCAGTCCAGCCCGACTTTGCTCTAATATTTTGACCATAAGTCACAAATTATGTATCCAATTTGTCCACGATTTGTCTTGACGGACATCTAATGAAATTTTCTACAAAATTTTATGTTGATAGAGTTAGCAAATTCGGTTGATTTCAAGAAGATATTCAAGGATCAATTTTGGTACACATGATGGAATCAAAATTGTCAACTTTGTACAACTTCCTACCTAACAATTTTGACAATTACCACACCTACCACACCTAATTATATTTATAAATAAAGGGCCTGAGGGGTGAGTGAGGGAGTTTTTGGAGAGCTTTTGGAGAGAGCTTGGGAAAGCTTTATTGGAATTCTACGTACTTGTAATGTTATTCTCTTTTTAGACATTCTGTATTTTTCATTTTCTTTCGTAATATTATCATGTTCCTTCATCTATCATTTTACTTTCTCGCTTTAATTATGGAGAACTAATCTCCTAATGCTAAGGTGAAAGGGTGAAACTCTTGTTATGCGAATAATAATTTATCTAACTCTTAATCTTAATATTCATATTTGATATTGTATTTACCTTCTTATTTCTTTTCTCATGATTATTTCTTAATGGCTGGTTTTATCAGACCGCCGATTTCTTGTTATTTTATTGGCTGGTTTTATCAGACCGCCTATCTCTTATTATTTTTATGGTTGGCTTTGCCACCTATCTCTTGTTATGTTTCTTCTTCTTACCTCTTTTCATTCTAATCTTGTAAACTTTAAATATTGATACATTGTAGACAATTTTTGGCACAATGAATGCTTAATCAATCTTGATTTATTGTAGACAATATAATGATTGGCACAATGTATGCTTGAATTTAGTTACAAGTTATCTTTTGCATCTTTGTATTTTTAATCTTGCGAAATGTGAATCTTGATATATTGTAGACAACATGACAATTGGCACAATATATACTTGAATCCATTTTACAAAAATGTTTTAAATATTAGTAAGGAGATAAATATAATTCATGTATAAACAAAGTTGAGCTTAAATTAACATATTATTCGATTAGAACTTCATTCGTGTAAGGAATCTAATTGAGTAACAAAAGAGTTAAATTTATCTTTATTCGATATACCAAGAGTGGATCCCCTAACCTTAGTATGCTTCTTTACTTTGAATACATCTTCATTTAATTTCAGTATATTAGTTCTTTGCATATTTTGTTCAATATTCCTCTCACAAAATAAGACATTGGGAACTAGGTTAGAAGTATTTAATTTGGATCTAAATTAAAATTTTCTCTCAATTGGCAATTCTTGTGGGATCGACCTTGCATACCACTAAATCTATACTCCAATAGATTCGTGCACTTGCGAGTTTTAATTAAAACAACAAGTTTTTGGCATCGTTGCCAGGGATTGCGATGGAAAGGCTATTTGGATCCAGGTAAGTATATTTCTTCCAGTAGTTATAATTTAGAAATTTTGTTTTTATTCTATGTATAGTAATTTTTTTTTAGAATTGTTTCTTGAAAATTGGTGTTGTAATTTGGGTGTATAAAATTGGTTGATTCTGTCAACAAGGCTAAAAATGTCTAAGGAGTATGGGTTTTAAGAGAAACCATTGTGATTCCTCCATATTTTTCTAGGAGTCTACTGATTAAATACTACCCATTATTACTAACACTTTGAAAAAAAAAGAGTTTGTATAATTTTGTGATTTTTTTTCTTTGTGGTATTTGTATTTTGTTGCCATTGTATAGTTAGATTCTTTTTCATAATTAGGAAGTAATTTTTTTCAGTTTATGCGTGCTTGGAAACGTGATAAAGATAAGCGGTTTGTTAGAAAAAATTTAGGGTCAATCATTGATTGTACAATAGAGACATTAGATTCTGCTAGATCACCATTAAAAATGGAAGAACAAGTTATGCATAATAAAAATCTTATGGAGTACTTCTCACCTGTCATAGCCAATACTCCATCTTGCATAGTTTTGCCACAAATTACTACAACTCATTTTGAAATCAAACCAGCCATACTCCAACTTTTACCATCATTTTATGGTATGGAAAGAGAAGATCCATACATGCATATTAAAGAGTTTCTTGAAATCTGCTCGACTTTTCGCTTCCAAAATTTCAATGATGAATCAATCAGGCTTAGAATGTTTCCATTTTCATTGAAAGATAAAGCTAAAGCCTGGTTGAACTCCCTTCCTACAGGAACTATAACTAGTTGGAACTAATTAGTAAATAAGTTTCTGACAAAAATTTTCCCTATGTCTAAAACTGATGCCCTTAGAAGAGAAATTTCTAATTTTTGTCAAAAAGTGGGTGAACAATTTTTTGAATGTTGGGAAAGATTTAATGATCTTCTTCTGAAATGTCCTCGTCATGGTTTTGAAACTTGGAGATTGGTAAAATATTTCTATGATGGTTTAACTTCATCAAATCGTCAAATGATCCAAAGCATGCATGGTGGGAGATTTTTACAATTGAATGAGGGGGAAGCTTGGGAATCCTTAGGATCTTGATCTGAAAATTCTCAACATTGGAACTGCATAGATCCCAGAGATAAGAAGCCTCAAACACAAAAAAAGGGAGGAATTTATGATGTGAGTGATGACACAGATGTGAGAATTACCTTAGCTAGCCTGACTAGAAAGGTAGAAGCTTTAACTTTAAGCCATGTGCCTTATGTTCTAGTACATCTCACATTGTACAATCTTGTCCATCCATATCAGCTTACCAAGAGGCATTCTCTGAGCAAGCTAATTCTCTTCAATCTTATGGGAAGTCATCAGACAGCCCATTTACACCCACATATAATCCAAATTGGAGGAATCATTCAAATTTTTCATGGAGGCAAAATCAACCTGCAATGAATTAAAGTGGGCAACAATTTGCCCTTTCTAATTCATACCCTCAAGTTTCTCAACATGCTCCTCCTTTTGGGATACCACAACAAAGAAAACCTTCTTTGGAAGATACTCTACATCAATTCATGCAATCAACCCAACAAGTTTTACAATCTCACACTCAATCCATTTCAAAGATTGAAACACAATTGGATCAATTAGCCAGTGCTATAGGAGAGAGAGAGAGAAAAAGAAAAATTCCCCATACAACTTATTCCTAATCCTAAGGGTCAATATGAAGTAAGATCATTAGCAAATCCTAAGGAAGAAGTAAAGTCTGTGACAACCCTTAGATATGGAAAGGTCATTGATAATCATGTTCATATGCCAAAAAATGAGAAACAGAGTCAATATGAATCCCAAAATAATGACTCAAGTAAAAAGAAAAGTGAACAGATTCCTTGTGCCCCCAAAACTCCTTTCCCTTAAAGACTTGTGGCAAATAAGAAAGGTACTCAGTATAGTGACATTTTAGAGGTGTTTAAGTAAGTAAGCATTAACATCCCTTTTCTTGACGCTATCAAACAAGTACCTGCTTACTCAAAATTCCT
Organism: Gleditsia sinensis; assembly: GCA_037074535.1. Taxonomy (NCBI): domain Eukaryota; kingdom Viridiplantae; phylum Streptophyta; class Magnoliopsida; order Fabales; family Fabaceae; genus Gleditsia; species Gleditsia sinensis. The sequence goes on along the minus strand of CM073465.1, from coordinate 18,055,042 downwards.
AAAAGATCTTTGCACAGTGAAAAGGAAAACTAATGTTCCAAAAAAAGCATTATTAACTGAACAAGTAAGCTCTATAATTCAACAAAAAACTTTTATTAAGTACAAAGATCTTGGTTGTCCTACAATTTCTTGTGTGATAGGTGACCATGTGATTAACCGAGCCTTACTTGATCTAGGAGCAAGTGTGAATCTGCTGTCTTACTCTATGTATGAAAAACTTGGGTTAGAAAAACTGAAACCTACACCAGTAACCCTTCAGTTAGCTGATAGGTCCACAAAAATTCCTAGAGGTGTCATAGAGGATGTGCTTATTAAGGTAGATAAATTCTACTTTCCAGTAGATTTCTTTGTTCTTGACACTGAACCTGTTGAGAATACAGAGACACAAATTTCAGTCATTTTGGGTAGACCATTTCTGGCAACATACAATGCAATCATTAATTGTCGAAATGGAATTTTGAATTTATCTTTTGGAAATATGACTGTGGAACTAAATGTTTTTAATGTCTCTCATCAACCTATGGACATGGATGATTTATGTGAGGTCAACCTGATTGAAAGTGCCATTTATGATTCATTTTTAGACTCCTTTAGTAATGATCATCTAGAAAAATATTTGACTCATTTCAATAAGGATAAAGATGAGGATTATCTGGTTAGTGAAGTAGACTCTTTATTAGAGACAACTCCACTAATGGATACTGATAAATGGAAAGCTAAAAAAGAAATAATTTCACCTTTTGAATCAGTTCCACTGCCATCTGTTGTTCATGCTGTTTACCCACATGGTGCAGTAAAAATTGAAAATCCCAAGGACGGTAATGTGTTTAAAGTAAATGGTCAAAAATTGAAATCATTTTTGGAATTACATAACCCGGAGATAAAGGAGACACCTTTGCGTGATTCTATCTACCAAGATTGATTTGCTTCTGTTGTTAAAGGTTGTCATGTATGCTATCTAGGTAAGAGCTTTCTTTATTTAACTTGCATTAATTGATTTCTTCAGTGTTATCTTCTTTTGAATTTATATTATTTTCCTACTTTTGTTGCTTTTTCTCTTTCTAAAAAAAATTTCTTTTTGAGTCAATAATGGAGGACATTCTCGCACAATTGAAAAATCATTTTCCTTCTCTTCACCTAATGCATTGACAAAAATTTACAAAGTACAGGTTGCAAGATTAAGGGTGTTAATGAACATGAGGATGCCTACTAATATTCGTTGGCTAATTGAAGCTAAAGTACGGTTATTAGGTGAGTCTGTAAATGATTTCATCTCTTACATGCCTGGTTTAGGAAAAAGTAGTTTTGCTAAAAAGTGCAGAGCTAAACAAATGGGTGTTTGCTACAAATGTGGACGTGAAACTTGTAACAAACATTATCGTTTTTTGGTTAGGTGTCTGTAAATCAGGAAGACAAAATTAAGTTCATTAAAGATGGCTTGAGTAAGGAGTCATTGGATGATGACTTTCATCCAACGTCTTTTGAGACACATCCTAGTGGATATGTGCATATCGGTATTGTCAGTTTATGGCCCCATTTCAAAAAAGAACATAAACGGTACAGTCTTGGTAATATGATGTTAAAAGACCCTGTTTGCCAATTTATAAGAAAATTGGATGGAAAGCATATCCTTGACTCATAAAGGGCGTTTAAGCCATTACTGGATGTAAAACCAGAGGAAGATATAAGCCGTAATCACAACTACTGTACATATGCATGCGTGCTGTCATTTTTGAATTTTTCACCTTTAATTTAGCTAACATTTGCTGGCCTACTCATATAACTATTGAAATTATGCCATCAGCCTATTCACATAGCTATTACAAGTATGCCCTTATCTAAGTCTTATAAATGCACACCTCATTATCTTCATCTTCATACTCAAAGTTAAAGTGAGTGCAGATATGGAAGAAACCGCAGTTTGTCACTTTCAAAATATTTGTGTCTTTTGTGGTTACAGCCCTGAGAATAATGAAGAGTATGTAAAAGCAGCACAAACTTTGGGTATGGTACTAGCCAAAAGAAAAATTCATTTAATTTATGGTGGAGGTTGTCGAGGGTTAATGGGGAGTGTGTCTGGATCTGCATATCTAGGAGGATGCCAAGTTCTAGGTATTATTCCTACTGCTTTAGCTGCATCAAACATTGTAGGAAAAATAATTGGGGAAGAATGTAGGGTATCATCCATGCATGAAAGAATTGCTAAAATGATGTGCAACGCTGACGCCTTCATTGCCTTACCTGGTGGTTTTGGTACTCTAGAGAAAAATTTTCAAGTCGTCTCTTGGGCACAATTGAACATGCACCATAAACCCATAGGTTTGTTGAATGTTAACAATTTCTTTGATTGTTTGTTGTCTTTTCTTGATCATGCTGTAGAACAAAGGTTTATCTCACACTCAGCACATCGGATTCTCATCTCGGCCTCAAATGCTGACGAGCTGATTGATGCGTTACAAGCATTTGTTTATGTACCTGATCCAATTATAGCTCAAATATATTGGACAACAGAAAATCGCAGAAAGCACAAAGTGGACTTGGATCTTCATTTGTAACACCTTTTACTTGCTTGAATAAATTTTTATTTTCTGTTTAGTTTGCTACAGGTTCATCTTTTCTTAGATCTCCTTCTAGGTAATATCTCTTTTAATCTTTATTGTTTATTTTGTGTTTCTTCATCTTTCAAAAAAAGATTGAGTGATGTTTTGGGATTAGGCAAAGCTAGCACCAATGATGAAAATGGTTTAAAATGCTTGTAACCTTTGAAAAATTGATGAGTTCTGAGTGTTATGTATGAACTTGAACTCCAATGTAACTTAGGTTTTATTTGAGAATCCTAATATCTTGTGCACTTAATCTTTTACATTTGACTGATTGTTTATTCAGAAAAGATTTATGTGATTCAAATATGCTGAGTGATCTCATAAGAGTCTAGAACTTATTTGATTGTCACTTGAGGCAGAATCCTAGACTACTCTCTATTTAAGAAATGAATTAGACATTGTTGGAATCGTTTGAACCTTTCAAACCAATCTATACATGATGTTATCCCTAGCAACCTATTTTGAGCATATATTCATCCTTTCTTGAACACCTATATTATTATCTAACCTTTAAATAAAAATATTTCTAACTCTTACCTTTCACTCACGAGAATGATCATTTGAAAAGCTATGGTTCAGGGGTGGATGGTAGAAGTTTAAAAAAAAGAGAAAAAGAAAGTTAATACTCTCTGAATAAATAAGTTTGGGGGTGTTTATATTTTAAAAAAAATATGAGCAAATAAATGTAAGGATGATGAAAATTTTGGAGATAGAATTCACAGTATAATATCAAAAGTATTTGGGAGGTTTTAAATGATCATGTATATTGAATAGTGAATTGAGCTTTCATTCATATCATTTTATCCACCTTTAACCTATGCCGTACATTACAAGCCTAATGAAAGTCCTAATGATCTTAAATGTTATGATTAGTTTACATTAGTGGAAAGTGACATGAAAAATAAGTTTATGGAGTCTCAAATGCATATATCTAGAGATCTGTTTTAAATATTTGATTACATAAATTTATTTGAATGCAAAAAGTCTAATGTCATAAGATTACTACACACACACATTTGGGATTTAAGAGTAAACCATATGTTGCATTTGAATAAAAGTTTTACATAACCTTAAGATTCTGATATTTTCCTTGGTTACACATTTTAGATCCTTGAGGAATGCTTAGTAAGTCGAAAACAACTCATCACTCACTCAATGTAATAACCGTAAAATTTAACAAAAATTCTAATTAAAGGAAATTTAGAATAAAAGAGAGAATTTTGACAATAGAGATAAGAACCGTAGAAAATATGTATATTTATTACATGGATTAAAGAATTACAAAAGAAATATGAGAATTTATGTTTTGGCGCGCTATAAGCAAATATATTTTTATTTATGTAGAAATGATTATGATTTGTTAAAAGTAAGTTGACTTTTAAGTAAAAGAAGTATTGTGTTGCTTAAAATAATTATACCGGCCTCCATTGAATTTTTATGGTATTTTTAGAAATATTCTTTCTTTTAATATGAATAAAGATATTTGTTTTGAAATTTTTTTTATTATGATGTTTATCAAGAAAAATCGTGATTTAAGAGTTTAATTAAAGATTTACGAGAATGGAAATTTTTAGGAATTTTTGGGATATTTTAAGATGAAAAACGGAATTTATATGAATTTTTATAAAAGAAAATATAATTATTAATTATTTAATAATTATAAAAAAAATTTCAGAAACCATAAAATGAGAAACCGAGGGCGACGTATTCGAAGAAGAAGAAAACGGAAAAAAATGCATAGTGCTGCATAGTGAGTGAATAGTGACTTCAAATCTTTTCTCTCGATTTGGAATACCAATTGGCTTCTGGTATCAAAACTGAAAGTGTTATTGGATTCAGGACGAAGAGTACTTCAGTTTTGACCGATCAGTTTTTCAAATCAACCGTTGAATCGCCGTAGATCTGAAGTAGAAAATTTCGGTAAAAGGTAAATTCTGAAAAACCTTACTTAGAAACTTCTAATTAGAAATCTGACTCCGTAGATGGATTCAGAAACTAGATAAATATTAGGATATGAAATTCTTTTGTTGATTCGGTAAAAAAAATTTGACTATGCATAATGTTTTTCGGCGATGAATAGTGGCGGTGAATAGTGTTTTTCAGTGGTGAACAGTACTTCCGGACTTGATTTTGGGGTTTGTTTTACTGAATTCAGACCAGAAATGAGGATTTTAGGGCTGTCCAATCTGGAGCCCTTACCTGTGAGTGGGTTTTTCATACTATAGCGCATGTTTTACGAATTCGGTTTATAACTCTCTCTCGTATGATTTTAACTAGTTGGAATGTATGCTAAATTGTTTTACTGCTTTGAAAACCAATATGTTCCAACCATGTTAGAAATTATAAATTTAAATCCTAGTTGAACTCTAGGTATGTAGGGCAAGCATCTAGGCTGATAATTCTCCATTTGAGCTAGATTTATAGAAATACGAACTTAGTCATAGAAATGAACTAAGTTAGCCATGAAATGATTTGATGCATGATGAGCATCTCTGTGACGTCTACGGACGATCTGTGTTTAAAAGGGAAAGTTTATGATTAAAAAGGTCTCCATGGGAATTCATGGATGAGATATATTTTAGAACGGAATTTTATGCATGAAAAGAGCTAGATGGATAATTATAGCTTTATTGTAATGTTATTGAAATATTTTACTTTAAACTCTTTGAATAGCATATTTCAAATGTTTTCTATTGCAGGGACCCTTTTAGATCACTGTTAGCTAGCCGCAAGGAGTGCTAGCCCTGGTGCACCATGGTCATGCGAAGGCTTCGGCCTAGGATACTGTGACGGGCATATGACTGCCTAAGACACAGGGATTTAGGGTGGACTTATGTCTACGCCTACGGTGATTACCATACATTTGCTGTGTGCTTAGGGGATTTAGGGTAGACTTATGTCTACGCCTACAGTGATTACCATACCCTTGCTGTGTGCTTGGGGGATTTAGGGTGAACTTATGTCTACACCTACAGTGATTATCCTACCCTTGCTGTGTGCTTGGGGAGATGATAGATCTGTTAGGAAAGACCTCCAATAAACTAGTGCATTTTTCTTAAAGATTAAATATTTCTAAACAATCTCATTCATCATTGTTATTGCATAAATAACTTCATTTATTACTTACCATATAATTGATTTGCTCTACTGTTACTGATTTAATCCTGTTTTATCTTTTGAACATACATTTGAACTGTTTAGCTTTTCTTTCAATAAATTATGATTAAATGCTTAATGTTTCTATTATTATCTTTACACTTTGATTTCAATTATTAAACTCATTGCGAAACATTCGTGCTTGGTTTGCCCTGTTTCTGTTATAGTGTGATTTATCCATTCACTGAGATGTGGTGATCTCACCCCTCTTCTGTTTTCTCCCCACAGATAGTCAAAGAGACTTTGATCCAGCTACAGCTTCGTAGGAGGCTGAAGATAGCATTGGTGAGCCCCAATTTGGGCAAGGCTCTTTTGTATTGTTTGTTTAGTTTAGTTTATGTCTAGTGTACCTCCATGAATATACAGGCAGGTCCTCACTTCTTGCGTATTTTGATGTGTTGTTTGGAAAAATGGTTTTATGTTTTACAACGATGTTTGTATTATGAAGCCATGGGCCAAGTTGAATCACAGATGTTGGATTCATGAGATATATATATATATATATATATATATATATATATATATACACACACAATATTTTCTTATATTGGATGTGGCATATGTGGCCAGTTATATTAATTATGTACTCTGGATTGTATGTTGGATGTTTGTGCATGCTATGTGTTAGGCTTGCGGCTAGGGGGAAACCCTTATGCCGTGCCGGTCATGTGTTCCATCATTTAGGGCTGTGACAGAGTGGTATCAGAGCTTTAGGTTTTCCTGTGTTCATGGAGTAACGGACCTTTAGGTAAGACTTTGAGTATAGGTATGAATCCGGACATGCTTATACTCACGATGCTGCTAAAGGGGTTCGATAGGATGTTGTCCTTTTGTTCAAGTAAGTCAGTTTATAGTATGCTATGTTGGCATGGTTAAGTGATGGTTGGGCTATCTCTGTTTTATAGCGAGATGCCAGTTATATGAGATGTTATATGTCTTTCCTTGCTGTGTGCTTGGGAAAAGACCCATACAGAGTCTCTTCGCGTGTCCTCTTGAATGGTAGTAAGGCAAACCTCAGCGGAATGCTGAGTTTAGGCAAATCCTATACCACCAAAGTACGGAAGGGGTCAAACTCTGGTATGATGGTTTCTGAATGTGACATCCGTTATACCCGGTTGTCTAGATATGGTAGATTGTGATGTGATATTGAGAATAAATTTGTTGGCATTATGTCATGTCATTTTGAAATGTCACTAGAAGGTGATTAAATTCAATATTCTTGGAGAATTTTCTCTCTTGATACAAAGAAATCTTAGTGAGATAAAGCCCTAGTATTTTTACTTGGAGTGCTCCAGTATATGGATCACTATGATTATACATAGATTATAGATAGTTGAATAAAGTGAAAATGTGGAATAAATACTCATTACCTCGTATAGATGATCTATTTGATCAGTTAGAAAGTGCTCAACATTTTTTTAAAAAAATTTAACTTGATTTGATATTTAGATATCATCAATTAAGGATAAGAGAAGAGGATATTAAAAAAAATTGCTTTCAGGATTCGGCATAGACATTATGAGTTTATAGTTATGTCATTTGGATTGACAAATACCCCAGCTACATTCATAGAGTTAATGAATAAGTAATTAAGCCATCCCTAAATCAAGTTGTTATTATATTTATTGATAATATACTAGAATATTTCAAGAGTTCAGAGGATCATAAGCAATATTTAAAGATAGTATTACAAACTCCAAGGGAGTATCAGCTATATGCTAAGTTCTCAAAATATGAATTTTGACTTAGTAATAGTACTTTCTTAAGGTATGTGGCTAGCAAGATGGTGTCCAAGCTAACCCTAAGAAAGTAAAAGTGGTACAGCAATGTCCACATCTTGCTACAGTTACAGATGAAGATCTAAGTCCAATTTGCGCTTTCTGCTATGGTCTGTTGTCCATTCTATTTGAGCTGTGATTGGATCAGGTACATGAACATATACTTGTAAAGCATCAATCAACTCCTCAGCATCTGAAGCTAAGATGAGAATTCGTCGTGCTGAGTGTGGGATAAACCTTTGTTCCACAGCTTGATCTAGAAAAGACAACAAACCATCAAAGAAGTGATTAACATTTAACAAACCTATCGATTTGTGATGCATATTCAGTTGTGCCCAAGAGACTATTTGGAAAATCTCCTCTAAAGTACCAAAACCACCTGGTAAGGCAATGAAGGCGTTAGCATTACTCATCATTCTAGCCATGCGTTCATGCATGGAAGCTACTCTATATTCTTCCCTAATTGTCTTTCCTATGTTGTTGGATGCAGTTAGAGCTGTAGGAATAATACCTAGAACTTGGCATCTTCCTACATGTACAGCTATAGCCACACACCCCATTAACCCACAGTTACCTCCACCATAGACTAGATGAATTTTTCTTCTGGCCAGCACCATACCCAGGTTTTGTGCTGCTTTCACATATTCCCCATCTTTTCCAGGACTGGAACCACAAAAGACACAGATATTTCGAAACTGACGGAATGTTGTTCCCTCCATAATTGTTCTTACCTTAACTTTGAGTATAGACAAAGATACTAATGTAAGTATTTATTGAACTCAGAGAAGGGCATATTTATAATAGCTATGCGAATAGGCCGGATATTATTAGAACAACTATGTGAGTGATTGGTGGATATAAGCTAAATTAAAGGTAAAAAAAACGGCAAGCATGTATATGTACAGTAGTTATGACTGTGACCCATATTAAGCACATAAAGAGCATAAGATAAGATATCACCAGAAATCTGTCTTTTTCTTATTGTCTTTGATGAAGCATTGATGTCTTGAAAGGTTGTAGGTGATAGCCGTCATTGTAAAAAAGAAGAAAAAGAAAAAGAAAAGTGAAAATGCAAACCAATTAATTGTTGAAGAGGAACAATCAAATGGTTTATTTTGTTTTCTCAATGTTTTTACCAGTCGACTATTGGTTTATAAGTCGACTAGCTATTTTGAGAAATTTTAATTTGGACTAGTTATTTACAGTTGATTGATTATATATATTTTGAAACAACCAACTGCATCCTACCAGTTAACTATGTGCTCTTGTTATTCACAGACTTTATAGGCTCAGAAATATTTCTTTTCCATATGATATGCTTCCGCCGAATAACAATATCTTTGAATTAAATTTTGGCACATATATTCAAAATTTGCGGCCACCGATTGCGGCCACCGATTTTCGTCGAAATAGCAGTTAGATTTTGTTTACAGATTTTCAAGAAATACGGCCACCGATTTTAATTTCCTGTCGATATTTTTGTCCAAATTTCTGACTTCCTATTTTGGCACCATGCTCTATTACGTGTTTCGTATTTTCTGCTACATTGTCCTACATTAATATTTGGCATTAAATGCAAGATTCTTTTTCCTTACTATAAGGAGGGTTAATTTTTAATCTATGGAACTCAATTATTATAGTGTTCAACTTATTAGTAGATTAAAGTAATAGGAATTTTAAAAAGAATAGATGGATGATGATCTAATGGTGCTTTGACGAATGTAATCAAAGGAATTAACGGTGTTGAAGTTTCTGAGGAGTAAAGTATGGAAAGTAAGATTTAAGTTAATATCGAAATTTTTAATTTGGAAACATGAAGAATATTTTGAAAATCATCTTCGAAAATAATGTAAGTAATCAAGATATTTGTGTTAAAGGTTTAAATCGAATTTAGTATTTAATATGTGAATTATGTTGAGATTGGAAATTCACGTATGAATAATTGTTGAGAAAAGAGATTTCAGAAGAAGCCATAGATTGTAAATATGGATAAATCGAGGTAATAAGGATATACTGAGATATAAAAAAAAAATGGTACTAGTATAATGGTAAAAAGAAGATACAAGTGAAATTTTTCATTGGTGGGTATGTTGGCAAATACGAATTGAATATATTATCTCAAGAGAGTTAGTCAAGAAGTCTAAAGATCTTTATTAGATTATAGTATGACTGATACTAAATTTAAATTATGTGTTTATACATTAGAAGTTATGTTTTAAGTATCTTTATATTATTGTGGTGAAAGTTGGGAGAAATTAATTGTCTTTAGTTGAACTTGCTCATAGCAGTAATTATCATGCCAATATACAATGGCATCATTTGAAGTTTTACATGAACATCATAGGTTTCTTAATATGTGAGTGAATTGAGAAAAGTTAAACTTTGGAAATCTACTTTGGAATAACATGCAATAGATAAAATATGACTTATCTAAATTGATGATGCTAACTTGGAGAGTATGCTTCAAGCATATATTTTTGAGATTGGTAGGAGATTTCTTAGCAGAATTTGTCTATAATAAAATGATATTAGAAGATTTAAGCCTTATGTAAGAGGTGTTACAAATGTTCTGTTAAATGACTCAGTGGAGTTATATTTATTATAAGATGTCATTGATAAAGTGAAATTGATTAGAAAAAGAATATTGGAAACTCAATACAAGTCAAAAGTTTATAAAGACTATGAATGTTGAGCACTAGGAATTTTTAGTTGGTGACCATATATTCTTTAATGACTCACCAATGAAAGAGGTAATGAGATTTGGAAAGAAAGGGAAGTTACACCCTCGGTATAAAGAACCATTTGAACTTGATAGGATCGGTTCAATGGTTTATTGTTTGGCTTTATCTCTTAAATTGAGTAATGTCCATCCAGTTTTTTTTTCATATGTCTATGCTAAGGAAATATTTACCGTATTCTACACATGTTATACAGTGTCCATAGATTCAGTTACAGAAAGATTTAACCCATGAGGAATAACCAGTAGCAATAGTGGTCAGACAAATAAAGAAGTTACGGTTAAAAGAAATACCTACAGTAAAAGTGATATGAAAAAATCATTCTTCTGATAAAACTACTTGGGAAAGAGAGGAGGATATACGCGCTAGATATTTGCATTTATTTGAACAATGAGATATGTATTTATCTGCAACTATGGTGATGAAATTCGGGGACCGAATTTCTTTAAGGGGGAAGAATGTAATAACCGTAAAATTTAACGAAAATTCTAATTAAAGGAAATTTAGAATAAAAGAGAGAATTTTGACAATAGAGATAAGAACCGTAGAAAATATGTATATTTATTACATGGATTAAAGAATTACAAAATAAATATGAGAATTTATGTTTTGGCGCGCTATAAGCAAATATATTTTTATTTATGTAGAAATGATTATGATTTGTTAAAAGTAAGTGGACTTTTAAGTAAAAGAAGTATTGTGTTGCTTAAAATAATTATACCGGCCTCCATTGAATTTTTATGGTATTTTTAGAAATATTCTTTCTTTTAATATGAATAAAGATATTTCTTTTGAATTTTTTTTTATTATGATGTTTATCAAGAAAAATCGTGATTTAAGAGTTTAACTAAAGATTTACGAGAATAGAAATTTTTAGGAATTTTTGGGATATTTTAAGATGAAAAACAGAATTTATATGAATTTTTATAAAAGAAAATATAATTATTAATTATTTAATAATTATAAAAAAAAATTTCAGAAACCATAAAATGAGAAACCGGGAGCACGAATTCGAAGAAGAAGAAAACAGAAAAAATGCATAGTGCTGCATAGTGAGTGAATAGTGACTTCAAATCTTTTCTCTCGATTTAGAGTACCAATTGGCTTCTGGTATCAAAATTGAAAGTGTTATTGGATTCAGGACGAAGAGTACTTCAGTTTTGACCGATCAGTTTTTCAAATCAACCGTAGATCTGAAGTAGAAAATTTCGGTAAAAGGTAAATTCTGAAAAACCTTACTTAGAAACTTCTAATTAGAAATCTGACTCCGTAGATGGATTCAGAAACTAGATAAATATTAGGATATGAAATTGTTTTGTTGATTCGGTAAAAAAAATTTTGACGGTGAATAGTGTTTTTCAGTGGTGAATAGTACCCAAGCTCATTTAAGGTTTTTGGACCTTCCGGACTCGATTTTGGCGTTTGTTTTACTGAATTCAGACCAGAAACGAGGAGTTTAGGGCTGTCCAATCTGGAGCCCTTATTTGTGAGTGGGTTTTTCATACTATAGCGCATGTTTTACGAATTCGGTTTATAACTCTCTCTCGTATGATTTTAACTAGTTGGAATGTATGCTAAATTGTTTTATCGCTTTGAAAACCAATATGTTCCAACCATGTTAGAAATTATAAATTTAAATCCTAATTGAACTCTAGGTATGTAGGGCAAGCATCTAGGCTGATAATTCTCCATTTGAGCTAGATTTATAGAAATACGAACTTAGTCATAGAAATGAACTAAGTTAGCCATGAAATGATTTGATGCATGATGAGCATCTATGTGACGTCTACGGACGATCTATGTTTAAAAGGAAAAGTTTATGATTATAAAGGTCTCCATGGGAATTCATGGATGAGATATATTTTAGAACGGAATTTTATGCATGAAAAGAGCTAGATGGAGAATTATAGCTTTATTGTAATGTTATTGAAATGTTTTACTTTAAACTCTTTGAATAGCATATTTCAAATGTTTTCTATTGGAGGGACCCTTTTAGATCACTGTTAGCTAGCCGCAGGGAGTGCTAGCTCTGGTGCACCATGGTCATGCGAAGGCTTCGGCCTAGGATACTGTGACGGGCATATGACTGCCTAAGACACAGGGATTTAGGGTGGACTTATGTCTACGCCTACAATGATTACCATACCCTTGCTGTGTGCTTGGGAGATTTAAGGTGGACTTATGTCTACGCCTACAGTGATTACCATACCCTTGCTGTGTGCTTGAGGGATTTAGGGTGAACTTATGTCTACGCATACAGTGATTACCCTACCCTTGCTGTGTGCTTGGGGAGATGATAGATCTGTTAGGAAAGACCTCCAATAAACTAGTGCATTTTTCTTAAAGATTAAATATTTCTAAACAATCTCATTCATCATTGTTATTGCATAAATAACTTCATTTATTACTTACCATGCATAATTGATTTGCTCTACTGTTACTGATTTAATCCTGTTTTATCTTTTGAACATACATTTGAACTGTTTAGCTTTTCTTTCAATAAATTATGGTTAAATGCTTAATGTTTCTATTATTATCTTTACACTTTGATTTCAATTATTAAACTCATTGCAAAACATTCATGCTTGGTTTGCCCTGTTTCTGTTATAGTGTGATTTATCCATTCACTGAGATGTGGTGATCTCACCCCTATTCTGTTTCCTCCCCACAGATAGTCAAAGAGACTTTGATCCAGCTACAGCTTCGTAGGAGGCTGAAGATAGCGTTGGTGAGCCCCAGTTTGGGCAAGGCTCTTTTGTACTGTTTGTTTAGTTTAGTTTATGTCTAGTGTACCTCCATGAACATACAGGCAGGATCCTCGCTTCTTGCATATTTTGATGTGTTGTTTGGAAAAATGGTTTTATGTTTTACGACGATGTTTGTATTATGAAGCCATGGACCAAGTTGAATCACATATGTTGGATTCATGAGATATATATATATATATATATATACAATATTTTCTTATATTGGATGTGGTATATGTGGCCAGTTATATTTATTATGTACTTTGGATTGTATGCTGGATGTTTATGAATGCTATGTGTTAGGCTTGCGGCTAGGGGGAAACTGATAAACATCATTTCTATATATTATTTGATCATCATATATAGTGTTTTCAACCTCTCCTACACTTATTTCTATCACTTAAGCTAGGCTTTATGATTTGAGTTTTATTTTGGTCTTTGAGATTTTTTTTTTCCAGCAATTCCATCTTTTTGAACCTGTCTGTGTATTTTGGTTATATTTGGAGTTTGAAACCACCAAAAATTCTGATTTTGGTCTTATAGGAAAGCTAATACAAATGTCCATAACTTTCATGAAGAGCCCAAGATCCAGTTCAGAGGTCCAATAGGCCGAATTGGACCAAGAGTCCAATACATGGACAGCACAAATAGAATCTGACCTTTGGGTGTTTAAATGGCCATAAACTGAGTTAGAAATGTCCGTTTGGCATGATTTTGGTGGCCTTGGAACCCTATGACGTAGAGGAATAATTCATATGAAGACCACTTTGCCAGCCAGAGGCATCTGGGACCTCTAATTAGTGGTGCAATCTGGAGGAAAACATGCAGCCGAAAGCAGACCTGTCACATGTTGTCCTGGTCGGTTTTAATGATTAAGATTCCCTTCCTTTGGTCTAATTGGGGGGAATTCAGAATTCAGACCACTTACCACTCTCATACACACATCTATCTTCATCTTCAACCTCTAGAGAGAGCTTGGACATCCATGGCATAGTAGAGAACTTTGTAATCAGCTGGACTTCCTCTTGAATTCAGTTAGGTTTTGAGATTCAGTTTGTATTGTAATCAAGTTTACATCATCTTCTTTGTTTTCTGAAGTATTTTGAATCTTGTATGAATATATAGAGATTTCTATTATCCATTCAAGTTTGATGTATGAGATAGAATTTTGATTGATAAACCTTTATTCTATTGCATGAAACAAAGGAAATAGATTGGTTGATATTTGATCTTCAGATAAATAACAGATTACAAGTTGTATGTGATGGCATGAATTTGTAATATATGTTGTTATCGAATTTTGAATGATGAAGGTTATGATGCAGAGATTTCGATTATGACTAAATTCAACCAACAACTTGATTAATCATATTTAGTCTAGGATGAACCGAAAAAATTCTTGAAGAATGTCTAGTGAGGTTGCATTTTCGGTAATATAATCTTTGTCCAATTTTTCACTTGTGATCTAATTGATTGAGATAAAATCCAAACCCCCTACCCCGGTTAGATCTTGAAACTATCATTTATCATTGGCATTCCTTGAGAGATGATCCGGAGTTACCCTATATTGCATTCCTTATAGGGTTCGGTAATATTTTTGGTAGATCACGACAATCTTCATCAAAAATTTGGCGCCGTTGCCGGGGAATGTGAATGTTACTTAATAAGTTCAAGTCTTTTGTATAAATAGTTATCACTTATATGTGTTTGTCTTCCTATTTCTCTTTATTTTTCATTATTGTTTTTGTTTTTCTTTCTTTCTTAGAATTGGCCGGAATAGTAGTTTGCTAAATTTATTGTTCCTAAAAAATTTTATCTCGAATTAATTTGAAATTTGGTGGGTTGATTCCAAATGGTGTTTTACACATAACTGATCGCTTAGCCATCAGCACCACCCTATCTTGGCCAAATTCGAACGTTTACACCTGTTTTTGAATTTTTTAGTATTTATCATTTTATTTTTGTGTTGCATTTTAATCTAATTTGCATCCCGTGTTGATCACACCTTAACTGGTTCTGTTTTGTTATGTTTAGTTGTTCTTTTGTGTTTTAGTGTGTTTCCATGTATGGTGTGTCTTGGTATATTGCATCTTGTTTAGTGCATGACTAGGTCCTCTAGTGGTGAACTGTGTGAGCTTGATCCTGAGATTGATAGGACTTTTCATACCTTGCAGAAATCTAGGAGAAGATTGTTTGACACATCTGTTAGTAGTCTTGTTAATCCTATTATTGATATGGCTAACAATAATAATAATAGAACCCTTAAGGAACTTGCTGCACCAGATGTAACATACCAACCTTTGTGCATTCAATATCCTGAGTTAGATGCTGACTTAGAGTTTAAGTCTGGATTAATACACTTGTTGCCAAGATTTCATGGTCTTGCAGGTGAGGACCCTTATAGGCATTTGAAGGAGTTCCATGTGGTGTGCTCAACCATGAAACCGCAAGGCATCTCTAAAGAGCACATCAAGCTCAGGGCATTCCCATTCTCATTAGCTGATGTGGCCAAGGACTGGTTGTACTACCTCCCATCAGGCTTCATCACTTGCTGGAATGACATGAAACAAACATTCTTGGAGAAGTTCTTCCCTGCCTCTAGGGCTGCCTCCATTCGGAAGGAGATTTGTGGTATTAGGCAATTGGCAGGAGAGACACTATACGAGTACTGGGAGCGATTCAAAAAGTTATGTGCTAGCTGTTCACATCATCAGATCAGTGACTAATTACTCATTCAGTATTTCTATGAGGGATTGTTTCCCATGGATAGAAATATGATAGATGTAGCCAGTGGAGGAGCATTGGTGAATAAAACCCCTGCTGCAGCTAGGGAGCTCATAGCTAACATGGCTGCCAACTCTCAACAGTTTGGTACCAAAATGGCACCTGCCAGAGGAGGAGTCAATGAAGCCCAAGTATCATATGCAGATCAGCATCGTGTGGAGCACAGATTAGATGAGTTGACCTCCCTTGTGAGGCAATTGGCAATGGGTCAACATCAACGACCAGCTGCACAACCAGAACAACCAGTTCGAGTTTGTGGCATTTGTGTTTGTTCCTCCCATCCCACTGAAGTGTGCCCTACCCTTCAAGAAGATGTTGCTGTACTTTCCAACCAAGCAGCAGCAGCAGCTAATGTGTTTCCCAACAGGCCACAATACTACCAATCCAATCAGCAGCCAAGGCATGACCCTTTCTCCAGTACATATAACCCTGGTTGGAGAGACCATCCGAATTTTAAATGGGGTAATTCCACACAGCAGCAAAACCAACAGCAGCAGCAATATCAGCAACCAGTAAGGCAATAGTTTCCACAGAATATGCAGCCAAGTAGACCAATTTACCAGCATCCAAATAAACCACAGTACCAACAGCCTTCTGTTCAGCAACAGCAAAGTCCAGAAGCCACTTCATCTCAGTCATCATTGGAAGATTTGGTCAAGCAAATGGCAACAAATAACATTCAGTTCCAGCAAAGGACAGAATCTACCATCCAGAACCTAGAAACTTAAATTGGACAATTAGCATCAACAATGAGTCAGCTGCAAGCACAAGGTTCTGACCAGCTTCCTTCACAGACCGTACCCAATCCAAAAGGGAACGTGAGTGCTATTATGCTCAGAGGTGGCAAAGTAATTCCAGATGCAGCAGTTCTACCTTCTAACAGCAATCAGAGTAAATATGCTGCACCAAAAAAATCAGTCTCTGAACCTAGCAGTTCTGGCCAAGGTTCTACTTCAGAGACAACATTGCAGCAACAGAATGACCATGTTGTACCTCTGCCTTTTCCTCAGAGAGCAGTGCAATCAAAAAAATTGGATGAGGCAGAGAAGGAAAAAGAACTTCTGGAGACATTCAGAAGAGTGGAAATAAACATTCCATTGCTAGAGGCAATCAAGCAGATTCCAAAATATGCAAAGTTTCTGAAGGAGTTGTGTACTCACAAGAGGAAGCTGAAGGGAAATGAAAGAGTTAGTATGGGCCAAAATGTTTCTACCCTCCTTCAACCTATGCCTCAGAAGTGCAAAGATCCTGGAACCTTTACTATACCTTGTGTCATTGGAAACTTTAATTTTGAAGATGCTATGCTAGACCTTGGAGCTTTAATTAATGTCATGCCCCACTCAGTGTTTCGGTCACTTGGGATTGGCCCATTACAACAAACAGGAGTGGTGATTCAATTGGCCAACAGAAGCAATGCTTACCCTGCTGGAGTAATTGAGGATGTACTGGTCCAAGTTAATGAATTGGTCTTTCCTGCAGATTTCTACATTCTAGATATGGAAGGAGAGTCATCATTCAATAAAACTCCAATCATTCTTGGGAGACCTTTTTTCAAGACTGCCAAGACCAAGATAGATGTGCATGTAGGAACCCTCTCCATGGAGTTTGGCGATAATGTTGTGCAGTTTAATATCTTTGATGCAATGAGACACCCCATGGAAGATCATTCTCTTTTCTGCATTGATATTCTTGATGAATTGGTCGATGAGGTCTACGACAGTTTCTCCTCTGAATTTCCTGATGTGTTTCTATTTGATGATTCCCTATGCTGTAATTGTGTTAATAATGATGTTTGTTCTGCTTGTTCTCAAATCAATGCATTCTTAGAAAATGATGACTTTGTCACAGATTCTAAAGAAGTTGATGGTTCTATGCTATTGTTAGAAAATGTTGAATATGCAGGAGTTTATGCAGCAGATGCACCAGTAGCAAAGTTACTCCCTTCCATAGTGCAGCCACCCATACTAGAGCTTAAGCCTCTTCCTGAGCATCTCAAATATGCATTTTTAGAAGAGAATGAGCAGCTGCCAGTCATTATAGCTAAGAACCTTCAACTTGATCAAGAAGAAAAATTGTTGAACATCTTGAAACAGCACAAGAGGGCAATTGGGTGGACACTTGCAGATATACCTGGCATTAGCCCTTCCACTTGCATGCATAGGATTTTGATTGAGGAAGATGCTAAACCAGTACGGCAGCCACAAAGGCGACTGAACCCATTGATTCTAGATGTGGTTAAAAAGGAAGTAACCAAGCTTCTACAAGCTGGTATAATCTATCCAATTTCAGACAGCAAATGGTTAAGTCCAGTGCAAGTTGTCCCAAAGAAATCAGGAGTGACAATGGTAGCCAACCAGCATAATGAACTTATTCCCACTCGAGTTCAAAATAATTGGAGGGTGTGTATTGACTATAGAAAGCTTAATCGAGCCACCCGTAAAGACCATTACCCTCTTCCCTTCATTGATCAGATGTTGGAGCGTTTAGCAGGAAAATCACACTACTATTTTCTGGATGGATATACTGGGTACTTTCAGATACATATAGCCCCAGAGGACCAGGAGAAGACCACATTCACGTGCCCATTTGGCACTTTTGCATACAGGAGAATGCCATTCGGTCTTTGTAATGCTCCAGGTACATTCCAACGTTGCATGGTGAGTATCTTTTCTGATTTTTTAGAGAACTGTATGGAGGTATTCATGGATGATTTCACCATATATGGTTCTTCCTTTGATGAATGCTTGGATAGTCTATCTAAGGTATTACATCAGTGCACTACAACTAACCTTGTTTTAAATTTTGAAAAATGCCATTTCATGGTAGAACAAGGTATAGTCTTAGGGCACATAATTTCTAAAAAGGGCATAGAGGTAGATCCAGCTAAGATTGATGTTATTACTGCTTTACCTTACCCTACAAGTGTGCAGGAAGTTCGTTCCTTTCTTGGCCATGCAGGATTTTACCGGCGCTTCATTCGTGACTTCAGCAAAATTGCCCTTCCATTATCTAGCTTGCTACAAAAGGATGTGGACTTCATTTTCAACTCATTATGCAAGGATGCATTTGACCATATTAAGAAGGCTCTCACTTTAACTCCCATCATCCAGTCACCTGACTGGACGCTTCCATTTGAACTTATGTGTGATGCGTCTAACTATGCCGTGGGAGCAGTCCTTGCCCAGAGAGTTGATAAAGCTCCATATGTCATCTATTATGCCTCGAGGACACTTGATTCTGCCCAAGCAAATTATACCACAACAAAAAAAGAGCTTTTAGCAATTGTTTTTGCATTAGATAAATTTAGATCATACTTGCTTTGTTCTCATGTGGTAATTTTCTCTGATCATGCAGCTCTCAAGTTCCTCTTAAAGAAACCTGATGCCAAACCAAGGTTAATTAGATGGATGCTCCTTCTTCAAGAATTTGACCTAGAGATTCGAGATAGGAGTGGAGCAGAAAATGTGGTTGCTGACCATTTGAGCAGAATAGAGAGAGCATATGATTCTCTTCCCATTCAAGATTCATTCCTAGATGAGCAGCTTTTACAGCTGCATGGTGAGTTTCCATGGTATGCTGACATTGTAAACTATTTGGTTGCACATATGTTGCCCTTAAATCTCGCACGTGCACAGATGCATAAATTCAAGAGTGAAGCTAAATACTATGTGTGGGATGATCCTTATTTATGGAGGTTTTGTAGTGACCAAATAATTAGAAGATGTGTACCTAATTATGAGTTTTATTCTGTACTTTCCTTTTGTCATTCCTATGCTTGTGGAGGTCATTTTGGTCCCCAAAGGACTGCAAGGAAGGTATTAGATTCTGGTTTGTATTGGCCTACCTTATTTCATGATGCCTATGAATTTTGTAAATCTTGTGAACAATGTCAACGAGCAGGAAATATAACCCATAGGAACGAAATGCCCCAACAACCTTTATTGTTTTGTGAAATCTTTGATGTTTGGGGTATTGACTTCATGGGTCCATTTCCTGTCTTATTTGGCTTTGTTTATATTTTATTGGCTGTTGATTATGTTTCCAAATGGGTGGAGGCCATTCCCACTAGAACTGATGATTCTCATGTTGTTGTAAATTTTGTTAGATCAAACATCTTTTGCAGGTTCGGCATACCCAGGGCAATCATTAGCGATCAAGGATCTCACTTTTGCAATAGACACATGAAAACCTTGTTAAGTAAATATGGTGTCTTTCATAAAGTCTCAACTCCTTATCATCCTCAGAAAAATGGCCAAGCCGAGGTCTCCAATCGTGAGATTAAACAAATTTTGGAGAAAACAGTGAGACCAGACAGAAAAGATTGGAGTAAGCGGCTAGATGATGCTTTATGGGCTTACAGGACTGCCTATAAGACACCTATAGGTATGTCACCCTATAGGCTTGTCTTTGGTAAGGCATGTCATCTTCCAGTGGAGCTAGAGCATCGGGCTTATTAGGCAGTAAAGACTTGTAACTTGGACATAGACCAATCCGGAGTCGGAAGGAAATTGCAACTTCAGGAATTAGAAAAACTCCGATTAGAGGCCTATGAGAATTCTCGAATATACAAAGAGAAGACTAAGTCCTTTCATGACAAGCAAATCCTTAGAAAGGAATTCAAAGAAGGGGAGAAAGTGCTCTTATACAACTCTCGCCTTAAGTTTATGCCAGGCAAATTGAGATCCCGATGGGAGGGCCCATTTTTAGTCACTAATATATTTTCTTATGGTGCAGTTGAAATTCAAGATGTGACTACAGGGCAGACTTTCAAAGTCAATGGACACCGACTCAAACAATTTCATGAGGGAGCTAAAGAGAATTCGGTTGAAGAGTTGGTTTTGGTTGATGCTGTTTCCCTAACTTGAGGGAGTTCATTTTTCTTATGCTTGAATATTTTTTTTTCGCTTGTTCTTGTTCTGTTAAAAAAAAAATCTGCTAAGTTTATTTTCATATTGCCATTGCCATTTTCTATTTGCATTTTCAATAGCCTTGAGATTTGTAAAGGTTGTGAGCTTGGAGCACTTTAAAAATTTGAGGTCTAAAGCATGACTGAATGCATTTCTTGCATATCTTAGCTAGCTAGTTTGGTGATAGACATTGAATCAATGGATTAAGCATGTTAGTGCATACCTAGTGAGCATTTGGGCTAATTGTCATTCTCTATTCTTTTCTTGTGTGAATTACACTCATAAAGTTTGACACTCTAGAACTTGCTTTGCTTCTTTTTGAGACTATATTTTCATATGCATGCATGAATGTAATGAAGGCTTTCTTTTCTTACATTTAGCTAGTTAACCAAATAGCCTACCTAATACAATTTCCCTTTGACCCTAATATTTCCAATTCCCTCATTACCAACCATAAGCATGAAACCATGATTCTACCTTACCTTAGGGAGTAAGAGAGCATTGGTTGATCATTTGATGAGTTGATCTTTGTCTGAGACAGACAAATTCAAGTGTGGGGGAGAAGAAGTTGTAAATTTGAAATCAATTGGCTATGTGAATTTTAGAGTTTATGAATGTGAATTTTAGAGATGAAAAAAAAAATTTGAATGTAAAAAAAAACACGAAAAAAAAATTATTATAAAAAAGAAAAAGAAACAAAGATGTATAGAATTTTTGGATGATTTTGGTGCATATTGCTCATTTTATCTCCCAATGTTCTCATGCTCTCTTTAGTTTTAAATTTCCATACCCATGTTATCTTTTTCATCCCTTCCTTTTCCTTAGCCCCATTACAACTTTAAATAAACTCCTTTTGATTTGTGCATGCATGTGTTTAAAATTGGTGGAGATTAGAACAGAAGCAAGCCTATGGTAGTGCAAATTGTCATGAGTTGTATTGAGTGAAAACACAAACCTTTCTTTTTAAACACTTGAGAATTAAGAGTATATCATGTGAGAATCTATCATTCTTAGTTCACATAATTCAATTGAAATCACCATGCTTTTTAGTTGGAAGTGTAAGAAATAAATTCATGAATGTCTTGATTCCTTAAAGCGTTTAACGTTCTTCTTGCTCACTTAACTTTTGATTCCTCAACATTACTTCAGACTTACATAACTAACTATTATGTCATCCTCTAACTTACATTTTATTTAGCTACTTTTATCCCATTTGATAGTCACATGCCCATACCAGTTGCCTCTTAATTCTCTTGTCAGGTTCTTCAAATTCCTTTCCCTTATTTGTCATTAAATTTTGTTCTTTATTCAGACTATTTGTAACAACTTTATTTTTTTTTAATATACATATTTGTAAAGTCCTATAAAGTCATCACTTCTTTACTTCTAATTACTTAACTCCTAATAATATTCAATTAATTTAATCAAGCACAATCAAAGTTTAAGGTCTACCATTAATACTGATACAATTCTGAGTTTACATACATATTATTAATCTAAATATCCATACAAAAATCAAACACATAAATATCTACATCATATTCATCCATGTTGACTAATTTCGGAGATATGGATGTGGGTGGTTGCACCTTCATCGAGATCTTAGCCAACTCAACCACAAATACCTTATTAATTTTTGGGATCTGCCCAACATAGAGTAACTCGATCCAACGTACACTAAGAGTCAGAGCCAAAGAAAAATATGTATAACTAATTTTGTGAATATGATATAGAAATATAGTGAGAATTAAATTCCAGTAGGTTCAATAATAAATCATAATTATTATCAATAATACTTGTCACGTCATGTTCATTTGTAGAAACTACAGCAAATATCTTAAATCACATAAATGCACTTTATCTATGTACATAAAAATCGTGCAATAATGATATGTATGTCATAGATAACTATTTTTAGAATATCATATGATGGCTATCAACTTATTTGCATATCAAGCTACTTTGGTCAAGGTGAGTACTTTCTACTCTTCGATACGGGCTTTTCTCGTTCCGTCCGACATGGCACACTTTCTCTTTCTTTTTTCATTAACATAATCATAGCCGTGAGTAGGGCATCCCCTACTGGTGCACCACACGGACCGTCATGTGATCATACTAATCTCTTTTCTTTTCTTTTTACATTAATAACTAAAAATATGATTTCAATAACAAGTATGTTTATTATACTCACATGTCATAATTTATCATCAAAGCATAACCATTACCAAAAATTATTGACAAAATACAATCTTGCCATGAACATAATCATTTTCAGTTACCACTTTATAAAATATTTCTATGTCAAAATTACACACTTAAGATGGTAATAAGTTCATGCAATGAGAATGGTTAGAGTATACACTAATCACTTATTATTTTCATTTATAACATTCTTCTCGGGTGTTACTACTCCCTCAAATTTAATATTATTTCTTTTCGGGTAGATTCAGACCTCTACTTACTAATCTGACTATATCTCTCTCATATGGATTCCAAATTGAATGCTTCTAGTGGCTAAAAATTTGTGATACATATATGTATATTTTTTATATTAACCATTTATTTTAATTTCCTACATATTTTACCAAAAAATTCAAACACAGAAGCTCACCTAACAGATTCTTCCCTGGTTAACTAGTTTCTAACATCTGTTGACTAATCTAACAATATCTCTCTCATATAGATTCCAATTTAATTTATTCTAGTGGCTAAAAATTCGTGAGACACATATCTATATTTTTTATATTAATAATTTCTTTTAATTCCCTACATATTTGTTTCAGAAATTCAAACACATAAGCATACTTAATTGATTCTTCCCTCATTAACCATTTTCTGACCACTACTTACTAATCGTACAATATCTCCCTTATCTGGACTCCAAATTAAGTGATTCCATTGGCTAAAAATATGTTAGACATATATCTACATTTTTCATGTTAACCATTTCTTTTAATTCCTAACTTATTTTTTCTAGAATTTTAAAAACATAAATTTTTCTAATTACTCTGAAATCCAGTTTTCTAACCAAACTTTTCCTAAGATTTTAATTCATTATTTTATTACGTCCTCTTCCATTTTCTTCCTAATTTACATCTAATAATATTCCATAAACTTTTCACCACATTCAAATATACAAAATAGCAGTATAAAAATCTTACAATTTTGCCACCCATAGCCATACCTATGCAAAACTTTTCACGCCAACTGAAATGTTTAAAACATCCATCATATGTAAGATAACATGTAACATGATATAGCAACATCCATAACCAATTATCAAAGTATCAAATATTGTAAATTTCATAAAAGTTTCAAAAATTTTCTTCAAAAAGAGATATTGTTAAACCTACCTAAAGATCTCCCTAACTCACTTAGTGAATTCTTTTTTTTGTTTCCTCTTGAAGGAAGTGGCAAGATTTTTCCCTTTCCCTAAATTTTTTAGCAGCTTAAATAAGAGAAGGAGTGTAAGTTTTGAACCCCAAGGATGAAAATAAAATATGGATTCAAGTGGAGATTAAGCTAACTTACCTTGAATATTTAGTCCTCTAGACTTCTTCTTCATCTTCCTTCCTTTCTTCTCCTCTCTTTCTCTCTTTTCCTCACTCTACCTTGCTTATGTTTTTTCTCTCCCTCACTTAGAAGAAATTATAATGTTACAAGGGTGGGTTTTGCTTAAATAAACTATCAAGTGGTTCATCTTTCATAATCATGGATCTACCTTATCACAATTAGGATGCACTTGATTGTTTTTTTTTTGGAAGACAACTCATGTTCTTGTCTTCCTCTTCCTTAGTCAAGATATGCATAGTAAAAGAAAATTTGTATTTTGAAAATCATGATAAAATTTTCTTAAGACAAGGGACAAGACCCCTTTGATTTAGGTATTCATTTCTTTTTTTGTCTCATTTAACTATGATAGGTTTGCCTTTTTAAGTGGCAAAATTCTAGTTCTTGAGTCTCCCTTGTTTGACTGAAATTATTTTTGTAAGATAAGGATATTTTGTCCTAATGCCATGTATTATTACCTACTTATTGAAATTAAAAATGTAGAATCTAGATGTTTTGTCCTAATACTATGTATTATTACCTATTTGTTGAAATTATGAATATAGGATATAGATATTTTGTCCTAATGCCATGTGACCTAATCTTTATTATTATTACACTACTATTTCCTCACCTAGTTTTTATTTTTCTCTCTTGGATTTAGGCTCATTCTTGCCAATTTCCTTTGCTTTAGCTGAAATTCTACCTTTCATGGAGGATTTGATCACATTTTCATGATTTTTGGGCTATTGGTCCAACTTCTATATCCTAGTCCAAGTCTTTATTTTATTTCTTGCTTGAGTTATCCAATTGGCTTGTTGGTAACTCATGTGAAGTAGAAAAACTCTATATGAAGTGTCCATAGGTGAAGGCCTAGTGTATGGGTAGAGATGTTAAACTTAATAACTTTATCTCTTAAATTAGAAAAAAAATTATCCTAATCCAATATTCTTGAAATTTTAATACCTCCACTTACTTTCTAAAAGTTTATCTTCCTTACACAAGAATTTTGCCCCTCTTTAGTATATTATTTCTATTTTTTTTTTAAGTTTTCTCTCTTTACTTATTCCTTTAATATTAGAAACATTTTCTATGCATACGCATAAGGTGAAGAATTTCTAAGGCTTATATTTCCTTAAATATCTAAAAAATTGTTTAATAGATTTTATTTTCTTAATTAAATATTTATGTACCTTTATTAATAAAAATAAATAAAATTAGGGATGTTACAATATTCCCTTTACTGGGATAACATTACCATGCCACATATGTATTAATACCCTTGCATTGGAAAACAACTTTCTCCTTAAGGTTGAGATAAGTAAAAGTTTAACCAAATCATCCCAACTTTCCTATGTGACTTCATTTTTATTCTTGTCTTCCCAATTAACAAGCACATCATAATGTAATTGATCTTAGACTGGTACCTAACGGTAATCAATAATGGTAGCTGGCAGAGGTATGAAGAAGGAAGGATTCTCAAGCCAGGTGGCATCAAACTATGTAGCAGTACCTTAGAACCCTTTTAGTAGAGACACATGGAATACATGGTGAATTTTGGACCATTGGGGTAGCTGTAATTTGTATGCTATTGGACCTAACTGAGACAAAATAGGAAAAGAGCCATAATAACGTTTGGCTAGTTTAAAACTATGCCTTTTTCCTACTACATTATTCTTATAGTGTTGTAATTTTATTAAGAACAAGTTCTTAACTTGAAATTCCTTTTCTTACCTCTTCTAATCATTTACTTTTTTCATCTTTTCTTGTGCCTCCTCTTCTATAAGTTGACCTTAAGTTGTTGGATTAGCAACTCTCATTCTTTAAGCCGTTAATCTAGGAACTGTAAGGTATTCCTGACACCTAGCCAAGTATAGGACTAAGATTTGGCCCATATAGTATTTGGAAAGGTGTCATATTGATAGCATAATGGAAAAAGGAGTTATAGTTCAGTTTCGCCTATATCAAATAGCTATGCCATTCATGGTAGTCGAACCCTCATAATTTGTGTTATGAATTAACCATGTTAGTTCAATTTATATAGCCACCGATTTTGTTGGAACACCTAAATCGTTATTAAATTTGTATAGATCCATGTGATTCTGGCAAGAATGACATAATCGAATGATTCAAAAGTCAAACTTTGACATTGCGCAACCATGGCGGGTACACAACATCCTGTTCATCTTCACCTTGAAAACCTGCAACCTTTCAATTTTTCTATTCTTTTTTTTACCTTAAGGCCAAAACATGCATTTTGGATTATTAGATTAAAACCTTTCACCCTCTGCAATGCAACGTTTTATTAAGTTTGAATGACTTTTTTTTGGGACAAGTAAGTCTGAATGAACGGAGTTTCCCTTCCTTGTTGGTCTACATCCTTTCTTATTGAAGGCTAGTAAAGGGTCTTAGAAAATTTCCAAGTTTCAAACTTCTAGCATGCCCTGCCCCTAGGGTGTTGTGAAATTCTACGAGCAACTATTGTTTTAGGTTAGAATTAGGAGATATCACCATCCTTTTCTTAAAGTACACCATATCCCCTTTTACAATAGTCAAAAGAAGTTTAATAGAGTGCTATATCCTTTTATAGTTTTTGAAAAATCTCGTTGGTAAGGTTTTCTTGCTTAATGGTATCTAAAAGTTAGCAATTCACAATAGAGAAAGCATAGGAAACCTGGGTAGCATTGTCGCCTTCCTATTCTTTTATAGAAAGTGCATATACTACTAGGTTACTAAAGACCTATTCTATACAAAAATAAAGTATTGAAATCCCATGAACTTGGTTAATTTGTACCGCTATTAAAGGGTTTGAATCACTTGTGATGAATTCTTTTAAGCTCTTGTGATTATTTTTAATAGTAAATTTCCTATTGAATAAATAGGTCTCCATTTCCTTATTCCTTAAGTAATGGAACATAGCTCCCTTACAATGGAAATGGCTATTTTCATTTTGATATTTAACTTCTTGCTTAAATATTCCAAAGGTTGTCCATTCTGACTCAATACAACACCTATACCACCTGATGAAGCATTTATTTCCATAAAGAACTCTTGTTAACAGTTAAGTAGAGCCAAGGCCGGTGCTTTAGTCATATGTTGTTTTAGCTTTTCAAAAGATGCTTAGGTCTCCTTATTCCACTTAAATTTGTTTTTTTAGCAATTTAATGAAAGGCCCAGCTATAACTACATAGTGGTTGATAAATTTTCTGTAGTAATAAGTCAAACCCAAAAGCCCCTTAAGGCCTCAACTATTTGAGATTCGTGGGTTGAGGCCATTACACCATAACATCTACTTTCTACCTCATAAAAATTAAAACCCAACCCTTGTTCGTGAATATTATTGCAAATTTGAGGAGAAATTTAAAGTTTTTTTCTGTAAAAAATTAATGCTTAATTGGAATTAAGGTTGCTATAGCTGTTTTGTTTACTGCTATTTTCTATGTTAATTCCTTTATTTTGTTTCTCTTTTTGTTGATGAGAAAGGAGGAGAAATTTATGTTGTAGCATAGATAGCCTTATGAACTTGATGAACTAGTTATGACTTGACTTTGGCTAGATGTTAGCTTTATGATTTGGATAAAGTTGAAAAAAATAATAGCTTTGGGGTGGCACATGGCTAGCTCTGGGAACCTGGACTTCCATAGCTCTAGGAGCCTAGAAGCAAGCCCATCAATATGAGTCCTACTGAAGCAATTGAACCAGCAAAATCCAAGGAGGAAGAGGATATCCTACAAAGACCCAACAAAAAAATCAAAGCCAGCATAGGAGAGGAAATACAATTAGACGAAGCAATGAGGGAGGCCGAAGTTCCAAAAGTCTCATCAAACACATTATCAGATATGTGTGGAAATCTCAGGAAGGAAGAAATTCTAGGAGACTCAAAGAGAAAACTCTTCACTAAGGACAATAATAACAAGGAACATGACCACCAGACCCAAGACATACATAAAACATAGGGGAATGGAAATGCTAGAACATCTTATAGAGATAGATTGTTAGGATTCAATGGCATTGCAAACAATCTAGTAAGAGAAGAAAATGAATCAGAAAGCTACTATTATGAAGATGACTTTAAGGCTGAGTGGTCAGGTGATGAAGAGATATAGGAAGGAGATCATTTCCCTGTTATTGATATCCCTGCAGAAGAAAAGATAGGTTATTATAAAAGCTGGAGGAACTCACTCATCATTAAATTAATGGGGAAAAAGATAGGATACAGATACTTGAAGGAAAGACTATGCAGAATGTGGCACCCTTCTGGAGCTTTCAATTTAATTGATATCGAAAACGAGTTCTATCTAGCTAAATTCAACAACCCAGAGGATTACAAATTTGCTCTGCATGAAGGGCCATGGATGATTGCGGACCATTACCTAGTGGTCTAGAGATGGAGACCAGAGTTCAGGCCATTGGAAGACAATTTCAAAAAAGTGGCAATATGGATCAGAATCCCATGGCTCCCCATTGAATATTACAACAATCATTTTTTGTGGAGGCTAAGTGATAGAATAGGGAGAACACTAAAGATCGATAACCACACACTCTAAAAAATGAATTCTGATGCAGGAGAGGAACTGAGAGTTGAACATAGAAAGTTTACTCAGATTTATGTGGAAATCGATTTGCGAAAAAGAACTTATGGAAAATTTTATATTAAGGAAGAGGATTTTCAATGTCGAGTATGAGGGGCTACATTTTGTTTGTTTCGGTTGTGGGAAATATGGCCACAAGAAAGACCAATGCTTACAGATCAGGGAAGAAAACTAGAAAGACATACCCAAAAAGGGATAGGGTGTTTCAAGAAATCCATAGGAGACAAAGCCTTGTGAGGGAAGGAAAACTGGTCAACCCTTAACGCCCCCAATTTTTTTTAGCATGTGAAACAAATGTTTTATTTTCCGCAATTAGATATTTTTCATAACATGTATAACACTATTCTTTATCATAGAAATAGATACATATAAGTTCTCTCATGTATATACATTATATAGGTCAAGTTATAAATGTCAAAGTAACAACAGAAGTAGGGATCCTGCCTGTAGTGTTTAGAGCACACTCTAGAATACAAACACAATATAATTCAAAACTATGAGCCTTGAAAGCAACATAAACTCACCCAGAGAATATGTCACCTAACTGATCACCTATCTACAGGATCAGACTCTGTATTCTTATATGAAAAATATGAAAATATCGTGTAGTGAGTTTGACAACTCAATGAGTAGATAATATCTCCTATGACCTCTTAGGTCAGCATATGGATGTACTCATATTTTAAAATTTGTCACTTGGAAAATACAGTTCAGAAGTACATCCATATGGGACCCGTATTTCAAATATTTTCAAATAAAAGGATATTCATATATCCAAACCATATTTAACATAGTATAATCATTATACAATTGTTGTTATGCTCAATTGTATAAACTATAGTAAAATAATAAGCTTTTGAGATAAAATTATAAACTTTTAAAATGACTTGCCTCATTCGGCGATTTGGTCAACCCAATTTAAAATGACCTGCCTCATTCGGTGATTTGGTCAACTCACACGCTTATTTGCTATACGCATATTGACCAATTGACTACAGTCACAATAGTGATAAGGGAATGTGAATCTATCACCCATCTGCCTCCTCACATTACCACTGTCACCCGGTTGGAGCAACCCTTTCTCGGCTCACTCAAGCTAATAGGGCGTCCCCTATTTGGTACCGTCACAAGCAATACAACCCGTTGATATTCATCCATACATATAAATACATATATATAAATGCATATTCATCAAATACAATGTAAAATCATCAAGCAACTCGCCATGAGTTTTACGCTTGCTATTCAATCATAATCAGTAACTTTATAGTTTTACAAATCAATGCCACATGCATAAATATTCACTTTATCATTTAATGAGAAATACATGTGAAATCAAATATACTATGAGTTCATAAATCTATTTTTAAAACTATACTCTTCTCGAACTATATTCCAAATTGTAAACAATTCAAATAATTTTAATGTATTTCAGAAACATTTAAAAGTGTAAATATCTCATAAACATAATCAAATACATGCTTAAAGATCAAGAAAAGTATAGGGCAAGTCATAGAAAGAATCATCACTCACAAGGTAAGGGCTCCAGATTAGACAGCCCTAAAATGCATTTTTCTAATCCACATTTGACTAAACAGACTTCAAAAACGTTTCCGGAGGGTCCAAAAATTAAGGAAATGACTCCGAAAACTTGGTCACTATTTATGGCCGAAAAATACTATTCACCGCTAGAAAATACTATTCACCAAGAATACTGAAAAATTTTATATCCTAAAGTTCATCTAGCTACTGAATCCATCTACGGTGTCAGATTTTCAATTTGAGGTCTCTAAGTAAGAGTTTCAGAGTTTACCTTTTTCTGAGATTTTATACTTCTAATCTACAGCGATTCTACGGCTGATTTGAGAAATTGTTCAATCAAAATTGTAGTATTCTCTATCCTGAATCCAGTGGTACCCTTAGTTTAGAGATCGGATGCCTGTAAACACTCCAGATCTAGAGAGAAAATATGGAGATACTATTTACACTATTTCACTATTCATTTTTTTCTCGATTTTTCGTCTCCCTTCTACGTTTTTCTTTCCCTATTATTATTATTATTATTATTATTATTATTATTATTTAATGATTAAATATTTAGATTTATTTTCATTTTATTTCATATATATTTATATAAATACCGTTTTTCATTCTAAAATATCCTAAAAATTTCTAAAAATTTACATTTTCATAAAAATTTAGTTGAACTTTTAAATCATGATTTTTCTTGATAAAAATCTTAATAAAAAAAATCAAAAAATAAATATTTTTATAAATAATAAAAGAAAGAATATTTCTAAAAATAAAACAAAAATTTATTAAAGGCCAATATAATTATTTTAAGCAAAACAATAATTACTTTAATTAAAAGTAGACTTGCTTTTAGCAAAATATAATCATTTTTAAACAAATAAAAATATTTTGTTTATAACAAAACATTATTATTTAAAAATTAAAATTATGGGATTTTACAAAAAACACTGCAAGCTTGACACAGAACGGCAGAGACGACGAAGAAGGCGACCTTGGGCCTAGATACTGGTCCGAAAAGCTGAAAGGAAAAAAGCTATCAAATCCCAAGAATCAGACAATAGACAGCTACCGAAACCCAACACGAAAGCAGGAAATGGTGCAAACTTGACTATTGAAAATCAGAAAGAAAGGGCAGGAACCTCTAGATTTAGCATTCTGGAAAACGTAAGCGATAAAGTGATGGAGACCATTGAGCCGGATCCCATCTACGAGGCTGCAGTCTATAAGACAAAGAGCATTAAAAGGGGAGACAGACTGGAGAATTCTAGAAGGAAGGAGAGAAAAGGAAAAAAGATATTACCTACAGGTCAAGAAAATCTGGGCTTGGGCCTACACGGGTTTAAAGGAATGAAATACATGGCCCAGGCAAAGAATAGCCTTCACAAGCCCATGCAAAGAATAGCCTTCACAAGCCCATTTCGGGAGGGTTCAAAATATAGGTAAAGAAGCCCAATTAAGCCTTATTGAAATAGGACAAAGGGAAAAGGGCCATGCACAGGGAGGCCCTAGTGGACGTACTTAATAATTTTGAGAAGATGGATATCCTTCCCAAAACTCATGGCTTGGCCAGCTACCCACATCCATCCGAGACTAACCTGGGTCCAAACTACCCAAATGCCATCAGTCTAGGACCAACAGTACCTTCGAGCTGTGGATTGAAGGTCGTCACGGCAAACAAAGAATCTGGGCAGAACTCACACTTTGACAAAACAAAACCACCGGATGAGGAGTTATAGTTATCCAAAACTGATTAGCAAAATTTAGCTCTCCAAGATGGCAAAGGGGCACCGTTGGATTGTAGAGGAGTGCCCATTGTACACAGCAACAGGCTATAAAGCTTCGAGACGTTACTCTTTCCAATTGGGTGTTTATTGCAATAGATCCATTTATGTAACAATTTTTTATTATTTAACATCATGAAGTTATTACCTCATCTTAACTCACAATAACATTTATTTAATTATACAATACTAAGTTTACACTCACATAATTAATACAAACATTTGTACAAGACATACATGTACATATAAGCCCTAATCATCCACATAGACTATTTCTGGGGCCACTGGTGCGGGTGGCGGCACCTCCGCCGAAATCTCAGTCACTTCAACAACTGATATGTCTGCAATAATAGGTATTTGCCCAAGATAGGGCACCTCGATCATACGTACGGCAATAACAAGTCTCATTGAAAATAACTGCATAGCTAATTTTCTGAACATGATATGGAAATATAGTGAGAATTAAATCCCAGTATGTTCAACAATAATTCATCATCAATATAGTTCATCACGTCATGTTCAGCTGTATAAACTACAGAAAATATCTTTAGGTCACATGAATGCACTTTATCATGTACATGAAAATTGTACAGTTATGACATGTATGGCATGAATAACTATTTTTTGAATTTCATATGATGGCTATCAACTTATTCTTCCTTCCAGCTACCCCGGTCAGGGTGAGTATTCCCTACTTTTTGGTACGGGCTTATCTCGCTCCGTCCAACATGGCACACTTTCTCTTTCTTTTCTCATGAACATAATCATAACCGTTGGTAGGGCGTCCCCTACTGGTGCACCACACGGATTGCCATGTGACCGTGCTCATTTCTTTTCTTTTCATATTAATAGCCGAAAATATGATTCCAATAACAAGTATGTTCATTATATTCTCATGCCATAATTTATCAAAACATAATCATTCTCAAAATTTACTGGTAAACTAAAATTATGCCATGAATATAATCATTTTCTAATTTTTACTTTATAAAATATGTCCATGTCAAAATTCCACACTAATATCTCGATAACTGGATAGTAATTGTAGTCTGTAAACAGCGCACCAGAAAAGTTCCCAAGAAAGAGAGGTGGGTCACTAATGGACAAGCTTAAGTACCAAGTCTTTCCTTGCCAAAGCTTTCCTTAGATATGCACTTTTCACAAATCACAATTTTTTTTCCAGTAACTAGAATAATTCTTTTCTGATGTGGAAATACTGCAACCACGGAGCATACTAAGATTTTTCAAATAAAACCGGCACTTTCAAAACTTCTTGGAAATTTTATATGAGTACTAGGGTAAATTCCATGTAAAAAATTACACACTTAAAATGGTAGTAAATTCATGCAATGGCAATAACTAGGGTATACACTAGGCATTTATTATTTTCATTTATAAAATTCCTCTTCTTTCTTGAATATTATTTTCATCTTTTCATTTTCTTTATGTCTAGGCATTTAGTCATTTTATTTTTACTTATATCATTTCTAACACATGTTCTTACAAATTTTATAGAGCATTTTTCCTCAAATTGATTTCTACTATTACCCTATAGTTTAAAAAAATTCATCTAGGGTAGAAAAAATATTGAAAATAGGTTTTACTAACTTTTAACACAGCCTTTGCTTACAAATCAGAACATAACTCTCTCATTTTAACTCCGATTAAGATGATCTTAGTGTCTATGAAAAGCTAAGACAATTATCTAAAACTATTATGTTAATCATATCAACAAAATAGTAAGATATCATGGTGTTATTACTCCTTTAAGTTTAGTATTATTTCTTCTCGTGTAGATTCTGACCTTTACTGACTAATTAGACCATATCTCCCAAATTTGAACTCCAAATTGAGTTATTCTAGTTGATGAAAGTCCATGACCCATATATCTATAATTGTTATGTTGGCGCGCTATTTTAATTCCCGATAGAATATTCCCAGAAATTCAAAAACTAAAGCTTTAATAACATACTCTTCCCTGAATAAACATTTTCTGACCTCTGCGTACTAATCGGATCATATCTACCTCATATGAACTCCAAATTGCATAATTCTAGTGGCTAAATTTCCATGAGACATAGATCTATAACTTTCATGTTAATCATTTATTTTAATTCCTTACCGATTTTTCCCAAAATCTTAAAAACAGAAGCTAAAAGTTTTACCGCCCATAGCCATACCTATGCAGAACTATCTAAACCAGCCTAAGTATTCAAACATACATCACATGCATGATCAATATGTAACATGATGAAACAACATTCATGACCAATAATCAAAGTGCTAAGATCAAAATCCCATATAAATATTACAAATTTCAAAATTTTTCTTTAAAAAGAAATATTGTTAAACTTACCTAAAAATCCCCCTAGCTCACTTAGTGAATTGGTTTTCTTGTTTGCTCTTGAAAGAAGTAGCAAGACTCCTCCCTTCCCTTAGCTTTTCTAGCAGCTTAGGTAAGAGAAGGAGGGTGAGTTTTTGATCCTCAAAGATAAAGAAGAAAAAATGGATTCAAGTGGGAATTAAGGTAACTTACCTTGAGTATTTAGCCTTCTAAACTTCTCCTTCTTTTTCCTTCCTTTCTTCTCCTCTCTTTCTCTCCTTTCCTCACTCTACCTTGCTTCTATTTCTCTCTCTTCCTCACTTGGACAAAATTAAGATGTTATGGGGTGGGTTTTGCTTATATAGACCACCAAATAATTCACCTTTCATGATCATGGATCTACCTTATCACAATTAAGATACACTTTGTTGAATTTTTGGAAAACAAACAACTTATGTTCTTGTCTTCCTCTTCCTTAGTCAAGATATGCATAGGAAAAGGAGATTTGCAATTTAAAATTTATGATGATATGTTCTTAAGATAAGGGACAAGGTCCCTTTGATTTAGGGATTCATTTCCATTTTCTTTTGTCTTAAACAAATATGATAGATTTGCCTTTTTAGGTGGCAAATTTCTAGCCCTTAAATTTCCATTATTTGGTTGATATTTTTTGTGTGGGATAGGAATGTTTTGTCCTAATGCCAAGTATTATCATACCACTTGCTAAAATTATGAGTGTAGGATATAGATGTTTTTGTCCTAAAACCTTGTATTATCATGCCACTTGGCAAAATTATGAATGTAGAATCATACCACTTACTAAATTTTTGTCTTAATGCCATGTAACCTAATCTTTATTATTATTACATTATTATATCATCACCTAATTTATTTTATTTTATTTTTCCTCTTGGGTTTGGGCTTATTCCTACCCATTATGGGATTATTCCTACTCATTTTCTTTGTTTTGAATAAAATTTTACCTTTCTTGGAGGGCTTGAACACATTATCATAATTTTTTGGGCTATTGGTCCAATTTCTATATCCTAATCCAAGTCTATGTTTTATTTCTTGTTTAGGTTATCCAATGGGCTTGCTAGAAACTTATGTGAAGTGGAAAAATTCTATATGAAGTGTCTATAGGTAAAAGCCCAATGTATGGGTGAAGATGTTAAATTTAATAATTCTAGTTCTTGAATTAGGAAAAATTACCCTAATCCAATGTTCTTGAAATTTTAAGACCTTTACTTGTTTTTAAAAATTTATCTTCCTTATCCAAGAATTTTACATCTCTTTAATATGTTATTTCTAATTTTTTTTCCTATTAGGTTTTTCCTCTTTATTTGTTTTCTTAATGTTAGAAACATTTTCTATGCATATACATAAGGTGAAGAATTTCTAAGGATTATATTTTCCTTAGATATCTAAAATATTGTCTAATAAATTTTATTTCGTTAATGTACTTTTAACGAAATTAGGGATGTTACATTTATGAATTTTATGGCTTGAAATTATAGAGGAGTGGGTTCTAGATTCTTCCCCTCCCTTATTCAATACCTTATGCGCATTAATCACTTAAGTCTGATAGCACTCTTTGAAACTAGAATAAGTGGCAGGAAAGTAGATGCTGCAATCCAGAAGATGGGATGGTTTGGAAATGCTAGAGTGGAAGCTGAAGGTTACTTGGGTGGTATTTGGTTAATCTGAAACCTCAATGAACTAGATGTTCAAATTATCCTAAAACATAAGCAATTCATCCACCTCGAGGTTAGCTTTAGAAATGACAGAAGAAAATTCCTGGTGACAGTTATATACAGAAGCCTTAACCAAATGAGCAGAAAGAATCTATGGCATGAATTGATCAACATTAACCTAAATCAAACTATACCCTGGCTACTCATGGGTGACTTCAACGCTTATAAAAGTATGGAAGAAAAAGAAGGCAGCAGCTACATGAATTGGAGCTCCATGAGTGACTTCCAAAACTTTATTGACATGAATTACTTAGTGGATTTGGGTTTCAAAGGTCCTAAGCACACTTGGGAGAAAGGTAAAGTGAAAGAAAGAATTGATCATGCATTAGGGAACATTGAGTGGCAAAGAGCATTCCTAGAATCCATGGTTCTTCACTTGCCATCCTTTAAATCTGACCATAAACCCCTGTGCATTAAGCTATGGCAGAGGAACTCCCATAGAGGCAGTAAAGCCTTTAGGTTCCAAGCTGCTTGGTGACTGACAACTCTTTCCAGGAAGTGGTCAATAAAGTGTGGTGTGAAGAACAAAAATGGAAAGAAGCAGTAAACAAATTCAGAGAGGAAGCTGAAAGCTATAATCATAACATGTTTGGGAATGTATTCAAAAAAAAGGTAAAGCTCACTAGAAGACTTGCAGTGATTGACAGAGCATTGCAAAATAATGAAATCACTTATCTCACTGATCTTATACTACATCTTTGGAAAGAATATGAGAATATACTGCTGAGGGAAGAAGCTATATGGTACCAAAAGTCTAGATGCAATTGGTTGAAGCTAGGTGACAGAAATACAAAATTTTTTCATGTAGCTACAATGGCAAGAAGAAGGAGAAATAAAATTGTAATGCTAAAAAAGAATGATGGGTCATGGGAGCAGAATTAGTAGAATCTGAAGGAGATGGCAAGAAGTTTCTTTAAAGATCTCTTCACTCAGGAGAATAAACCATTCCAACCCCTAGCTCTCATAGGGTGCTTCCCTAACATCAACAAAGAAGTGCTGGATGCCCTACAAAAACCTTTCTTGGTAGATGAAATCAAGGAAGTGGCGTTTAGTCTAGGTCCCTTCAAAACTTCTGGCCTAGATGTACTACATGCTGTGTTTATTCAAAGTCAATGGGAGATTGTGGGGTTGACTATATACAAAATGATTATGGAGATCTACGAGAATCCCAGGCTAGTGAAAGACATAAACCAAGCTCTGCTTGCTCTTATCCTAAAGTGTAAAACTCAGAGCACTTGAAGGAGTTTAGACTTATTGCACTGTGTAATGTCACTTTGAAGATCCTAACCAAGGTCATAGCTAATAGGTTGAAACCGCTCATGACTTAATAGATTGGCCCATGCTCGAGTAACTTCATCCTTGGGAGACATATTTTAGACAACATAATAGTAGCTCAAAAAGTGATGCACTCTATGCGAAGGAAAAAAAGGAAAAAAAGGGATGATGGCAATCAAGGTGGACTTAGAGAAAGCATACGACAGAGTTAAATGGAATTTCTTAGAAGACACACTAAACGAAATTGGGCTGAATGATCAGTTCAAGAAGATAATCATGAGCTGCATAACCACGGGAACAATGAGTGTACTTTGGAATGGGGAAGTAACAGAATACTTTGACATGTCCAGAGGAGTGAGGCAGGGAGACCCTCTCTCACCATATTTGTTTGTATTGTACATTGAGAGGCTTGCACATTGCATTGATTCGGCAGTGGGAAATAAATTATGGAAACCTATCCGGATAAGTAAGAAGGGACCTCTCTTATCCCATCTTTTTTTCGCTGATGATCTGGTGCTGTTTGCTGAAGCAGAACTAGGGCAATGTGAGTTGATTAGAACAGTCCTAGATACATTTTGTCATAGTTCTGGGTAGCTAGTCAGCAATAGAAAGACGAAGTGTTTTTTTTCCTTTAATGTCAATCACACACAGGCAGAACAATGTAGCAAAAGTTTGGGGTTTCAGGTCACTAATGACCTAGGAAGATACCTTGGGATGCCTCTCATTCACAGGAGAGTTAACAAAAGGACCTTAAAATATATATCCAAAAAGGTGAAGAGTGGATTGAGCAGATGGAAAGCAAAAACCTTATCTATGGTAAGCAGGATCACACTCACTAGCAGCGTCTTCAACAACCTCCCTTACTACTCAATACAAACATCCATACTCCCTTATGGTCTTTGCAATCAGTTGGAGAAAGAGAGTAGAAGATTCATATGGGGGGCACAGATGAAATAAAAAAGATTCATTTGGTGAACTGGGATACGATTTTCCAACCAAAAAATATAGGAGGCTTGGGGTTAAGGAAGTTAAGAGAAATGAATGAAGCATTTCTCATGAAGGTGGCATCGGGGTTAATTAAAAAGCCGGATGAACTCTGGGTTAAGGTCCTTAAGTCCAAGTATAAGTGTAGTAATGATACCATCCCCAAAATACAGGACAGGAAAGGTGACTTATCCAACTTATGGAGAGGCGTTTTGAAGGTTTGGAAGGAGGTTGAAGAGGAGGTATCCTGGAATATGGGAAATGGAAGAAGTACAAATTTTTATATGGACAATTGGCTTCCAGAATGAGGACCTCGTATAGATATTGCTTCTGAACATATCCAGGGGGTCTCGAAGCAATGTAATGTGGCTAAGATGGTAAATCCAATAGGGTAGTGGGATTGGAGCAAATTTGCCAATAAGCTTCCAAAGAGAGCCCTTAACACCATTGCAGCCACAATGCCGCCAAATGAGGTTATGGGAGAGGATCAAATCAGGTGGAAATACAACTAAGATGACATTTTCATAGTAAAGTCAGCATATGCAAGCAAAATGAACTGGTGCCAAAATGAAACAGCACTATGGAAGAAAATTTGGAAGTGGTCAGGCCCTCAAAAAATCAGAATGTTCTTATAGCTAGCTAGTAGAAACGGTATAATTACCAACAAATTTCATTTTGACCGGCATCTGAATGATTTAGGGATATGCCATATTTGCAAAAAACACCAAGAATCGGTCCTTCACTGTCTGAGAGACTACGATAAGACAAAAAACCTTTGGTAGAGGTTAGTTCATCTGAGACATTGGGAAGGTTTCTTCTCCTAGAATCTGCAAGATTGGGTTCATCACAATTTCACGCATAAACTAGGAAATGTTGGGGTAGATTTTTCGAGGTGGGAGATTCTCTTCGGGATGACTATGTGGTGTGTTTGGACTAGGAGATACGAGGCAACCTTCCAACCCTCTGACACCCATTCTTTGCTTGTCTGGTAAGGACACAAGAGTGTTTGGTCTGGATGAGAGCAACTGAGGCAATTCACGACAGAGCGAGAGAGGTACACGAGATTGCTTGGGATCCTTTGGCACAAGATCTGGTCAAGTTCAATGTGGATGGATCGGTCCTTGCTTTGGGCTTTGCTGGCTATGGTGGGGTATTACGAAATGTAGCAGGATAATAGGATTCAGTAGAAGACTCAGATCTTGCAATATTAATTGTGCAGAACTCTGGGGGATTTACATAGCTTTGATTATGGCTCGAAACATAAATCTCAAAGAGGTGATAATTGAATCGGACTCCAAGGTGGCAGTGAATATGTGTAATGGAGTCTACGAGAGATGCCACCCAAGAGCGAGTATCATTTTTCACATCAACAACACTCCTTAACAAAAATTGGAGAGTAAGCATTGTGCGCTCATATAGGGAGGGGAATAAGGTTGCAAACTAGCTTGCAAAGAACTTACACAAGAAAGAGATTGGGTTTCACACCCTGAACAGACCCTTGTGGGAATTAGAAGACTTGTACTTGACGATATGTGGGGCGGGTCATTGCTCGATTTTTTTTCTGTTAATCTTTGGGTTACTTCATGTACAAAAAAAAGAAGAATATTT
Source organism: Gleditsia sinensis (assembly GCA_037074535.1). Taxonomy (NCBI): domain Eukaryota; kingdom Viridiplantae; phylum Streptophyta; class Magnoliopsida; order Fabales; family Fabaceae; genus Gleditsia; species Gleditsia sinensis. Next base: position 18,014,930 of record CM073465.1, on the reverse strand, counting down.
TACGGACTATGGATGTTTGGAAATCTTATGGATATTGACAACAAATGTATGTGTTGAATTTACATGTCGATATCTTGGCACTGATATGTAGGATTATGCTTGATTTGATGGAAGAGTTGCCATGGAAATTAAATTACTTCTTTTGAGATAAAATATTATGTCATAAAATCAAATTTTATTATGCAAGAGAAATATTTTATTTTCTCAGAAGTACATATAGTAAAAATCAAATGAAAAAAATTATTTAACCAATTGCAACTATTGATATTAAATATTTTTCAAAAAATTATTGTAAATGCATTTATAAATTATATTATTTATGTTATAGTAATTATTTGATACTAAATTATATTAATTTTTTAAAAAAATTCTGTTTATAATCTTATTAATTTAAAGTACTTTTACATTATCCTATCCAAATAAGTTGTTGGTTTTAAAAGTACGTTTTATTCAATACTTACTAAATTTTGAGTAAGATTTTATTTTGATTCTTCAAAGATGGCTTAATATAATTGGCTCTCTCAAAGATTTTGTCTCACTTGACTATTCCAAAAATTAATTTTGTTTCACATTCATCTTTTTGTAAACAAGTTATTAACAAAAGTGCTAAAACTGGCGTTAATTTTTTAGTTGTCTATGTTTTAGCTTACTTAATATACTCTCCCTTCCACATTTATCCTAAATTGTCTTAATATGAGTCAAATACTTGAATTTAACAAATTGGAGCTTGTAAGTTAAGGTTTGTTAAATTTAAGTATTTGGCTTAAATTAAAGAAATTTGGTTCATAGGAGAAAAGAAAAGTGTGCCAACTAGACTAAAACATACAAAAATTGACATGAAGCAATATTAATATTTGGAATAGTCAAGTGAAACAAAAAATATTTGAGGGAACTAAATGATACTAAGATCATATTTGGTGGATTAAAATAGACTCTTTCTTAAATATTTAGATCAAAATTCAAAATACTTGATAATAATAAATATCAAAAAATTAAACTTAAATACAGACAATGTTAAGAACATTAAACTAGATGTCTCGATTCAATAAAAAAAGTCATGAATTAATTAGTTTTTCGATTTGGTTGACCTCTACAAATTTGGTTAATTTAATTAATAATCGGTTGATTTTACCACAAAATGAAATGAATCTTCAATTTAATGTTGTTGTTTATCATAAAATGGAAAATCAAACCTATTTCCATGGATTTGAAGAAAATCCCATAAGGAATATTCAATGAAACCAAAATTAGCATAACCAAGAAAAGAGAAGAAGAAAACTATTTGATGAAATTGAAACCTAACTTCTCTCTGCATTGCGAGTTGCTCACCAGAGAAGGGACATCTTTCTCTTTTTAACGGAACCTTAATAGTAAGACCTAACTCAATGGGTGATGGGGAGCTGTGTTATGAGTGTGTTTGGCAAGTCTAATAAGCTAACTTACAGCGTATTTGACTAACTTATAAGCTTGTTTGACCAAATTAGTTGTTTAGTAAACGAGCTTATTTAAGTAGCTTATAACGTTTTATCATACGCTACTTTGAGTAGCTTATAGCTATTAACTTATAGTTTTTATAATTTTATTCCTTTTTTATCCTTATTATTTTATTGAAATTCTAACACTATTATACTCATGACCCTTGATGCAATTTATTGATCTTCAAGTTTTTTGTGTGCACTTTTCTTCTACTAATCAAGCAACACTTTCTAAAAGTGGGTAAGTTTATATTCTTATAATACTGATGAAAAATAATCACAGAGTAAAAGAGAAAAAAAATTAAAACTAACAAATTATATTCTTGTATTTTTTGAAATTACATAATAAAATATAATTACTAACAAAAAATGATAAATTTTATATAAGTATGTACTTTTATGTCATTTTACACTTATCAGCTAATTCAATAGCTAATTTTACCAAACACTTTTAATTCAATAAATTAACTTAACAGCTTTCAGCTAAAAATTAACATTTCAGCTTTCAGTTAATTTATCAGTTATTTTTGTCAAATATAGCCTATATATATATATATATATATATATATATATATATATATATATATAAACTAATTTAATATTATTTAAAGACATTTATAGTTATTATTTATTAAATTTATTTGATTAATAAATATTATATTTTTAATAAATAATATAGATAATATTAAATATTAAGCCGACCACAATTAAGTTACAACTTACAATCGAATCAATGAACTTTTCAATCTTAACTTCATATTTATTAAAGTTTTAATAAAATGTTTACCAAATTTTCCATGCATAACACGGTTCACAAACTGGTCCACTCTATTCCCAACTCGTTATCACATCCAGCCCTAGGCCCCTTCTAGCGTTTACTCGTTTCTCTGACTCCAGCGTTCCCTGTTTTCAATCCTTCCCTGCGAAATCCCAATCTTAATTTCCAAATCCTGTCCGAAGCTCCCCTGTCCATGGATTTTTCCAAAAAGCGCAAAACGGAAGAGAATGGGAACACCGATTCTCCGCCACCCTCCACCGCCGTCACCGCTCTTTCTACAGAAGACATCCACAAGATCCTCCAACCCTTCCCCAAAGACCAGCTCCTTGATCTTCTCCAATCAGCCGCTTTGTGTCACTCTGATGTTCTTGAAGCTATTCGTTCCGTTGCTGACCGCGACTCTACTGCTCGGAAACTTTTTGTCCGTGGCCTAGCCGGGGAAACCACCACTGATACTCTTCGCAGTGTCTTCTCCTCCTTTGGGGATCTTGATGAGGCGATTGTCATCTTCGACAAATCGACCGGCAAGTCGAAAGGTTACGGCTTTGTAACCTTCAAGCACGTCGATGCTGCTGTATTGGCTTTGAAAGAGCCCAGCAAGAAAATTGATGGGAGAATGACTGTGACCCAGCTTGCGGCTGCAGGGATATCGGGGGGGCCTAGCGCTAATGCGGCGACATCTGGTAGTGATGTGTCGGCGAGAAAAGTTTTTGTTGGTAATGTCCCGTTTGATATCTCGTCGGAGAAGTTATTGAGTCATTTCTTAACGTATGGAGAAATCGAAGAAGGGCCTCTTGGATTTGACAAAGGGAGTGGAAAGTCCAAAGGTTTTGCGTTCTTTGTTTACAAAACAGAGGAGGGTGCAAGGGCGTCGCTGGTTGAGCCTGTCAAGACAATTGATGGTCATCAAGTAGTTTGTAAATTGGCCGTGGATCACAAGAAGGGAAAGCCTGGAGGGATTACGAATCAGACGCCGCCACAGCAACAGCAGTCTTCTTTGCCTGGTCCTGGTCCTATGATGGGGTCACAATATGGAGGTCATGGTTCTTTATCATCTTATGGGGGATATGGTGGTGGGCATCAGGCCTCTGCAGCATTGCCTGGAAATAACTATGGGATGCAGTCTACATTGCCATCATTTAATAATCAGGTTCCATCTTCTATAACTGCTAATAGCGGTGGGTACGGGTACGGGGTATATAGTGGTTCGCAGTTCAGTGGGCCGAACTCCGGTGATTATGGCGCAAGGTTGCCTCCAGCTTCCGCCGGAATGCCTTATGGAGGATTTCCAGAAGGCTCGCATTATGGGGTAAACCCATCTGCACTTCCCTCGCAGCATCAACAGCCCATGCAAATGCCAAGAGCGTCTGGAGGAATGTACCAAGGGATGCCGCCTTACTACTGAGGTAATTTTAGTATTAAATTTTCAATTGAGGTGATTCACTGATTTGTGATAAGTATTAGTTTCTCTTGGGTTTCTTTGTTGGTTCTGTGTGATTGCAGCGAATTCTGTATCTGTATAGCAGCTGTTGGTTTCCTTGATCTAATTTTTTTTCTGGACTACATCGTGTTTGGTTTTTATATTTCTCCTTAAGTCTTGAAGGCTATACTTTTTGTGTGCTTATGTTTCGATAGAAGAGATTTTTTGTTGATCATTTCTGCTCATTCCATGAGTCTGCTTGTGGATTCTAGAGGAGTTTCAATCTTTTTTCTTTCATCATGATTCTACTGAAATCTTGTTTTTCCATTTTGATTGCTAATTGTTGATTAATCTATGCCTCTCCTCTCCAAAGAAAAAAAATTATTTGGTCTTTCTTTTATGCCATGTTTTATTGCAACTCTCTTCGTTACATTATCATATCATTTTGAAAAAAAAATGTTTCTGGAATATTTAATTATGGCCCTGAGATCATATTGGTGTCGTATTGTCCTTAATCTTCACATGTGAAAGCCATAGTTATATAAAGCCATATGAATGCATTTTTGGTGCTTTGTGTGGGTTGTTTACTGTATAAATTAGGACATTTAGATGAAGGAATTAGCATCCATTGCGTACCTGTAACTGTAAATATGAAAGCGTTTTTAGCATTTGATGCTTTTTAATGTCTTAGATTTTGATTTTGGTTTTGGTTTGTTTCACTTGTGGACTCTTTCACTGGACTAAGATATTCGTTTTATCTAGTTATTTCTTTGTTTGGTAAAGTTGGGTTTCATTGAAGGGAAAAAGAAAGGAGATAGTTATATATCCTATATTTGGTTCGATGGATTTTAAAGGAAAGATAGAGATGAACGGAGCAATTTGAGAGGAAAGAAAGCGAGCTGTCCCTCCCTTTCTTTTTCTTCAAATGAATCATGAAATAAAGCACAGCACAAACATAAATATATCTGTCCGTTGTGCCTGAACTTTCTGTACTGCATAAATAAGGTTAAAGTTTTGTTATGAATTTATATATTAGAAGAACCAGTACTCTCACTCACTTCATTGTCTTGTATTTTCTGAATGTGTATGCATATTTGAATGTGTTTGTAAATGGCTCTTTCGTCTTACTATTCTGCAGTGCTGAATTGATTGAGGAGATGAATAATGACCTGGGTCTAATATCTTTTAAGAAAATTTTTTCGTTCTTTTTTTTTCTGTTAATTGTAGTTGGTGCTTGATATATTAGTTTAACTTGTTGATTCAAGTCAATTTACTTGTTTGTGTTAAATGCTTCTAAGTTGCAATTATCTCTTTTGTTAATTCTTTCAATATTTATGAAATTTTAATTATTGGTTTGTCTTTTGAATGGTTGTTTAATTCAGGTTTGTGATGGCTTATTGGGCGCAAATACTTTAAATGGTTGTGCTGATTTTGTGAATGCAGCAATGAAATCTTTGGTTTTGATTACATGGACTGCTGTAAATTTGTTGCTGCTTGGCCCTCCTTCTATGTGTTATGGTTCCGTTATAGCAAAAGCTTAATTGAGTTTGCTTGGTATTTGAGTGTAGTATTTATATATGAAGATGTCTTTTATTGTTGCTTGTGTTACTATGTGCATATGTGTACCTGGAGCCGTTGCTGTAACCTTAACTTTTCATAGTTCTTATTTTATATTAAATGGTTCCAATCCCTGCGAGTTATTGTTATGCATGATTGGGCTTGCTATATAGCTGGGTTTTCCTTTTAAATTCTTTTCATTTGTTTCTAAATTAAATTCAGCATCAAGTCTCATGAGTATTTTGTTGAAGAAATTTTTAAGAGGCAGGCTTATGTTTATCATCTTAAAGATCACTCCTGATACTGATTAGGCCCTGAAAACTAAAGCTTATGGGTTTCTCTTTTGAAAATTTTATGAGCTTGCTTGCCTTGTTTGTTGAAGAAATCCAAGTTCAAACTGGATATGGCAGTGACCATGCCCTCTGATTTTTGTGCTAGCCTCAATTTATTTATAGAGCTTACGAATGATTACTTTAAAAATCTTGGAAAGCAATTTTTGCTTGCACTAAACCGTAACTTAAAGCTTGCTTGCCATTTTTGTTGAAGAAATCCAAGTTCAAACTTGATCTGGCACTGACCATACCCGTCTGATTTTTGTGCTAGTCTCAATTCATTTATAGAACTTAGGAATGATGATTTCGAAAATCTTGGAAAGCAATTTCTGAATATGTACATTATAAAAGTTTTTGACAACTCAGGATCTACTAAGTTGGGTTCTGCTGATTTTTATTTAATATAAAATTTGTGCCTAGTCAAGTCTACATCAGGTGGCTGTTTCAAAATCTGAAGCCAATGATATAACTAATAATTAATTTTGTATGCATTTAACACGAACTACGACAGACTAGGTGCACCTAAAATATTTAGCTCAACCCCTGGCGCACCCCAAAATAGAAATGAAAGCAAAAGAAGAGAAGAGAAGAAAGAAAACAGCATATTGATAAAGAAATCTACTTATTTCTTTATGTCACTCCTTTTCTTCACGAACCTTCTAGGGATTTATAAATGAGCTAAAAGAAGGGCTATGGATTTTAAGAACAAGAAAAAAAATATGTAGCTGTCTAGGTAATTTGCTTCCTCCTGGTTAGTGCTGCCCATTGCATATGTGGTACTGTTTTGTTGGGTTTCCAAGATAAATGTATTTTAGGACTAAGCAACATGCTTTGGGTATATTTGGGTGTGTCTGTTAATTTCTTGCATTCGGTGCCCTCTTGGGCCAACCGTCTCTTGTCATCGTTGTCACTACAGTCATTTTTTTTTGGTTATAAATTTCTGTCCCAAGTTAAAATAGGCCTACCTCTGTTTTGTTCCTAAGTTATGCTGTCGACTTGGGGTCACTTCAATTCCCAAGTTATGCTGTCGTCTTGGGGTCACTTCAATTCTGTTTTGGAGTTTAGGACAACTCTATCCTTCTGATGCTTGCAAGATACTGTGGAAATGTACAGCAAAAGCAATGTGACTATTTAATGTTGGGAGTAAAGTTTCATTTTTCTTGTCCGTGATGGGGAGGGTGGTCTGTATGTATAGATTCTATATATTCTTAATTCCTCTTATATTCTTTTTTACAACTACCTGGCCATTTTGTGTTGTCACACTCTTGCATGCGTTAAACTGTTTTTGCCGAGTGTAAAATTTGCAGATGTATTGTGGGCCCAGAGTTTGGTTTCGGGGAATGCATGCTTAATGGCTCTCCTGTATTTTTTTTTCTTGACTTTGATGTGTGTATTAAACCTTATGTTTGCCCTTGTCTGCTGCCATTGCTAATGATACTTGAGGTGGTCCCTTGTTCGATTTTTATCTGATGTGATTCAGCCATGGCTTAATTGCACATGATTCTTTGAGGGAGGTTAGGACAATGAATGCCATTTTGGTCTCCAAATGCTTAATTAAGGAGACGCCATTTGTTGTATGATTTTCTATAGCGAGAACACTACTTTGTAATGCTTTTACACTGAAATAAGATTGTGGCACTTAAAAATAAAATAAAAAATAGTGTGATGAGCACAGAACACAGAACAAGCTCTTGCGCACAGCAAGTTTCCTTTTTATTTTGTTTAACTAAATATATTGGGTATGCTGTTCGAATTTGAGAGCAAAACAGGGTCGACATTTAAAAATGCTGAGCATAGAACAATCTCTTAAAGCTCCTCATTTCGTAGTTAAGCTTCATCCAGAGACTTCTCGCATGGTGAAACTTGTTAATCAACGATCAATGATTAAAGTTCAGTATCAATTTGTTATAATGAATTGGAGTTGGAACAAATGCTCCTATAAATAGATATCAGCTGTTGAGCAGAATCGGGGCAAGTGTTGTGATAGATCCTCATCTCATGGACGAAGCTTTTGGAACCTTCTTTCATAATGGGTGTGGGGGATGGGATCTAAAATATTGTCTTGGAACTTGATACGATTCCTTAATTGCCATGGCTGTTAATGGTGGGTGCACTGAGGGTGACGTTAATTCCTCTAAAAGAATGTCATGTAAAGTTTACTAGTTGGCATTTTTCTTAAAAAAAAAATTTGAATTAGGCTTACAGGTAGCTTGTACTTGTATTAAGACATTCTTAATTGAGGAGGTGGCTTTTGTAGAAGTGATCAAATTCATTCAGATGCCAATGACTGAGTTTATTACTGACATGGCACCAGTTTGATGGTTGAGTTCGATGCTTGGTTCTTGTTCTTCACTTTCCCAGGTTATACGCCTTTTATGTACCAAAAAGAAATTTGATTTACAATTTTTTTCTACCAAATTTTTTTTAAAAAATGTATGAAATGTAACATCTTGGCAGGGGCCAAGATGTTTAGCAGATATTTCTTGCAAGTGAAGGAAATATGTCATTGGAGAGGAAATATTTTTTAAATTAAACTGATCACTAAATAACTAGGGGTATTTTTGTGATTTAGGAACAGTGTGCACTCTTATTACCCTCTCATCTTTCACTTATTGATGAATAAACTCAAAAGGCAAGTAATATATTATGACCATTTAATTCAATTTGATTCAAAAACAAGATAAAATAAATTTTCATAAATTAAATGAATATAATTTTCTTTTATTTTTTACATTTGTTTCTTAAAATATATTTTTATGTGCACGTAGAGAGTTTAGCACTATGAAATTATTAGAATTACAATTTATAGTAAAGTTAATGCATGTTGAGAAGAAATCAACCAAAAGTGAACAATGAAAGGGGAATATCTCATCTCCATTGCAGAATTATACAAGCCTATGTTTTCTTTCCTAATATTTGTATTTGTTTCCTTAATTTCTTTTATTCTATATTTCTTGCGTTTCATCAAGAATCTTCCGGATTACACTAGACTTCATTACTCTGTTCTTTTAGTGAAACCCTCATCGTTTAGATATGAGCATGAAATGTTGAAAATGAACTAAAATATCTACGAAAATGGTTGGACGGAGCTAAGCAACATCGTGTTTGACAAGGACGTAGTCCACTGCCTCAGTCGAGGAGTCGAAGTGAACTGTTTATAATCGCAGATCTAGACATTATAGAGGAAAGCATAGATTTGTTTCTATGCAGATGTTTGATCGAAATGTTGGTAGATTATAGACCGTTTCAAGTAGAAAGACTTTAGGGCATTATTAACCATTATTCGAAACGATGGATCATGTTATTTGTGGTTGGTAGAGATGGTCATAGAATTATGTTATACTTGAAGATCCAAGAGCTCAAGATTATGTTTTGGATAATGAACCTTAGGCTGAGCATGGTTCTTTTTTAGTAGTTTCAGACCTACTTAGATAGCTGTGTAGGTTCAGTTGTGGGATCTACCCCTTGAGTATCAAATCCCACTTGTTGCTATCAATTTGCTTCAATTTTTTTGGTACAACAAAAGAGGCCAAAGGACTACAACAAACAAGGCATGGGGGTGGTCCTGCCCTTCAATTCCTTCAATAATAGATAACTTAAACCATCTGGTGGCTTCTCAAAGATTAACAATATGATTCCTTGATATTGCGCCTTGCGGGCCATCTAGTCCACTACCTTGTTTGCTTCTTGGAGAGTATGCTTTATCGTCACTCTCCACTCCTTCTGTAGGAAATAGTTGATTTTTGCTGTAAGACTTGTGCACAGGTGGGTGATGTTGCGACCATTCTTACAAAGCACTATGGCAGTCACAGAATTAGACTCTATTACCAATTCCCTAATACATAAGTCCCAAGCTAGATTAGGAGCTGTAAGAATAACCCATAATTCAACTTTAACGATGCTACAATAGCCCAAGTACCTTGTGAAGCCATGGATCCATTTGCCAGCTGCGTTTCTTAGGACGCCTCCACAAGCAGCTTGATTACCCTTATTCACCGACCCATTGACATTAAATTTCATCCAGTTGCTACTTCGTGGACTCCATCCAATATCTATGATGATACGATTACTCCCTTTGGATCTTTGAGTTCGCCTTCATCTATTCCACGCACTCCCTCGCTCTGGCTAAGCAAATAATGTAGATATCTCTTGAATTAGAGGCTTCAAGTTGGAAGACAAGTTCACACTTGCAAGTCCAGATGCTCCAAATGGTAATACCAAAAAGAGCCTTCCAATCATGAAAAATGTTGTCTCACCTATTGCAATCTTTCGTCATATTCCAATCCAACTAATCTTGTGTGTTTGTTTAGAAGAATTTATTCTAACTCCTCGGATTAACTAGTCTTAACCAGAGATTCTTGGCATGGTCGCAATCTTTGACACAATGAATCGTGCTTTCTTGTTCCTTCCCGTATATTTGGCAAAGCCCAATTGGATCAATCTGGCGAGAAAATCTTAGCCTATTAGTCATTAAGCTATTCCTATCAATGAGACAAAGTAGTGTTCTAATCTTCTGGGGTCCTAACTACTGCCAGATCCTTTTCCAAAGGCTCTGGTGTTGATGATGTTGCTTCGAAATCCTAGCCTCATAAGTAGATTTAACTGTGAACTCTTTGTTGTTGCTATACTTTCAATGAATAGTGTCTTTTCCAACCTCTTTACTAGGGATAACAAAGGCTTCAAGTATCAATCTTGTATTTAGTTGGACATAGGGGCTAATTTTATTCTAGTTCCATTCCTTGGATTCTGTCACCATTTTTGCAACTGTACAATTTAGGATGTCCTCTAGTATATGTATGTCATTCTCGAGAGCTAGTTTTCCACAGCCTAGGACCCAGTCATTCAACTAGAATCTTGCTACAAGGCCATCTCTCACGCTCCATTGGATTCCATCTTTTACTGAATTTCACACCTTTTGAACTCTTCTCCATAGGTTGGTGCAGTCTTTAGATAGCCTTCTAAGTTATGAAATTAGTCTATCTCTACATCTGTATTTGGATTTGAGGATTTTCACCCACCAAGCATTCGAGTTGCTGAGAATGCCCCAAGCCACAATCATTAGGAAGGCTTTGTTCATTTCTTTTAATCTCCTTATTTCCAGGCCTCTCTCAAGTTTTGGTTTGTAGTTGACCAAGCGCATTTTCTTTATTCCCGAGCTATCTCCCCATATGAAAATTGTACTTATTTTTTTCAAATCATTACACAAACCCAAGGGAAGCAAGGCAGTTTGTATTGAGTAATAGGGGAGGTTATTAAGTACACTAGCCATAAGAGTGACCCTACTTTCAAGATTGAGAGTGAAGGACTTTCAGTTGCTCAACCTTTTTTTTAACTCTGTTTGTAATATGTCTAAAGGTACTCTTGTAGACTCTCTTATGGATAAGAGGCATTCCAAGGTAGTTCGCCAAATCACCAGTGAATAGAAACCCTAGTTCTTTGTTGTATTCCTTTGCTCTTGTGTGGTTTATGTTCCTAGAGAAAAAAACTTTGACTTTCTATCATTCACCGGTTAACTTGAACTACTACAAAACAAGTCAAAACATTTCCTTATTATACTACACTGATTCAACTCTACCTCAACAAAGAGGATTAAATCATCTGCAAAGAAGAGATGGAAAATGTGAGGTCCATTTATGCACTACTTGATGGATTTTCACCATTTATTATCCACTGCCCAATTGATATAGTGGGCCAATCTTTCTATACACATCACAAATAGATAGGTTGAAAGTAGGTCACCCTATCTAATTCTTCTGGTCATCTCAAAGGCTTTTGTAACTTCACTATTTCAAAGCACACTCACAGAACTTGTTGAGATACATCACATGATAAGTTCAACAAAGTGGTCTCCCATACCTATCTCTCTTAATGTATCTTTAAGGAAATATCATTTAATTCTATCATAGGTTTTTTCAAGATCAATTTTAATCGCTATCATTCATTTCCTTCCTTTCTTCCTTTTCATTGAGTGAATAACCTCTTGGAATATGATCACATTATCATTAATATTCCTCTTTAGTATGAAGCTATTCTGACACGACCCAATCCACTTGCACATGAGAGGTTTAAGTTTGTTGGCAATGGATTTGGTTAAGATCTTGGAAATGACATTGTATAAAGCTTTGGGTCTAAATTCCTTAAGACATTCATGATTTTTCACTTTTGGTATAAAGACTAGGAGGGATTGATTTATGTCCCTTATTAGATTGGGATTGTTGAAAATTTCCTTGATCAACTTACACACTAATGGTCCTACTATTTCCCTTTGACTCTAGAAGAAAATGGCATGTAGACCATCCGGTCCAGGAGCTTTTAGAGATCCCATGCTAAAAATCACATTCTTGAGCTCCTTGTTTGTAAAGGGAGATTGTAAATAGGCTAAATCCTCCTCATCAATTTTGGGGAATCTGTCTTTTAGAGGTGCGAGTATAAATGGTGAGTCATTATGTCTAAAGAGACTCTCAAAGAATTCCATAGTTATACTCTTGAGATTCTCACTGTCATATTCCTAATCTCTTTGATCATTTTTAAGGATCTGAATTATGTTCCTTCTTCTAATCATGGTAGAGGTGCAAAAAAATTTAGTGTTTTTATCCCCTAGCTTAAGTTAATTACATCAAAATTTTTGCTGCCAAATGGCTTCCTCCCTGAAGAGAATGGATTCATAGTCCCTCTATAGCTTCTGTCTTAATTATGTGAGGAAGCGATTATCTTTTGTGCTGAGATCCTTATCAATTTCATTAAGCCTTCTGATTATTTATCTTATTTGATCAAACACATTTCCAAAGACCTTAAGGTTCTAGGCAACAACATTCTTCCTAAACTCCCCCCAGGCTCCTTCTAATTACATTCTGGTCCCCAAGCTTCCTTTACAATGGCCGGGAACGACTCATCCAAGAGCCAAGCTGACTGAAATCTGAATCCCTTCCCTTGTGGACGAAGGGTGCACTCAAGTTTTCGAGACACTAACAGGGCCTGTGATTTGACTTTAGAGCTAGAAGGTGGAATACGACTGAGTCTGGGAACTCTACTTGTCAGTGGAGGTTGCTTAAAGTCTAGTCAATTCTCTCATTGACTACTTTCCTTTCCCATGTAAACTTTGGACTTTTGAATTCCATATCTATGAGATAACAATCAAAAAAGAATATGTTGAAGTCATTTAAGGAGTTCCAATTATGGTAAAGGCTGCCCTCCTTTTCATGGGTAAATTTATAAGCATTGAAATCTCTTATAATGAGCCATGGTCTGTTTTGCAAGGGTGAGGACTGCCATAGATAAATGTGACTAGGCTGGAGGAATTCTCAGTCTTAAACTTATCCTCGTGCGGCCTGAAGTTTGACCTCAAACACTGAACCACCAGATAGTGGTCAATTATCATCCATAGCCCTTTGTGCAATGTAAAACTGTAGTCTTCATGGTTAGCGAAGGTGGCCAGATAATAGTCATTCCCTATATCAATCAACTTGAACTCTCTGGCCAGGTGCCACAATTTCGTGAGTTTGTCTTTTAAATATCTGTAGCTAATTTTCTTACCCATCAGTTTATTATAAGCGATTTCTTCCATGGCCTATAATATGAATGCTGTTTCTCTGGTGTCATTTCTATGGATAGGAATTCTGGGCTCTCAGGGTTGGCCTCCTCGTCCATATCTTCATCCTCAGACTCTTCTCTAGACCAATTGTCCTCTGAGTCTTCTTCTGTGCAGAGGCTGTTTGCCACCCCCTTGAAACCCAAAAGTCTATCCTTATAGGAGCATCCCCCTGTTTTATTGGTTGTCGTCCCAGCACTTGTGCCTTCCTTCAACTCCGGGATTGGATCTGTTGAGACTGTTATTTCTAGCTTGGCTGTGTGGGGTAGTTGGCTTGAAACGTCGTTGTTGTCGCTCCATGGGATCTCCTGGGAAGAAGTAGGATTACTAACTTGGTCGCTATCTGCCTGGGCTTCCTCAATGTTATCCCTCGTATCATCATCCATAGGTTCTTTAGGGGCTTCGTTAGCCTTAAACTTTTTACAACTCTAGAGGATATCCTCCTCTTTGGTGATCCCCAAGGATTTCTCGTCGTCGCACTGGTGGTTCTCGTCTTGTGTTGGAGAACCATCATAATGCTCAGAGAAGGTAGTTGCTTGTTTCTTTGTAGTTCTTTTTGGTCTTGTGTTGGAAATTGTTTGGGAGCATGCTGCTCCTTGTAATATTCGATGTTGGAAATTGTTTGGGCTTTATTAAATATGTCAGGAAAAGTTGTGAGTTGGGTTCAATGTCGGTGTGAAAGAATTACTAAATTTTGTTATATGTGCGGTTGTATCAGACATAATTATTTCCACTGTGATTGGGAAGAGGAATAAGTACATCAGGCTTTAGAACTTCAACTTGAAAGAATTATGGCACAGTGTAATGTCGATTGTGAAGTGGAGCTTGATCGGGTTCATTTTATTCCTAAACCTCCCGCCTTTTCAACCCATTAAAGTAGAAGAAATAAGAATTAGAATATATTCTCCACTGGGTTATTCTTTGCCTATTGAGTTTCATTTGAATCCTTATTTGCATAGTGCAGTACATAATGAGGAGTAGAATGTTAATCAAATGGAGGAAGATGGTGAAGTGCCAGAAGTTCAAGGCCCAGAGTTAAATAAGGTGAAACTTGAAGTTTATCATGCTCCAGTCCAGAGTAAGCTCAATCATGAGACTTTGGAATTTTGTTACTCTTCATACGAGGACATGGCCAATGAGGAATTCACAGAAGAATAAATTGTCTAGAAGCTGTTGAAAGAAATAATTCTGGGGAAGAAGAGCACCCACATTATGAAGAGGAAGATTCACGATGTACCCTAGCTGACAATAACGTAGTCGCTGGCAATGTATTCTCATTACAAGGTGTCCTAAACTAGAATAATCCACTTATAAAAGTGTTAGGACAACAACATAGAAAATGGGGAATCGTCTATAACAAATGGAGAGAGTAGCTGGCAAAACACGAAAAGAGCATAAAGCAAACAATAGGGAGAAGCACGTGGCATTCTTTTGAATTTCCACCTTGGCGTTTGAGATCAGAGTTCGTGGGCCTCTTTATTCAGATTCGATATTTTCACTCTCTTGTCCTTTCTAGAATTCTTGGAAATCTCTTTCCTTTAGCGACAGTAATTCAGGAAAGTTTTCGAGAACTGATGTTGGGGCTTGAGGAGGTTTGCCCATCACAATTTCCAGCGTTGCCATGGTACTTTTAAGTTGGAATTGTAGAGGGCCAGGCTGCGCCTCTATAATTTATCGTATTACACAGCTTTTGGTGAAATAACTGCCTGACTTTTTGTTTCTACAAGAAACTCACCGTAAATGTAGTAAAATGCTTAGGTTTAAGAATGCCTAGTGTTATGATGATATGGTATGCATTGATGTGGTTGATCCGTAGAAAAAACAGTTCAAGGTTAATGTAGTCGATGTTTCTGAGTGCTGGATACATGAGCATATTTCTCTTCGCCCTCCCAAATTGCATCAAAGAAAAGTATTATGATCTTTTATAAATGATTTGGCTTCATATATTAAAGAACCCTGACTTCTTTGTGGAGACTTTTTACTATTAAGAGTTATGTCGCGATTTAAATCATGAATTAAATAGTTTATTTTTAATTTATAAATTGTATTAAATCATAAAATTTATAAATATGTTAAAAAATAATTTAAAAAATATATTATAAAATATAAATAATATAAATAAAATATTTAAAATAATATATTTATTTTAATTTAAATTTTGAGTCATGGAAATAGATATAAATATAATTGGACAAATAATATATTACAAGATTATGCTGTTTGGGAAAAGCTAGACCGTATGTTTTGTAATCATGAATGCATGGAGTTGTTTATGTATAATAGGGTTTTAATTCTTCCTATTGTGGCTTCTGACCATGCAACTAGTATAATAATCATGGAACTTGATCGTCAAAAAAGGGAAGAAACAATTTCACTTTGGATGCTTACCATCTTATTCAGAAAACCAACAATACGAAAGAAGCCCTTAAGAAATGGAATTTTTAATGCTTTGGTAATGTTCAAGGGAAAGTAAAAGCTTTTCAGGATTTTGTGGCTCAACTTTTGAACCAGGTTGACAACATGAGTACAAGAAAGCAAGAACTTGAAAGTCACAAGCAACTTGATCATTATGTAGATTGTGAGCAAATCATGTAGGCCCAGAGATCCAGAGAATTTTGGCTTATTCAGGGAGATAGCAATACTAAATATTTTCACTCAATTGTCCAAAGGAGGATAAGTAAAAATAGGATTCTATGACTAAAGGATGAAAATGATTAATTGGATTACAGATGAAGATCAAATATTGAAAGCAGTTACTGAGTATTTTCAAAACCTCTTCTCTCCTCAATTGGGAAGCAATTTAGCATAACTCTATCAGTGTGAGAATTACCTTTAGTAATTCTCACATCGAAGCTCTTAATAGGCCTTTCCCTTAAGTTAGAAATTGAGAATGCCATTTTCCAAATGGATGGTAACACAGACCCGGGTCTAGATGGAATCTGAGGAATCTTTTATCAACATTTCTGGGAAAAGGTGGGTTTGGATTTTATTAACATGGTTTATTTGTTTCTCACCAAAGTTCAGCCTCTGAAGAAAGTCCATCAGTCCACAATTGTATTCATTCGAAAAAATCTGAGACACTCTGATTGTTTAGAGATTAGAGATCTCAAACCTGTCAGTCTCTTCAATATTATCTATAAAATAATTTTTAAAGTTCTTGTTAATCGTTCAAAATTATTTCTCGATGAGATTATTACTCTCTTTCCTGGGGCTTTTATTAAGAATTACTTGATTTTGGACAATATTACCCCGTTTGGTGAGATGTTTAGCTTTAGCAGATGTAAAATACAGAAATCCTTTTGGGGTGCTCTTAAGATTGATGTTCAAAATGCCTATGACAAGATTTCTTGGCAATTTTAGAGGCAACCTTAAGGTGTCTGAATTTCCTGGACAGTTGGTGCAAGCTAATTATGGAATATGTGACAACATTCAGTTACCAGGTTCTGATAAATGGCAATTTGCTAGACATTTTTATGCCTAAGTGTGGTGTTACGTAAGGAGACCCGATATCCCCTTACTTGTTTATCCTTTATATAAATGTTCTTTCTACCACTCTTCTAAAAGCTGACCGAGACTAGTCCATTCCAAGAATTAAACTTGCAAGAAAAGCTCCCAGTATTAACCATCTGCTGTATGCAGATGACCTTTTAATCTTCACCAAAGCAAATACAATCTCTTTTTAGAACTGCAAAAATTGCTTAGAAACTTTTATAAATGGTTTGGAATTCAACCTAATCGGCAAAAGTTAGAAATAAGATTCAATCCAAATTCTCCCAAAAACTTTGAGAAAATCCTGAGAAGTATTTTTAGGTTTAAGTTTATAAAGGCTTTGGGAAAATACCTTGGTGTCTTTGTGGACGGCACTATGAGAGACAAAAGAGGAGTGAGGAATATGATTAACAAGATTCGAGAAAGATTGCAGAGTTGGAGTGGTAAATTACTGTCTCAGGCTGGTAGGATGGTCTTAATTAAAGGTTTGTTATTATCTCTGACGGTGTCTCCTAAGACTTGTACTCGTCTTACTACTAAAGAAGCTCATGAGTGTGAACAAATTTTTGCAGACTTTTTCTTGGGAGGCTCAGATAGGAAAAATAAGACTCACGCAAAAACTTTGTGCCCCTAAGGAAAAGGGAGGGCTGAATTTCCCTTTAATTGGACTCAGGAATAAATCCCTTTTGACACAAAATTATTGGAGAATTTTTAGTAACCTAGACACTTTGTACAGCAGAGTTTTGAGAGCTTACTACAGAAATTTCAACTATGAGGACAAATTTAAATGTCGTGGTACAACTTCTGCTTGCCAGAAAAGTATAATATTGGTTTCCAATAATTTTCAGACCAATTCCTCAGAATCTCAATACGGATGCTGATCTTATTGGTAGGAATAATCACAGTTGGAATTTGACAATCCTCTCATAAATTTACCCTCCTGAGGTAGTCAATGTGAATAGCTCCTTTTTTTTTGGTACAGGTACCAGGTAGGTGTCTTTCAACCGACCGTCGAAGACTAATCTCCCCGAACCGTAGAGATCACCGAAGTGAGTTTTGTCTCTACCAACAAAGCCTTTTCCATACACACGGCCTGGAATCGAACTCAGGACAGCATGCTTAAGGGACCCAAGCATCTACCACTTGTGCCAGGACCTTGTTGGTGAATAGCTCCTTTCCAATCTCACCCTTTCACCATGATGATAAACTGGTTTGGAATGGTTCTGCAATAGACATGTACTCTACCTCCGGAGATTACTTGAGCTTAATGTCTAACAATAATGATACTTTTGATGCCTTGCACAACATAAATTCGACCTATGTCTGGAATATTTAATGGCCACCAAGGTATGGCATCTTCCTTTGGAAGATGTGGCATAACATTCTTCCATTAGGAGATAATCTTTTGAGAGGAAATTTTAGAATTTTAGGTAATTGCCCTTTTAGTTGTCAAGTTTTCTAGGATTCAAATAATTTTATTTTAAAATTTGAATAAAAACTTACGGTGATATTTACATATCATCTATCAAAAATACTATTGACAATAAAAATCAGACCAAAATTTTATAAGTGAAGTACTTCAATTCTTAATAGATAAACCAACTTTGATTAGAAGATTTATAATAATTTTATTAATATTTTTAATATGATTTACACATCTCAAATTATGCGACATTAATTTATTTTTTATTCAAAAAATTGGGATAAATTTTTTTTGTAATAAGCATAATGTATAAAATTTTACTCAATTAATAGTTATATTAATAATTAGATAAAAATATTTAAATTCATCTATCTAGGAAGTAAGTTGAATATAAATAAATTTTAAATACCAAAGCATCATGCTTCGGTATGAATTCCTAATGTAAAACAATTTTTTGTGTTTGAATTATTTATTTATTTATACCGGTCAAAAACAACAACAAAAATTTTTTTTTACTAAATAAAGTCGGTTAGATAGATTAAACGAATATTACAGTAACCTATTATGAATGAAATCAATAAATAAATTATTAACTATTAAATTATTTTTAATAATTTTACCTATTTTTTTTTTATCATCTTTTTATCTCTAACTATTAGATTAATCATTTATATCAGTCAAAATATACAAATTTGACAAGAAATGTGATCTTTCCTAAAAGGTGGAATTTCACATTCTATCCTTTTCTATCCATTAAATGATGCCATCAGCATATACGGGGGAAGCGTGAATTTGTAAAAATCAGCTTCACCAAAAAAAAAAAAAAAAAAATCCTTAGTAGGGCAAACTCTTGGAACTTGAACTGATAAACAAAGACTTTAGCTTTGAAGATTCACCAGCTGCATTTGCTCTCTGAGTTATGGTTTCCATATTCCTAAGCAAACTTTGTTTAACCAAATTCTTCATCATTCTCTTTCCTTCTTTTCCCTCCCTTTGATTCACAGGTGAACCCATTGCTATTCCTGGCATTTGTGGACCTGAATGAGGCCCCATCTTTGCTTGCCTTTCATCCTTAAACCATTGCAATAATTTCAGTGCTCTCTTCTGAGCTAAAGTGCTCCCCAATAGAGCTACCTCAAGAAGCACAGGAACAATCCCTGCCTGTACCATTTTTTCTCTCTGTGATGAGCTTTGATGAGCTAGAATCATCAAAACATAAGCTGACAACTCCTGGCATTTTGGTTTATCTTCCCATGACAAAATCTCTATCAAGCCCTCTGGTACCGTTGAGCTATTTTCTACTGCTTTCTTTCCCGTCGAAGTCACCACCAAGTTCCCTACAGTGGCAAGTGCTTTCTCTGAAAGTTCTTTCACTGAGGACAATTCCAAAAGGACAAGCACAATCCCACTAGAAACCAAAGGCTCTACATTCTCTAACAAAGTTGAGAAATTGTATAAGGCACCCAAACATGACAGTTTGGTGTCAAAACTTGAGCGTGACTCAAGAATGTCTCTGAGAAATGGGAGAAAGTCTAATGAAGCAAAAGGGAATTGGGTGTTTGCCAGAGATGACAACAACAAAATCAACTCTGCAAATTCACTTCTTGTTGATTCATCTACAAGGTCAATCCTCTTTGGCAGCTTGGACAATATTCCAGCCTCCACTATCAAAACTTTTTTCCTGAATAAAGAACAAACAAATCAGGTAAAGAAGCAAAACATGTTTCAACTCAGTCAAAGTTAGGTTAAAAACAAATTATTGATACGCTGTCTGAGTCAACATAAACTATTCAAGTAATAAATTTTCCACAAGCACCCCCATCTTCTCCAATCACATTTTTTTTATGGGAATAATGCGATTTGTACATAAACAATAATATGGAGAGCTCTATCCCTTAAAAGATGACGTACCCTTATTGGTATATATATATTTCAAGATTTTTCTCTTTAATTTTTTTAATTTATAATCCAACCAGTATTGAATTATAAACAAAAGGCTTATTCTGCAGAGAGCTTGTCCTTTTGAAAGGTAAAACTCTCTCACTAGTGCATTTTAATATTTTTGTCTTGATTTTTTTTAATTTATAATATAATTTGTATATAAATATGAAAAAAATTTAAATAGAGTACTAAAGATAAATATATTAAGTTAATTAAAAATAAACATCAAATATATTAAAAGCAAATTTCACTAAAAAAAATATCAAATATATTTATATATTTATTTATAATTAACATTTTCTACCTACTGAATTAAAATTAAAAGTTTAATAAATAATAAATAAGTCAAACTAACCAATTTAAACAAACCATTTAAGACAGAGTGAAGTCAACAAGATTCTGCAATTAATATCTGGGTTCGAAAGAGCAGGTCAACAAAAGACTTAAAAAAATTGTTCAAGAGATTATATAGGAATCTAATCAACTACGCTATATTTTATAATCTATAGTTTATGAATTTTGAAGACAAAAATGTCTCCTCAATAAATTTTTTTTTCTCTTTGTAGCTCACCTTACAAGCCTCAAATCGGGTTTGTTCCAACTAATACCGGCATTGCACTTTAGACTTTAAACATGGTGGTGACGGTGAGATTTGGGCAAATATGATCGGAAAATATTGGCTAAATTATATTCTTAGATTTAGTGCCATTAATGCTAGTTTAATTAGTTTGATAACTTTCACAGTATTACAGCCTGTAGATAAAGACTTAACTCTAATTGCGAGGCACTGCACACACCACCTCTGCCTCCATTCTATTATCAATGCCTTCTATGGTTATAGAAGGATCCCAATTAAAAGCTCTTAGAATAATTTTTTTTTTCTTTGGGTACGAAAAAGTTTAAAATGACTGGGGATTATTTTATTTTAAATGTAAGTATACTATAAATTTTAACAAAAATATTATAATGATATTTACATATCATTTATTAAGAGAAATTACTAATAATAAAAAGTAAATCAAAATCTTATAAGTATATTAATTTTTATTAACTGAATTAACAGATTTAGAATAATTTTATTAAAATGTTTAATACATTTTTCAGGCCAAAGAGTGAACTAAATAAATTCATCTAAGTTTGTGCCAAAATTGGATTATTTTTAATTAGAATGATTCTTCTAAATAATTTTATTTTTAAAAGAAGACACTGAATGATTCTCCGATATTTTAACTACATCAGCCAAAGCCCACCGCCACTTTCTAATCCACAATCTTGTCCTTACTTCCTAAACCTTAAAATGTGTGGGTGCCCAGAAGGGCACTATTTTCACCAAGTTCGTGTTATGAATATATGTTTGGCCTTCTAATTGTAATATTAAAAAAATTCATTTTAAAAAGGATATGAGAAAAAAATAGTCAGCAAGAATTATGAACCTTGGGCATGATTTCAAGGACCAACTTGTAGTGGAGCTTGACTCATACACAAATTCAGCTCTAATTTCTTTAACATATCTTCTCTCACAATATTCTAACCTAAGTTTAATACAACAAAGAGGCACTAAGTCAGTTTTAATAAGGAGTAAATTACATTTACACGTTAAAAAAAAATTAAAATTTCTTTTAAATTAAAATTAAAATAAATATTTTCTTTTAAATTTATAAAACTGACATTTTTGCTTCTTCAAGTTGACAAAACTTAGTTAGACTATTTATAACTAAAATGTGAATGTAATTTTCAATAATTTTGAGGAAATCCTTTCAAGGTATGAAGTGATGGTAGGTAAGCCATAGCCTAAAAGTGAGAAGGAAGAATCGAATCAAGCCATAGCATCTGAAGAATGTGTTAAAACATTAAATTAACCACAAAAACTCAAATTCTGCCATTAAGCTAATAAGAGAGGCTGCATGTTACTACTAATTTGTTGCTATCAAACACTGAAAACAGAGTCATGTCAGGTAAGAAATGGAAATCTTACATGAAACTTCCATTAGCGAGTTGGATCAACGCCTTCACTCCTGATCGCCGCCGGGTTACCACCACAGACGCCGCCATAGATACCAGCACCGGTACCACCCCAAGCTCTGTTATCAAATTTCGAGCCTTGGCATCTTCTTTAGTTACAATTTCAATCTCTTTTGCTGCCACCTCCTTCTCTTCCCAGTTACCAAAGTGAAGCTTCTTCACAGACCTCTGCAGCAAAATTGCAGACTCCTCCTCACTACTCTCACTCTGCTTCTGCATAACTGGTGCTATTTCAATCTTCTTGTTGTGTTCAGCTTTGGTTTTTGATACGCCAAATTGATCAGAGGGGTCGCGGCGTTTTCTTGAAGCTTTGGATTGGAGAAAACGTCTGATATGGGCAAAGAATTGAAGCTTTATGTGAGATAACGCCCAAACAGAAGTAGAAGAAGAAGAAGTAGGCATGTTTGGCTCGTGACGGGCAGCCCAAAGAGACAGTGGCAAACTGTTTCGGGTTTGTGCCTTTTTATAATTTTGTTGCTATTTCTGACTTCTAGGACGAATATAACAGAGAGAGAGTGAGAGAGAGAGAGAGAAAGAATCAACGAGATAATAAGTAGACACCGAGAACTTCTAAAAACAGGGGAAGCACGGAGCACATGCGGAGGAACAGTGCTGTCCCATTTTAATCTCCATGGTAGATATTTAAGGGATGGGATTTATGGTAGATAAAATATTTTGAAAATTATTTTAAAATTAAATTTTAGAAGATATAATTTTTTAAAAGATTTACAATTTTTCGTAAGACTTGTGTTTAAAATTTTTTTTAATATAAATAAAAATTTGACAGATTAAAATTTTATTTAAAAAATATATTAATTTTTCTTCCTTTGTTATTTTTGAGAAATAATTTGTCATATACTATAAAAAATATAGTCAGCACAAATGTCATTACATATATTTCTGAATATAATTTTATTTTCAATTTTTTTATTACTCATAACAATTTAAGCATGTAAAGTTTTTTAAAAATTTTACAAAATAAATTAAATAGAGGATTTGTGATATTTTCATGTGAATTGGAAGATTTTATTTACTTATTAAATATTAAAATTATTAAACTATGTTATTTTTTATTTATTTTATAAAATTTAAATTCTTATTTAAGATAAGTGATCTCATGTTATGCATTTTTTAGTATATTCTATAAGTTTGGCCTTACAAATTTGAAAATAATGGAAAGCACAAAATGTACCAAAATCAACTGCTAATTTGTAAATGGTTAATTGCTTGTCTCCCTTCATTAATTTCAATTTTTAAGATTAATGTAAATGTAATATGCTTCATTATGATTCCTACTCATTTTAAATCATAGACCTTCTAGAGTGATTAGGTCATAATTAAATAAATCACTGTCAATAAAATGCACTTCATATTACAAATACAAAATTAGTTTTGAGCTAAACCACCTAGTGATAATTGCTAAAGAAAATCTATACATACCATTCAAAATTATTCCTACCAAACATTGCCCAAGTATATAATTAGTTGCATTAAATGTTGAATAAAAAAGTTTAGGTTGAATGAGTTGAATTTAGATTTAGATTTTCTCTTTTATGAGATTAAGCAATGCAATAAAAATCTTTCAAAGTTTCCATTTTTCTGGAAATACCATTTGGCACTTTTTTTTTTACATTGATTATATCTTTTTGTTATAAATTTAGAATTGGGATTGATACAACTAATTCAACTATTAAATTAGTTCAATTTTAATAATTGAATTATTTTTATAATTAAACTGGATTGATTCAACAGTTTAATTTATAAATAATGACTTATGCTAATTGTACTGAATCACACTTTTTAATATAAAATTAATTTTATATCATTATTTTATATAAAATTGATAATGATTTTTTTTCTATAAAATTATATTTATATTATTTATCAAAATAAAATATTTCATATTTATTAATATCAATTGTTTTAAATATATTAAATTTAATTTAATTTAGACATATTTTATTTTTTAATTATAATTAATTAATTTATCTGATTTAATTATTGATTAACAGTTGAACTAATAATTCATTGACGAAATCACCTCCCTATTTCAATCAGTCATCTGGTTTCAATAATTATACTTCTTTTTGTGTGTACAATAATTATACTATTTGCATTGCGTTTCACAATCTCAATTTAATTAGTCTACAAATTAGAGGGGAAGAAATAATGGGACCTACTTATCCGATTTCACCTACTCCATTTGTGAGCCAGGCAGCCAGCCTTTAAAGGGTCGTTGCAAAATCGTACGGTTTAAACTCTTCGCTCACTGCCACTGGTTCCTTGAGGACTCCGGCTCGGGAAAGGAACTTGGCATTTTGTACATTAAAAGAAAACTTAATAAAAAAAAAAAAAGTTGACAGTTGGAATGTGTAATTATTATTTAAAAATAGGGCCACTTTCGTTTTTTTTATGTTATATTAATTGTATACGTAAAATATTAAAATATAATATTTAATAAATTATAATTTAAAAAATTTAATGTTTAAAAATTATTTTTAAAAAGATTTTTTATTATTTTTAGAACCAAAAACTTTATTTAGAAACTATTTTATATTTTTATTTTGAAAATAAATTCTGAAAATAAATTATTTTTAAAATTAAAAGATTTATTTTTATTTTTAAAACACTTAAAAATAAAAAATAATATATATTTTAAAATAATTTATTAAATTTTAATTTACGGAATAATTTTTATTTATAATTTTTAAAAACAGTTTAAACAAAAAATAGAATTAAACATATTTATATTATCTCTTTACTTTTTAGTTATAATATTTTTTTTATATTTTTAAAAACTGTAAAATTTATTTTACTTATTTTTATATTCTATTTACTATTTTAATATTTATAAAAATTGGAGTATTTTATTTTATAAAAAAAAAAACTGTTCTAATTAAAGCTTTCGTTTTTTATGCAACCCCCATCTAAAGCATGTGAGAATCAGAGAAGCCCAGGCTACATATTCCCACAAGGAACCATAAAATTTGAGGCCGTGCTCACGTGCCACCCATTACTGCTTGCTTAATTTATGATTTTTCCTAATTCTTCATTGGCTGCAAAATCGGATCTGAATCAATGGCTGTGATATTCTCACGTGCATGCTTGATTGGTTTCTGACTATTTTTCATTTATTTCTTTCATGATTGTACTTCTCGAAAAAAAAGAAGTAAAATCTAAGACCTCAATTTTTTTATGCATAAAAATGAATTTAGAAATAGTCATTTAATAGATGTATCATAGAGATTTGAGCTGGGTGAAACCCTTCAAGGAAAATTGGCTGTGCTGGAATTTCTAAGAAAATCAAGAACTGAAGAAGCGAGATAGATGGTTAACAATGCATTAAAAATATGTTTGGATAGTAAATTTGAACAAAGTTATAAGATATGAATTGCAAGGTCCTTAAAATGCTACTATTAACCACAATTTTATAAGTTAAATGATAAATAAAGTTAAATTTTATAGTTGAATTTTTTTTATCATATTAAAAATTTAAGTCCGTAAAACAACATTTACAAAAAGTTATTTGATTATATGGTATGGGTCAAGTTTCAATATACTATTTAAATAAATATGTAGCCCATTTAATAAACAATTGTGCGATTTAGAATAAGACAAGAAATGGTGGTTAATTTGAGAAAAGATACGAAGGTTTGGTCTAACCCCGCCATTTGATACTAGTAGTAAATAATTTAAAGAAAATTTTAAATTATATCTAAAAGTGCTGAATTTGAAATAACATAATTGAATTATTTGGATAAATTATTTAAATTTTTAATTAGTTATTCAAATAAAATATTTGGTGTTTGAATATTTCAATTTTTCTTTAAAATTATATTTTTCCTAAAATTATTAATCTAAACCCAACATGAAATGTTAACTCACCAGTTAAGAGTAAGCTATTTAACATAAATGTTACCAAAAAAACATGGAAATTACGTTGTTGTCAAGGATTTTTCAGAAAAATCGCCACATAATTTAGAGCATCTCCAACGGGGGAGTTTAGATTACAAAAACAAATAAAGAACGCATCTTACATCTAAACATTTATTAGAGTTGTCCAATGTGACACCCGCATGTAAGTAACGTTGCTTAAACCAATTGTGGGTCCCACGGAAGAAGAACAAGAATGATATAGAAGAAAAGAAGTCACCTAAATCCACGCAAAAAGCTTACAGAGAATAGGAGATATTAATAAAAAATTAAATAAGAGAAATAATTATGAAAAAGCAATGAAAAGTAATAAAAAAAATATTATTTAAAATAAGTTTATATTATTTTTAAAAATTTTATTTATGTATTTATTATTTTAAAATTTATACTAAAAATTTTGTTTTATTTAAAAATTTATATTAAAAATATTATTTAAATTTTTTTATATATTTATTGTTTTAAAATTAAAATATAAATAAATTAATATTTTAAATTAAAATAAATATAAATATAAAGATGTAGGGTAATTTGTAGGACCCATTTAATAAATTTTTTAAAATTGTACCATTAGAATACAGAGTTGCTTAAAATACTGTAGAATTATTAAAAAAAAAAATATTAATATAACATATGTATAACTCACTTAAATAATTGTGTTGAATATTACCATTGGAGATGCTCTTAGTGGCACCACCAATTTTGGCTAAAGGACAAAGCTAAACTGACGTAAATGAAGTTTTGGTACAAGCTTGGGGGGACTTCCATTAGGAGGATATTTGAGAGTTAGATGGCTTTGCATATCTATGTAAGAGTCCACTAAAACAGTTGTAATCTTGAAATTTTTTTAGTAATAGTTTACCAAATAGAATAAACAAATAAGGAGTAGTTGTCAGGTACATTTTTTTTTCTTTCTAAAACGCAAATATGTCTATATTTTTTTTTAATAGTTTATGTTATAATTTTAAGATCTAAAATAACCGGCGCATTTAACTAGTGATTCAATAAAATAATAATCAAATTTATTTATTTAATTTTTAACAATTGGATCATTTTTACAATTGAATTAGATTTGGTTTGGGTTGATTCAACAATTGAATTCATAATCCAAGCCAATTGAATTAAATTGTAATTAATTTTTTTTATATAAAAAATTAGTTTTATATAATTAGTTTTTATAAATTTGATAATAATTTTTTTATAAATTTATATTTACATATTATTTATTAAAATAAAATATATTATATCCATTAACATTATTTTTTAATATATTATATTTATTTTAATTTAAAAAATATATTAATTTTTAATTATAAATAACTGATTTCTCTAATTGAACTAGTGATATGATATCCGATCCTCTCATTAGTTTAATATTTGATTTGGTTCAAATTACTATATTTTATGTCCAAATGTTTTTATTTAAACTTGATCTACTAATATTTGTTTTACTAAGTATCATTGTAGCCATGATGCAAAAGAGAAAAATGTTATTTAAATTTTTTTTTTCTATCTATATTTAACTAGCACAACAATTAGTTTTAAATGAAAACATATTTATTTTTTAACAAAATTAATACTCTATATATATACTCTTATTCATTAGATTAGTCTAAAAAAATTAATAGATCTATATATATTAAACTATGTTTATTGAAAAATTTCTCCCATAGTAAACACCAAATTAACACTTCACAAAATAAGTTGTGTCTATTGATATGTATGATACTAATATTAAATATAACATGATCATAAATACTTTAAATTTTATTGTATATAAATCACACACCTGTATAAATGTTCGAGTTTCTTCTTGGCAAAGAACTTTCCCAGCTGGTAAACGAGCCACCTCATTCCTACTTCCTTCGGCACATCTTCTCATTTTGGCTTTGGCCTTGAGAGTGGCAGAGAACTGGTTGTGCTAGTATGATGTGTCCGACGGTTGGACCTGGCATGTCTATCCCAAACACATTGGTTTTTTACTGCCATAAACTGATTTCACTGTAACATTCATGCAAATTGGTTCCGTAGGAGAATTGCAAACCAACACTCCCCCACGAGATTCACAGATTTCACCTAAATATCCCATTCGATGGAGTGCAACACGTAGTACATAATGTCAAACAAATTGGTACCTTAAAAAGTACATATACGGATATTTTTATATTAAATAAATAGTTCTTATTCATTTTATTTAAAATTTTTAATAACACTTATTTATTTTAATTTATTTTTTTAGTTCAATGACTTTATATTTTTTTATTTATTTTACACTATCTGAATTCTAAAACTAATACGTCTAATATATATGATAATAAAAACGTTAGGTTTAATCACAATACAAGACCGCGATATGTTTTTTGTAATGGATATTATAAATTAAAAAGATAATTCAATAATTTGTAGATTAAAACATTACAATTCAGAGTATAAATAAAAATTCAATAAGTGTCATTTTTCCTTTTGCATTTGATATGAGAGAAACTACAATTTTGTAAAACTTAAAAAATAATTCATACCATAGCATTTGCCAAAATCAAAAGAGATTATCAAATACAGAGAAGTAGGCAAAAGAAGAAGTCAGAATTAATCTACCTAATATGACTGCTATCCCGACAAATGAAAAAAAAAATTAAATACTATAGTCGACATATTGTTGAATAAATTAATTATTAGAATTCTTAAACATTTTATAAACAATTAGTCTCGTCTTCTTACAAGTTTATAAATCAGTATCCAATGAATTTTCTGTTAAAAAATAGTTAATTATTTTCTAATGTTTAGGGACACCCTAAATTTGAAAATACACTCTCTTAGGTAGTATTTAGTATATTGGTATCTTAACTTTTCATATACCTGAAAGCTTATATATAAAACATTTAAAGACGAGATAAATAAATAAAAATTCAATGTTATTTAGATCATACATAATACGTAAATTTTAAAATTTACATATTTACTATATTTAAATATCTTTAAAATAGATATTTAAGTGTTTAATAAACTAAAATTTATTTGTAACAAATACCACCTAAAATTTTATTTTTCTTTCAGTGCTATTCTTGGGCATCTTTATATGGAATTGTTTGAAACACTAAAAAAAAGTATCATGAAGTATCACATATTAGAGTACCCATAAATCCCAATATCAGATCCAACAAGGAGTTCAAAGACAGAAGAACATGACCCAGAAAAAGTTCAGAAAGGTAAAGAAGAGAGCGAGCTTTATAAACAAATTAATACTGATCCTTTTGCAAACAATACTTAATATGGCTAGTTCTGGGTCGATAATTATCTATTGCTCCAATCCATTTCATAGGTTAAAACAACACCTGCACGAATCACACTAAGTTAATAACGGATAATAAATTTGTGGCTGTGAGAGACCCAGTCCAACTATGGTGCCATATGGGTAAAATTAAATCACGGCAAACCCTAAATGGTAATCTGTCATCATCCGTAGGATGAAGACATGGGACTGAAAATGGGCACTCCACTAATGAATTTTCATTAGTAAAAGTTGGAAGTTAGTAAAGTGAGGATCAATTTCCACAACCAACGCTAACTGCATTGCCACCAAAGAAATATAAA
Source organism: Gleditsia sinensis (assembly GCA_037074535.1). NCBI lineage: Eukaryota > Viridiplantae > Streptophyta > Magnoliopsida > Fabales > Fabaceae > Gleditsia > Gleditsia sinensis. The sequence goes on along the minus strand of CM073465.1, from coordinate 17,985,384 downwards.
GAAGCTGATAGGCTGATTAAATGTATGGGTCTTGGCTGCATTTTGATCCAATGATGGTTTTTGAGACTATAACAAAGAAGAAAAGTGTACAACATCCACTAAGGCAGTGATACGAGCATATTCTTTTTGGGACACTTGGGAAGTAGGCAGAGACTTTTGAGAAAATAAATGGGAGTCCTAAAAATCCCATCAGTTGGGTACCTTTACAAGCTTCTAATTTCAAACTCGTGAAGCTTCTATGGGAAAGGCACATAGGCCAACACGTGCTTCACGGACAACAATTGAAGGTCGCTCAATAGCTTCTTCAAATGCAAGTTGAAGTAATTAAGGTAGTATCCCTCTCCCTTGTGTTCTACTTTTGTTTAGTTTTTGTGTTAGTGTTTATTTTTGTTTTTATTTTATTTTTTTGGGTGTTTTCTTTGGCGGCTAGCCTGCCAGCTTAGGCCAATGTGCACTGAAAATTATAATATTGAAAGATTTGTCGGGCGTGGTTCGTGAAGAGAAGGAAGTTCAATCTTCATTATTCAATATTGAAAATTATTTATAATGATCTAAGGGAAAGCTAGCTAATTGCTAGCTTAACAGAAAGGCTAACAAACTATTAACTAAACTTAACAATTATACTAAAACTCCCTTCAAACTCAGGGATAGTAAATTGATTACCATTATTTTGGTTCTAAAGTCTTCAAATTGAGCTTGGGTTAATGTATTATTCATTTCATTTGCTACTTGATCTGCAGAAGATACATGCCTAATCGCAATTTTTTTTTTCAAAGCGTTATCTCTCACAAAATGCAAATCCAATTCAATATGCTTGGTGTGTTGATGATGGATAGGATTTGTAGTCATTAACACTGTTGATAGGTTGTCACAATGCATAATAGGAGTAGATAATAGCTACAACTTGAGTTCCTTTAAAACTTATTAGATCTTGGGTCATTTTTGCAAGAAAATTTGCAAGCCTTCTGTACTTGGTTTCAGTAATGAACCTTGAGAATGAGCACTTGTGAGCCACTACACTTTCTTAACCACTACAATAAAAAAAAAATTTTGCAACAGCTTTTTAATGGCTTTAGCGATGGTTTTAGTTGTCACTAAACCTTTTAACGACAATTCCACAAACCGTCGTAGGTTAGGCAAACACCCAATCTGAATGTTTGAACTTGATTCAAGTGCTCTTGACTTTTCAAAACTCTAGCCAACAAATGTCTACTAAAAATTTCTTGGGAAAAAGAGTTCTCACTTTGAATTGCTACAATTTTTTCCTACAAATTTAAATAAAGAGTAAAAATCCATTCTAAGAATTCATCATTACAACAAAAACAGAACCAAAAATTTATTCTCATAAAATTCAAACACTTATATAGATAACTTTAACTTCATCATTAATGTATGAACGATCAGCCATTTTATGTACTGCGATCCATACGTCTCCCCATGTGACCAAACTCCCAAGCTCAAGTTCTTAAAAATTTGAATAAAATGTAATGTATCTCCAAAATAAACTTCAGCCATATTATTTATTAATGTGAAATTACCATCTTGGCCTTCTTTCATTAAAGGCTCTTAGAACCACTGGTATACGGCATTGTTTGTCTCTTTTGCTTTTGTTTAGTCTTTTAAGCAATTTCTTAGTCAATTAATGATAGAAACATGTTAATAAGATCAATAATAAATTAATATATATTGACAACCAAGTGGTCCCATGGAATGCCATCTAGGACATTAGCATATAATTGTTCTCTTGTGTGAGTCCCATCATTTTTGAACTGTACATATCCATTTTTGGCCAATTGATTGAAAAATAATCTTTTTATGCACGTCTTACACTACAAACTTTGCCTGCAAGAGGAAGGACCTAAGTATCATGTACTATTAACTATGTGATCTTTACATGACCATACTGATTTATAAAAAAAGAGTACATAAATTAGAATTGAACAGTTTGGTCACTAAGAAAGTTAGGATACTTACCAATAACATCAGCTAACCAACTTCTTTTTCTTACCTGTTCTTGTTGTGTATTGTAACTAGCCTCATATTTTTTTGCAAAAAGATCATTAACAAAGAACTCATGCTCTAGTTCTTGGAATGTGGATGGAACATGTGATTTAAGCAAATCTATATCCTTTGATTGTCCACCCTCGCTGGTTGATGGTTTAGGTAAAGGACTCCTAGAGTTGGATTCTCCAACTCTACTTGAAGTGATTGAGTTAGACCTTTTTATCTTCACAATTCCTATTAATTAAGAAAAATAACATTAATTCAAGTTTGATACACATATAACGTAGATAAATTTACTGTTAAAAAAAAGGAAAAAAAACTATAAATACTATTACTGAGATAAGCATAAATTTACTTCCCTATTTGAGAATAACATTTGTAAATCTTAAGCTTGGAATGGGCCACATCAATATTATTTCTATTAGTAGTTGCAAGTATACATTTATATCATTTTTGGGTGTCTTTTTGCCTGAAATTATCATTAAGAAAATGAAGAACTTTACTCCATACACATCCAAGGAGAAAAGTTGTAAGGCATTAGTACCACTGGCTGTATGCTATAACTTGTTCTCAAGTTGCTATACGAATTGAAACCATTGGTCAACAGGTCCAAATGTACATTCTAAGAATTTGACGTGAACAAATGATTCATCATGCCTTAAAGTCCTTAGGATGCATCATTGTGCCATCACTATTATTCTCCACAACATACCATCTCATATGTTTAGCAATATTAGAAGACATAAATAGCCTTTGCAATCATGGCTTTAGTGAAAAGTATATAGGGATTTGTTAAGTACCTTCATCTATTTTTCATTTTTCTTCTTTGGTTTCAATCTAGATGTGTTTCACTTTTTACAAACATCTTTATTTTCATCCTCCCCTAAATATAGTATGCAATCATTCAAACAAACATGGATTTTTATGTAGTTAAGCCTGGGTTTGTTGATTATTTTCTCGGCCTCATAGAATGAAGGTGGAATCTTAACATAGGGGAAGACATTAGCCAACAACTCTAGTATCATTGACATAGCATCGTCACATATCCTACACCAGCATTTGATGTAATACAAGTTTACTAAAAAAGACAATTTGGAGTACTTCTCGCACCCCTCATATAGTTTTTGTTGTTTATCCTTAATTAATTTATAAAATTCTTTTACACCATCAGTTACCCTTTGTCTTACCGATGGATCTGCCATCTCTATAGAATTCATACTTTCATTTTCATTATGAATCCCAAATGTATCAAAAACCATGTCCTACACAAGGTCATCTCTACTAATTGGTTCTTCTCTCACTTGTGGCATTACATGATGTTTTACATGAATTTGTTCTATAAGTCTTTCCCCATGCCTAACTTAGTAATCATACCCTTGAGGAAATGGTTCAACAATCAAATAGTCACGCACAACTTCTCTCATTTACCATTACTTAAACTTACACATAGGACATAGCATATTATTCTACCCTCCACACTCGAGTAAGCAAATACAAAGTCTAAAAATCCATTCAATTCATCCAAGTATTCACGAGTATTCTGAGGCCTAACAACTCTAGACTTATTCATTTTTAAAAGCATTACAAGATTGAAGCATTTGCAGTCTTATTATGAACCATTTCAAAATAAAAAGGTAAAATTGCTTATTCTTATAATAGATAAATTAAATTCAAACTCTAAAAAAGTAAAAAAAAAAGCATATTTAAGTTTATTTTTTAATAATGAAATGAATCACAAAATTGTAATTGAAGATTTTGTTGTACCTTAGTGATATTTTTAAAGTATATTTTATGTGTAATAATGTGTTTTGTTAACACTGTCTCTATTATTTTGATGGTTGGACTTATTATTAGAGTTTCTAATATTTAATATTTATGAATATTTTGATGGTTGGACCAATATTAATATAATATTTAAACTTTGGTTTATTATCATTATTTTTTAAGACTAAACTAGTAATTCACTCTTTTAAAAATAAATATTGATAGAAATAATTAGTATTACTTGATTGATCTCTACCTCATCCTCTTCTTAAATTTAGTGGAAAATAAATTTATTTAGTGTCCATTTTAAATAGATATTAATACTCATATGGTATTATTAGACAACTAAATAGACATTTTTATACACTCTTTTTCCAAGTACGAAATTTTTACTTTTTTAATATTTGATAAAATTTAATAATTATTAAATTGTGATTATTTTAAAATTTTAAATTATATTTTGAGTTTTTAAATTGGTGTTTATAACTTTATCTATAATATTACACACTACCATGTATGTTGATACGCTTTTGCATATTTTAAAATTTATTCTTCATTGCTAATTCATTTTATAATTATTTTAAACAATGGAGAATTATCATTATTTTCATTGCTAAATTAAATTATGTAAAATTTTAATCCCACTTAAATCATGTTAATAAATCATTATATAATTTTCATCCCACTTAATTATTCATGTTACTAGTCATCACTTATTTTATAGTCTACCAAATTTTTTTTCTAATCACGTGGACACCACAAAGAGCCAAGAGAAGCTTAAAAATGGGTACAACTAAATTCTAATTTGTTCTATGCCAACCAAGCAAGCTGTGACATATAGTAATGTGAGAACAAAAATATCAAAGACACAACTAAGCATGGAATGTAGTCTAATCTAAATATATGAAGAACAAATCAACATCATCTATTTGAAAACGGAGCAATGAAAGTGGAACCAATCAACATCATATTAAGAACAAAAATAAGGTTGAAATGGAGAAGCAACGAAAAATGGAACCACTCAGCGTCAAAACGAAGTGCAAGAAGGTTGGAAAGTGAACTTACAAGTTGGAGAAGCAACAAAAATAAAAATGGGAGCACTTCAGTGTAGAAGAAGGCCATAATGTAGAGAATATAGGCGTAGAACGATGAAGGAACTGAAGAATAGAGGAATTGAACGATAAAGGGAAGAAAAGGGACGAAAAATGAAATTTAACAACAATTTTTTTCCAACTATCATTAAGACTAGTTGTAACAATGGTTTATAAGTAAACCGTTGATATTTTACAATGGTTATAAAACCATTGCAATATCATGTTTTAGCTATGATTTTTTTAACCGTCTCTAATTTTTCATCATTAAACCATCATATGTTTGCAGTGAACTCCAAGAGTTAGTATCAAAGATTACTCTCTCTTTTACAAAGATACTATTATCTCAATTTTCAAGGGACTCTCACTAAAGTCGGCATTGAAAGTAAAAAATTCACCATTGAAAACATTCAATGACTTTTAGTTGTCGCTCAGTTGTTGCCTATACTTCCATCGTTGAAAGTTTTCCATGGAGACTTTTGGAGTCATCACTGAAAGTCAACTTTCAGTGGCAACTAAAATTGTCATTGAAAATCACAAAAGGTGTCATTAAATGTTAATTTTCAATGACGACTACAGTAGTCATTGAATCCCTTTTTAGCGACAACCTTAATAAATCACCACTGAAAGTGAAATTTAGTCACTACTGAATCCCTTTTTGGTGACAACTTTACTAAGTCACTACCAAAAGTGAACTTTTAATGATGACTACAATCGTCAATAAATTTCTTTTCAATTGTGACTTCGATAGATCACTGTTGAAAGTTAACATCCCATGATAACTAAAATCATCATTGAATTCATTTTCAATAACGACTTTAGTCATAATTGAATCCAATATATTGGTTTTTTATTTATATTTATATTTGCACTATGATCAAAACCTTGCATTACAATAAAAATCAGAACCAAAGAAATGTATAAAATAATATATATTAACATAATTTCAAATATAACAAATGTTTGTTGATAGAAAAATACCATGTTAGTTAACAGATAACCTTGCACTATGATTAAAAATCAGAACCAAGGAAATTAATAAAATAATATACATTAACATAATTTCAAATATAGCAAATGTTTTTTGGTAGACAAATACAATGTTAGTTACAAATCAAACTAGTTAATCCTAATATAATGAAAATGAACCGTAATATAGTCAAAGCATTAAACAAGGGAAGTTTTAGACAACAATAATAAGTGCGCCATCAAGCATTCCTTTTGTAACATCTCTAAAATTTAGTAATTCTCATTTATGTATGGATTAATAAAAAAAATAAAGAAGTAGGGATGTAATTGAAATGTTTTAAGGATGAAAATAAAAACTTGTTAATATTTTTAGGGTCAAATTATAATTTCCTAAAAGTTTAGGGGTTAAAATGTAAATAATAAAATTTGCAAGGACTTCCTCTAATAGTTAGCAAATTACTAATTGGCCCTCCATCATTTATTATAAAAAAAAAAAGAGACGGAAAGATTTTCAAGATGAATGAATAATATAAATAGTAACTTTCTCTCTTCTCATTTTCTCTTTTTAGATTTGGAGTACTTTCAAGCATTCGATCTCAAAACTAAAGATACCACTGGATTCAAGACGAAGAGTACTACAATATTAGCCGAATACTTTTTCAAATCAGCCATAGAATCGTCGTAGATCGAAAGTGAAAATTTTTCGAAAAAGGTAAACTCTAAAACTCTTACTTAGAGACCTCAAATTGAAAATCTGACACTGTAGATGGATATAGGAGCAAGATAAACCTTAAGATATGAAATTTTTCGGTCATCTGACAACTTTTTATGCGTCATAAACAGTAAATTCGCTCGATATGAATAGTGATTTTCGGCAGTCAATAGTATTTTCTGACTGTAAATAGTACCCATCAGTTGACCAGTGTTGACTAAACTCCTGGAGATCAAATTGCACAATTTTAGAGTCATTTCCCAGTAGGGGTGTTTAGCGGTTCGGTTCGGTTCGGTTCAGACTCTCAACCAAACAGAACTGCTGGCACGATCTTCTAAAAAAAGTGGACCTTATCGGTTTGGTTATGGTCCATACAACCGAACCAAACCGAACCTACAAGTAATGGTTCGGTTTGGTTCAGTTTTTCGATTTTTCTTTTCTTTTTTTTTTCGTGCATTTTTTTTGGCGTGCAAAATGCAAATCTCTATAACGGGCTATCTATTACCCAAAGCCATTATTGTGTGAAATTTCAAGAAGTTCTTGGCAGAAATTTCATAAATTAATATATAAAATATATAGTATCATATAAACACTCATGATACTATATAATATCTAATTAGAAATTTTCTATCACAATTAAATATAAATCTAATTGCTCAACTCTTTCAGATGACAAGAAATTTTCACTCATGATATTAGCTTTGTTACTGGAACCCAACAAATTAACAAATAAAATGATATCATAATTAAATCAAAAAAATAAATCCAATAGCTCAACTCTTTTTTTTTTCACTCATAAAGTGGCTTTGTTATTAAAACCCAGTAGATTACCAAATAAAATCATATCATAATCAAATCAGAAATATAAATCCAATAGTTCAACTCTTTCTTTTCACTCATGAAGTAGCTTTATTACTGAAACCCAACAGATTAAAAAATAGAATCATATCATAATCAAATTAGATAGCTCTTGCAAAGCAAAGAACAATTCATCTGTGCACGGAGCCTTTGATAGTGAAGTTGTGGACCCATTTGAAATTTATCCACTGAAACAAACTGGAATTTGGCCACGAAGATGGTTCAGGAGGTGCCAATAGAGTTCCATCTATCTGCTGAAATTCAGTTTTCATTAGCTTCATAATCCTATGTGAAACACACAACTGTCATAATGTGAAATATATTATCATATTATTTTCCCTTGTCAGTATTTGCAAAATATTTTTTTTAAAAAAATAATAATAAATATAGGCTACTCTAATACTACCACTATCAATCAGGTTAAAGAAGGGAAATGGACCTGAAGAGTAAGATGGGGCATACAAGATATTTTGACAAAAGCACCAGCAACTTTGCAGGCAACTTTCCATGTTGCTAGAAGTGCCTAGAAGATCAACATGCTCAAGAAAGTCATTATAACTATAGCTGTCAAAACTTACTTCCCTACTAAATTCTAAGCATTTCCCTTTACCTTTGAATCATCAGAAATTCCATTGCCCTTGGCTCCAAAAGACAAAACATCAAAAGTGCATGGACAAAGACCATAATAAGGAAGAGAAACTGGATATATATGATGTTGCAGCAATCCTTTTCCCCATATCACATACATGAGTAGTTTATCCTCATTCTAATTAATAAAAAACTAATATTAAGCTGCCAAAGCGATATAAGCATTTCTTAAATCTTAAAATCAGTAGGAATATAACAAGTAAACAAACAGAAGCTGTTAAACATCCCAATAAGATCTTGTACTAGAACCATTTGGACAGTCCAGTTTCAGAAAAATGAGAATACATATACTTCAGGAGCCATCCATCTATATATTTCAGTCTCTACAGTCATAACTCCAGATTGAACTTTCACTCTAGCAACCCCAAAATCAACAACCTTGATAACCTATAAGGCAAGAATAGGGAATTTTCACTTCTGCATGTCCTATATATGTTACTGATTATACTAGGCCAAAGATAAGATTTACTAGAAGAGAAAGCAAAAGCAAAAGAAAAAGACAAGTCAAAGGAGCCTCATACATTATTTTCATCCATCAAAAGATTGGTAGCATTGTATGTGGTGGCTTTGTACAAGTCCAATAAATTGTACAACATTCTTGTGCCTAACCTTTCTGCAAGTTCTAGCACTGAGTTTAATTAAGGTATATGTGTGAAAAATATGAAAAAAGGTTCAATTTCTATATTGCACATTCCTCCTTGAACTAGTAGAAAGATCTCATATGACCAACAAGTGAAAAAATTAATACAACTAACCTCATGATAAAGACTTCCTAGGCAAAATCTCTTTGCCAATCTGAACTTACAAAGTAGATTCCAAAAAAGACATACAACATCAATTCCAGAAACCTTACATCTAGCAGTATCTTCAATCAAAGTGCCAAAAATGTTTTATAATTTAGAATATGTGAAAAAACTCATCTTTCTTCTTCATCATCCTTAAAAAAGGGGGTGACATTTTAAGATATGTCACCCCAACCAGTTGGGATTAACCATAAATTTTAATTTAACAGAAAAGGAAAGGCATAAAACAATAAGATAAGAGAAATAATGTGTTATATTCAAGTAGTACAACTTCTATCTAAACTAAACAACACAGAGTCCAATAGTCCATTAAAATACATAACTTTAAAAAATAAAACACTAAAATCTAGAAATATACAATTCTCAAAATAGATAAAATTTTCCATAATGAAGTGGCACAATGGCACGACCTGTTAAAATGTAGCAATAATTATAACATAATTATTACAATTTAAAATGTATTGATTAAAAATGCATAAATAATTTCTTATTAAACCATGCTCATACCACTTAGAAGAACATATGCGTTTACAATTCTGACTCTGATCCTGATCCAGCCAACGGTCCAGCTTCATCTAATAAGTGAATTTACATATTAAGTGAAAAAAGAAAAGAACCATTACAAAAAATTTGTTATAAAAATGCAATTTAAGCAATCCAAATATTACCTATCTCAGCTTTATCAATGTCATCTGCCAGCTCTTCTGTCACACCCTACTAACTAGCATCTTATTTCATACATCCACATCATAGAATATTTCACTTAAGAGAATTTAGTATTATACATTTTTTTTTCATCTATAAGTTTCTAGCAATGTCTACCTAGCCCATAAAATTAACCTATTCACTTATATTGTTTGTTATCTTTCTTGGGTAAGCATGAAAGTGCTTCAGGCTATTCTAAGTATTTTCAAATTTCAATTCCTTATAGGCAACTAACTAGGCATGATATGCATTACTTACAACATAAAGGATCTCATGCCATAAAGAAAATGGGTACAATCCATAACTTATATTACATCACATTATCAACTGTCAAAAAGGGACTTGGCATTCAATTAAGCCATCCCACAAATATTACACAACCAAAGAAGATATAATCCATATCCATAATCAATTGAGTCAACCTTGAGACCCCTGTTGCTCACTTCTTGCTGGAGTACCTGGAATGTGATTATGTGAACATAAAAAAAATGATATGACAATCTCAATAGCTAGCAAATTTTTCAAAAAAATAGTACACATTCTATTCCTTAAAACATCTCAAATTATTTCACTAAAATGTAAGCACTGACTATACATACATACATACATAATCTTGGTCACACTAGGGACCCATACATTTTGGTCTACTTACCCAATGCAGTCCTATACCTACAAACAGGTTATGCATCTCCTATTATTGGCCAATACGTGGGAAAAATGGGGTTTACTTGACACATTTTGGGCACCCCCTTATCTTTAGACCATCATTTATCATAGCATAAAAGTCAGGCAACCAGTGAAAATTGATAAATTCAAGTTCATAAACATAAAGAGTGTTTTAAGGAAAAGCTAGCTACTTCAATTCCAGCACAATCACTTCCTTTCCAAGGCTGCCAAGGTTACTACCAGCAACTAAAACAAAAACATATAAGAACTTTTGGTTAATGCATGCATATTAGCACCTAAAGTCATAAATCTCTAGTTTAAGAGCTTCTGCTCCCCAAAACAAAACTATGATTCTGTTGAGATTTGAAATTATTATTAAATATGACAAAAGTTCTCTAAAAAGTATAAAATTTTGTATGGAAGTACCTTTACATGTGTATTTTATTTCGTGGTTCTCTCAGCCCTTAAATCTTCCATTCAACCTTAAGAACTACCTCCATAACCGTGCAGATTGGTTTCAGTTCCATTTCTATTTTATTTTGCATTCCTTTGGATTGGTAAAACTTCTTCAAAATTCGTAATATTTTATATGAAGCATCCTATATATGTATAATCACCATAAAAATTTCAAGTAAAAACTAATTCATTTGACCCCTCGAATAACCCAAGTTTTAAAGGTTGTCCCTAGTTATGGTCTGTTCTAACTCTTTTCCTGTCCTACCTAATTTCTACATTTTATTATATGCCTTAACCTACCCAGAATTCTCTAAAACATTTGGTGTGATCCTTAATTAGGATCCCTATAACATGTCATAAAATTTTCATACAAAAATTCAACATCTAACTCCTTCAATATTTTGTATTTTCATCAACAGTCTAAGCTGTCCAGCAGATTGTTCTCAGCATTGTTTTAATTGCAAAAGACCTAGTTGTAGGTTCTCAAAAATCATGAAAATTTTCAAAATTGATTATGAACATTTTAAGGCTTTTCTCACCAAAAATTATATAATTTAAAGGCTATTTACTAAATTTACTAAGCTAATATTTTCAAGTGCTAAAAGGTTTCTATGTTCTCAACCTAACCCTTCTATGCTTTATGACATTTACTCACTAATTAGACCCTAACTCACTCATATGGAATCAAAATTGGGTGATTCAAGTGGCTATGTAACCGTGAGAAATATATGTACAACTTTCATGTTAACCATATCTTCATATTCCTTATAGGTTAGTCCCATAAATTCAAAAACGAAGCTATTCTTCACCAGTCTGAATTTCAGACCTGATTCTAACCTCTCACCACTCCCTAGAGTATAACTCTATCATTTTAAGTTCGATTATATGATTCCAAATACTATGGAAATCTAAGACATAGGCTACAACTTTTATGTTGAGCTCGTTTTCATAATTTAGCCAAAAATTCATCCATGCAGAGCCTAAAATTAGCTTAATTAACACTAAACCGGATTTTTTATAAAAAGCCAGACTTACCTTGTGTAAACCTACTCCTATGGCTCTCAATTTGCAGCTTGCTTCTCCTTTTAGTTTTTCTTGTAATTCAGCCACGTTTCTTGCACAAAATATGGGGTGAGCAAAGCTTCAAACCTCAGCACTCACTCTCACTCTCACTGCCTTATGGTGAGGGAAGACAAACTCTCCATATTTTTTTGGTTTACTTCACTCTCTTCCTCCTCTCTCAGGCTTTCTTTTTCTTCCTAGATGCTCTCTCCCTCTTCCTTCCTATTGCCTCTTGAGTTTTTTTTACTACCTTTCCTCTCTCATTTCTTCTACTGGTGTGAGGTAAGGCTAGGTGTTTTTTGCTGCACCAGAGATGCAAGATGCTGGCTGCTTATGGTTGCAGGGATTCCCTGGTTCTGCAGGGCAGGGGAGTAGGTTTTTCTGTTGCTTCTCCACATAAGAGCATGCATGTATATCTATATTATAATATACTTAAAGGGGGGGTGTGTGCATGACACGTAAAAGGAGACATATGCTACCAAAAAACCTGTATGCATGAATGCTTCTGCTTGTCTCATGGAGGGTGGCGTGATTCTACTACATGTGGGCGTGATGCTTCTTGCTTTATGGAGCAGATGGGGGCGTGAATTTTGCTACTTGTGGACATGTGTTTCTGATTGTCTCATGGAGCAAAGGTGGGTGTGAATATGCTGCCTTGTGGGACATGTTTCTACTGGTTTTGTGGAATGTGTTTCTGCTTGCATGTAGCGTCGATTCTGTTGTCTAATGGAGCATGTTTCTGCTGGTTTTATGGAGCAAGAATGTCGTGAATCCTGCTTGTATTCTAACCCCTATATATGTGTTTTAACCTACCAATCTGCTGGTGTTGATTTCAAATCCTCACGTGCATCCATGGGTAGATATATATATATATATATATATATATATATATATATATATATATATATATAATGATATGCATGGTGTAAATGAGAGGAAATTTATCTATATATATTGCATCACATAATGCTTCTGCCTTCCTTATTATGTTGCTAATCCTAAATTAGTAGCATCCTAAGGAATATATTTGTATTATATTTCTCTCATTTATGCTCCAAATTTTTTTTATTTATATTACTTCTAACCATGAAAAGGTACCACATATTTTATAAAGACTTTATTGTCAAACAACTACACATTTTTATTCTTGTTCATATATGTCTTAATTTATTACTAATCCTAGACTAGTAATGTCTAAAAAAATGTATTTGTATCCTCTCTCCATTCATGATGATCCTAAGAATTTTATTTATATGATTCAACATTAACTATGTTACCTATTTTATACTTACCTTATAGTCCGTAACTAAGCATCTTAATTATTTGTCATATGTATTTTCTACTTATTCTTAGATTTATCTAACTTTATTAGAGGCTTAGGATGTTACATCTTCTGTGTCAAGAGATAAAGGGGTAGACCGAAACCAATTTTGTGCATAAATAAGAGCCTCTATTGTTCTTGGAGATAAAAAACTCCTATATTGATCAAGAACTCGGCCCCCTGTACTAAAAGCTGATTCAGAAGCAACGGTTGACATTGGTATAGCCAGTACATCCCTAACAATTTGAGCAAGAATGAGAAATCTAGTACAATTCACCTTCCACCAACTAAGAATATCAAACTTTGATGACATTTTTTCTCGGCCATCTATTAAATATGTTTCCAACTCAGATTTGTTATATGAAGCATCATCCTTATTCATATCCATATCAAATTCCATAAGGAAAGAGTCTTTTGTATACATTGGAATTTCTAATTCTCTACTTGAATAGGAAGATGGACCAACATCTTGTGATTTTCTAATACCATAAAAAGACTTATATGCATACCATTGAGGACTTCTTTTACCTTTTCAACCATCAAACTAGCCAAGTCTTCATCAAAGAGTTTTGAAAGGCTCCACTCAACAAATGTCAACTTATATCTTGGATCAAGAACTACGGAAATGAAAATAAACATGTTCATATTTTTCAAGTTCCCCCAATATTTGTCATGTTTGACTTTCATTCTAATAGCCATATTCTTGAGTAGTGCATCATCATCACTCTCACACCAACCCTTCAAAGTCTTAATAATAAAACAATACTCATGAAAATATTGAGATGAAGTCACATGCAAAGAACTTGAGACATTTTTAGTTGCATAAAAAAATCTTCAAAAATTTCACAAAAATGTCTTGCATTAAGCCAATCCTCTATATTTGGGGGACCAAGTGGAGAATCCAAAACAAATTGAGCATCCTATTCTTCCAACTTAAGAAATGCATTTTGAAACTTCAAGGCACTCTCAAGCATAAGGTATGTAGAGTTCCACCTTGTTGGAACATCCAATTGAACTATGCTCTTATCTTGTATTTTTGCAAGGTCTATACATTTTTAAAATTTTTGCATACGTGCGGGTGAAGCACGCACATATTTGCAAGCATATCTAATTTTAGTATTGAATCATGCATTTCTTTCAAGCCATCATTAACAACAAGATTTAATATGTGAGCACAACATCTAACATGCATGTATTCTCCATTCATCACATTTCTATTCCACTCATTTATTTGTCTCTGCAAGTATGTATTGGCAACATCATTTGAGTTAGCATTATCAACTGTTATGGTGAAAACCCGTTCAATTCCTCAATCAGTAAGACATTTTTCTATGGTTTGACCAATTACTTCTCCTTTATGACTAGCAATTGGACAAAAATTCAAAATTATTTTATGCAACTTCCATTCATTAATAAAATACACCGTAAAACAAAGATAATTTAAATTTTGTACAGAAGTTCAACAATCCGTAGTCAAACAAACACTTTGGGCTTTCATAGATAGCACATATTTTAATTTTTTTTCTCATATAAGAAAAGCCTGTAGCAATCCTAGCCACTGTAATACGAGATGGAATAGGAAACAATGGTTGAATAATGCTCATAAAATACCGAAACCCTTCAGCCTCAAAAAATTTAAAGGATAATTCATCAACAATAGTTATCCTAGCTAGGGGTTCCCTACATGCATTAAGATCAAAGCTCACAGCTGATAAGTTGCTCCCAATCCCTTCCCCTTGCTCTTTTTTTTGGTTGAAAAGAAACAATGGCTTGTTTAGAATCCATTAATTCTCTCAGAAATTTTTACATTGGCTCTCTAAGTGATGAGCCATGTTAGAAGTTCCATTTCTTTTTCTATGAGATGCATAATTAGCCCCACGCCAATTATATGAAGCCCTAGGCCAATTTGGATCATAACCCTTAATATCAATAAAATGTTGCCATACCCAAGATTTGGGTCTAATAGGTTTTCTCTTACCTTCTCGATTGTTAACTTCCTCATTATTTTTCTCCTCTTGTACTTTTTTCTTCCTTTTAGAAGGCATTGAAGCACTCTATTGAACATTTGGAATTAGAGTTGGAGATCTTGATACTTCAACAGCATCCTCAAGCATTTTTTGATTTATTTTTTCTGACTCATTCATTTTGTCCTTCACTTTCTACCAAATAAATTTGAACATATTAGAAAAAAGAAATTTAAATCTAATATGTTTGTACTGGTTGTGATAAGACAAATAAAAACAGCAAGATTAGATATTAAGCATTTGATTGAAAAGAAATTTGAACATATTAGACAAAAGTCTAGAGATGGAGCAAGAATAGTGTATGTGTGGCTTAATTGAGAAAAGAGGAAGCAGGGATTTTGAGAGATGTTAGATAAAACGATTTAACTAAGAATTTGAGGGCAAATTTGAGAATGTATGATTTGATTGAAAAGAAAGAGGTTAGAGTTTTTTATTTTGAGATGAAACTAGTAAAATTTAAGAAAATTGGAGAATTATATAAGATTTGGAGAATGGGCAAAAATTTAACTTTAAGGGATTTTTTTTAGTGGAGAAAATCAATATATGATGTTTGTGCCAATAATTCACTCAATATACAATGCACAAATTTGTGGGAGTTACATCAAACTAAACAAATGGGCTGGCAAGTGGAAGTCTTCAGAGACTTCAGAACAAATAGTTTCCACTTTCCAGGTTGTGTCAAATTTTAAGTTTATGATTAAAATTAAATAAAATAAGAAAAAAGATGAGCTCTCTCAAACTTAATTATGCATGTATAATTAAATAATTAAGGTTGTCGTATTAATTTATTGAAAAACAGAGAAAATTGTTGCTTCTTACACAAAAAACACATTCAAAAGATCGAGCATATAATAAGATCAGTATCAGATAGTACAAAAGAGAAACTTTGATTTTTCTATTGCAAAACGATAGTGTTTTAGGTTACCAAAAATAAGAACACTACCCGTTAGTTCCCAGATATGCCAATTTTAATACAGAGACAACAAACTTAATTGACTTTTTTTAACCAATTGGTCTGGAAAATGGTAAAACAATTGTGTGAGGGTTAAGAACTCAAAGAACGTGAAAGGGCATGCAATTGAGGGCGGTCCATAATCAAATGCTTAATATCTAATCCTGCAAGTTGGCATTATTAGCCAAATCATTTTATTTTATATACCACCATGTATTATAAGAAAAATAAAAACAACAAGACAAAATGATAGCATGGCTCAGCAGAACTTACCGAATACAGGGGGAAGAACAGGCTTCAAGTGATGGATATGTGGACCTGGCCAAGCTGAAAAAAAGAACCTCAACCAAGCATACAAAAGAGAAAGTTGCAGATAACACTTGTGAGACTAAGCAACTTATAGAAGGAGAGCTGGAGACTGGAGAGGTCATGTGAGACAACAACGGGAGACTGCATGCTTCAGACTTTAGAGCTTCGGATAACAACTTTACTTCTTGGCTGACGGTTGTGCTTCGACTTGTGGAGGGAGGGTTTCAAATAGACCTTGGTGTCATGGGCATGATGGGCTTGCCGAGGATGAGTGGGTGAGTGGATCTGTGCTTTGTTGAAGGAGAAGACACTATGGAGTTAGCATCACGGGGCGTCCAGTCGCGCCAGCTATGGTGGAAATGTGATTGCCTGATCACTGGTAACCATCTCACGGAGGCTAGAGGGAGAAGCCACGAGTCACTTCAAATATCCTCAGCTTCTGGCTAGTGCTTCAATGAGAGGAGGGAGAGCACTTGGTAAAGTGCTGGGCTACTGGCTAGTGCAAACTGTCGAGACCCTGGAAAGTGGTAAGACTTACGGATGTGCAGTGTGCTCGGGCTGTGGGAGAGCACTGCAGGGAGACTCAGACAAACTCGGGTTTCTGAACTTGTGGAGGAAGGTCTGGGTTAGATCAGAGTGGTGGCCTCTTGAGTGTCAAGGACTCGAGTGGGATGTGATAGAACAGATGGATGTTTGCTTGGCTCTGATCAGCGAATGGAGGCAATGCTACTGTGGCTCTGAGACAGTCCTGTGCCAGCGAGGAGAAGAGTTTGGAGACTGGGGAGCTAGAGAGGAACCTTACCCAAACCCAGTACCCACTAGCCACTGCACTTGAGTGATTGTGAAGAGATGTGTTTATGTGCTGAGTGCCGGCATGCTATAGCCTGCAGAGTGCAGCGTAAAAACTAAAAACGAAAGTACAAAACATCAAGGAAAAATTAAAAAATAAAATTCATATATTATTAAAAGTAATATAATATAAAAAATATAATATTTTATATAGATAAACCGGTCGGTTCGGTTTGACTCGGTTGATATTTTTACCCAACCGAGAACCAAACTGAACCACTCGGTTTTTTGTTTTTGAAAACCGATCTAAACCGTCCATTTTCGATTATTTTCGGTTTTTGATTGGTTTGGTCCTATTCGGTCGGTTTTGTTTGATTTTATTCACCCTTAGTTTCTAGGTTTTTGGACCCTCCAGACTCGTTTTTGAAGTCTATTTGGTTAAATTGAGATTGAAAAAATACATTTTAGGGCTGTCCAACCTGGAGTCTTACCCTGTGAGTAGATAATTCTTTCTATGACTTACCTTATGCTCTTCTTGAACTTAAAATATATAATTGATTCTGTTTACAAATTATTTATGCTATCATAAGTTTTTGAAATGTGTTAAAATATATGTTTTACTTACAAACTAGAAAAGCATGATTTTGCAAATAGATTTTGAAACTCCTTGAATATGTGATTCTAAATGTATTTATAATTATTTGATAAAGTGAATATTATGTGCACGAAGCATTGATTTGTAAAACTATAAAGTTGCTGATTATTATTGAATGACAAGTGTAAAGCTCATGGTGAGTTGCTTGATAATTATATATTGCATTTGATGAATATATTATATATATATATATATATATATATATATATATATATATATATATATATATATATATGTATATGTATGGATAAATATTGACGGGTTGTATGGCTTGAGACGATACTGAGTAAGGGTCGCCCTATTAGCCTAAGTGAGCCAAGGGAAGGCCGCTCCAACTGTGTGACAGTGGTAATGTGAGGAGGCAGATATGTGATAAACTCATATTCCCTGATCACTTATTGTGACTGTAGTTGATCGGTCACTATGTGTATAGCAAATGAGTGAATTGAGTGTATTGAGAGCTATAACATGCTTGAACATTATGTAAAAAGAATATATTCTCAATGCATATATAGTATGTTAATTATGCATCAACAAAAGTTATGACTTTATCTCAAAAGTTTAATATTTTACTATAGATTATACAGGTGAGCATAACAACATTTGTTTAATGATCATACCGTGCTGAATATGGTTTTGGATATCTGAATATCTTTTTATTTGAGAATATTTGAAATACGGGTCTCATATGAATGTATTTCGGAACTGTATTTTCTATGTAACAAATTTTAAAACATGAGTACATCCATATACTGATCTAAGAGGTCATAGAAGGTATTATCTGTTCACTGAGTTGTCAAACTCACTACACGATATTTTCACATTTTTCAGATAAGAATACAAAGTATGATTCTGCAGATAGGTGATCAGTTATGTGATATATTCTCTGGGTGAGTCTACGTTGCTTTCAAGGCTTACAATTTTTTAATTATACTGTGTTTGTATTCTAGAGTTTTCTCGGAACGTCACAGGCAGGATCTCTACTTCTGTTATTATTTTGTCATTTATAACTTGGTCTATATAATGTGTATACAAGAGAGAACCTATATGTATTTATTTCATAACAAAGAATAGTGCTATGCATGTTCTGATAAATATCTGATTGCGGAAAAAAATGTTTGTTTCACATGCCCATAAGTTGGGGGCATTACACCTTTTCTTGTAAAGTGCACTGCTATTAATCCGATGCTTGAAGAGATGATCGACCTATAACATAAGTCATTGGTAGGCTTAAGCATAAAAGTAAAAAAAAAATATAAGTGATATAATGTTAACAATGACAACTAGGCACAAGTAAGCTAGTGACAAGAATAATATCACCTTTCCAAAAAGAGATACTAGATCTTTCTCTAATAAGGATTGTTCATAAAAAATTATTTATAACTTCAAACCTTTCTTAAAAGAATAATTAAAGAGCAATAAAAGAATAATGATGCCTCATTGAATTTCTTAAAGATCCACCTTGACAAAGTTGACCATCTTTGAGATAATGCTATGCTTGCATATTATAAAATTGTTTGGTATGCCTCAGAAAGAGATATACTAGTATGAATATAACAAGAAATGGAAGAAGTAAAAGTATTACAAGCCCAACTATCAGAAGCCTTTCTTTTTCAATGTTATTGGATTGGAAACAAAATCCCTTCTCACATGAAAGTTTCAGCAGAGAAAGTATGTTTTTAAGGAGAACATCAACATTGATTTTGCAAACAAGTACAGAATGATGAAGAAAAAAAACAAGCAGATGGGCAAGAAAATATAAAAATCAATAGTGCAGCCAAAGCATATGAAAAATAGGGGATGGAAAAGTCAATTATATGACCAGCTTGCATCCAAAAGAAAACTTCCTATCAATACTATTAAACTTCAACAAGTAAAACCTTCCAGATGCTTAATTAACCTAATCAACCAAAACCTTTAACAAGTGAAAAATAGGAAAAATTATTTGATCTTGTGATAGCTTTGGTCAAGAAAAACAAAGACACATTTAGCTAGAAGCAACAAATAGTTTTGATTGTTATGAAGTTTGGCACAAAAGAAAATTGATAATCAATAGATTAATGATGAGAAACCTAATGAAATAAGAACTCTAAAAACAACAAAATAAAAGGATTGATTCATGCCAAGGAAAATTATGGAAAAAAATAAAAAATATAAGGAAACATAACTTATTATATAGATTCCTACATCTAGAATCATAGAGACTTCAGGTTATGCTTTGAAAATTTGCAAAGTGAAAGATATGCAAAAGTGAACATCTCATTTTGAATACTTTACCCTATAGAAACTATAGTTCTATGTACACATAACCCACACACAACAATAGACAAAAAAGCACAAGTGGAGTAGAATATCCTAAAAATGATTAGAACAGCATGTCAAATCAAAAGCTAAACTAACCTATTACATTTTAGTCCAAGCATTGCACATTGTTTGATGATTTCATTTTTAAATTCTGTTGTACCCATCAATCAATGATGATGCTTGGTTCACTTGCAATGTGATAACCAATAATCAAGTTAAAAAAGAAAATATAAATAATTAAATCAAGGTTATCTTATTTGTACTTTAACTTATGATCAGTAGAGAGTCAATAAATCATTATACAAGGCAAAAAAAACTATTACAAGGATCAGGTATACACAAAAAATGAAAAAAAACTAAAAAATAATGTAGTTTATCAAAAGAACAAGGGCTCTAATTGACACTATACTTCCATAAAGAAAACAAAAAATAAAAAATAAAAGAACATCACATATGCAATACACACAATCATACATCATAATATAGTGAGATGACTTGATTTCATCCTTAGAGATCCTAGCATGCATATCTAAATTCATAAATCTCCCTAAAGTCTCTTCAGTGTATGATTAAGTACATAATTCGCTAGCACAGTCTTGAAAATAAATATTTCCATCACTATGAAATTAAATTTCTTATAACTCAACAAGTTACTATTCACTAAAATCTCATAGACTGCTTTAAATAAATAATTAATGCAAAATAATGGCACATAAATTGGAAAAAAAAGAAGAAAAAAAGATCCATATACGCATATCAAGACAAGGTCTGATACATGTATGAAGCGACAATGGAAACCTCCTCTCCAAAGTTGCAATGAAATAAAATAGAGAGAAAGGAGGATGAAAGTGAATCATACAAGGATACTTGCAAGAAGTAATGAAAGTAGGTTAATCATTCTAGCTACTATGGTGAAGCTTCTTTCTGTTTTTAGTGATAAGGAGGCTTCTCTTTCTGGTCAAAGGAGACCTTAACCAAATAAATTATGGCTGCAAGGAGGGGTGTGAGCACTGAACGAGGAGCCCTTGACCAAATAAAGTTTACCTTTCAATGATGGCTCTTCTAGGTCGTCACTAAATTTTTTTTTTCTTGTAGTGCCTTCCCTTGAATTCTCAATAAAAAAGAGTAAGGATGAATGTTTAAAAACAATAGAAACTCTCTCACAAAAGTGAATATGTAAATGAAGAACAATTTAAAAGGAACTTAGAATCACTTGAGCTCAAAAATAATTTCCGAAGGATTTGGTGTTGTTATTTGATCAATAATAGTTCGTTGGACCCCTATATTTATAATTTTTTTAATATAGCCTTTAAAGATAATTTGAATCTAATTTAGTACAAAAATAGCTATTAAAAATGTTGAAGTTGTCATTATTTATAGGCAACACACATATGTCGGGTTCATTTAGTGCTTGTTGTCTTTTGAAATAGCTCATTTTTTGTATTCTAGTAGTGAACACGTTTTTCATTGTTCCATTAGACACACCTCTTAACTACTTATTATAGAAATTGCTAAAAATGTTTAGTTAGCAAACTCTTGTTCAAAGCATTAGACTTTTGTTGTTCATCAAATTTTGGGTTTAAAGCAATTTTACAACTTATTTTGTTAATAAATCATCATAAAACAACTCTTAGAATATTTCAAGATAAATTAATGAGTTCAAGAGTTTTTAAATCATTTTTCTCATGATTCTAAGTATAAACTATCTAAAGATGGATTTAACTTGAAGTCTTGAGGTTTGTTGACCGGAAACTCACCTATTTAAGCTCATGGACTTTATTGATACCACCAAACTTCTATATCTTCAAATCTTTCATTCCTTCAATTTTGGGAGTATGTTTCTTGCTTGCTATTTTTTTAAATTAAGCATGATATTGATCTTCCATTTTCTTTATTTCAAAGCTTACTCTTCTAAATTTGGACTAACCTACATAATTTTTTTTAACTTACAAGCCAAATATTCCAATTCACAATTAAGAGAACAATAAGCATGATTCAATTATATTGGATGAGTGAGTTTTATACTCAAATTAATTATCTTTAGGATAGAATTTTGTTAGTTTTGGGTAATTTCTATTTAAATTTATGTTTGTTGCATGTTTTTTTTATAGGCAAAAAAGAAGATAGCAAATTGAATATAATTTGAATAAAAAAAAGCAAGAATTAAAGGAGCCAATCTAGAGGCTTTATCATTGCAATAGTGAAATCTTACTACTGCGATGCCAAAAGGACGAATTATAAATCTCGTGACCCGAGACCTTAGCATTGCAACGGTGTAACCTTGGCATCTTGACACTAGTAAGATAATTTTGTTTTTAAAAATATGAGTTCAAGTAAGATTGGATAACCTCTTGCAACCAAAAGGACCCCTATGATACGATTAAAGTATCTTTTAGAGGCAGGATAGAGGGAGAAACATTTTTGACTTGGAAAAGGAAGATTTGTCAACCTAACCTATGGATCAGAGCTCAACCCCATTCCTTAATTTAGTTTTTCTTCTTTTTTCTATTAACTATGTTTAGAATTATCATTAGGATGTTTTGTTTTTTAGTTTTGAACTAAATTTCTTTTCTAAGGCTACGATGTAGCCTAATTATGATACTTTGAATTATTTTTTCAATTTAATTGATGAATTATTTTTTTAACTGAGTTTAACACTATGCTTAATGCTTCTAACTAATTGGCTCTAATTAGATTATCTGTTAATTATGATGATACTGGGAGGTGATTTGTGTGTCAAGTTCATTGTGTAAAAAAATCATGGATTGTATATGAGGCAAGAATATACTTGCATGATCTGTATAGTTGTTAATTAAGTGCCATTAAACTTAATGAATCTTTGTTTGTTTAATTCACATAAGAATATAGTGAGTTAATATTCAAAGATATTTCTATTATACCTTGGGAAATGCTAGTGGATAATTTTAGGTCCCTTGATTGTCTATTAAGATCATAATTTCTAAATTAAAGAGATTGATAATTTAAAGTAGATTAATTATAGTGAAATCGGAACCCTTAGAGTTTTAGTTAATTAAGTCTTTTGAATTTTCTTTATTGTATATTTTAGTTTTTACTTTATTTTCACATTCTCACACAATCAATATTTGAAATATTTAATTGGGATTATAATTAATATAGGTGCAGTAATTAATAACGATCAATTATTGTGAGAACAATACTCCACACTCATAGAGATTTTATTGGTTGACAACAATAGTATTTGCTTGCACTTTCAAAATTACCGTGAACAATATTCTATAATTTTAAAATTTTTATCATGAATATGAAATGCTTAGAAGCATGTATTCAATTTATAGTACATATAACATTTTTCAAAACATATTAGATATATATTACAAGTAAGCATGTTTCATAGTTATGTTATAAAGCATAATTAAGTACAAGATATTACACATTAATAATTACCATGATACATAGTACATGATAATCAAATAAGCACATTTACTAATATACTTGCAATGCATTGGTCATCATAAAAACTTATAACATAAATCTATGGGGTTAACAGTTGTTGTGATGTGGATTTGATAAATAGGAATTGATCACACTTACTAGAAACAAAAACTAACTCAAAAAAGGTACTAGCAAGTTTTTCAAACCAAGCATAAGGTGTTTGTTTCAATCTGTAGAGAGATCTTTGTAATTTACAAATAAGACTTATATGAACTTTGGAAGCCAAGAGATTGATTCATATATACCTCTTGTAGAATGCTATTCCAACAGGCATTATTAATATGAATTTGGTGAACCTTCTAGTTTTGAGTAAGAGCTAATGTCAAAATGATTCATATAGTATTTGACTTCACCATTGGGCTAAAAACTTTATTGTAATTAAAAAACTCTTTTTTGGAAACCTTTTGCTACCAAACATTCCTTAAACTTATTAATGGTACCATATATATTTTGCTTGATGAAATACACCCACTTGCAAACCTATTGCATTTCTTCTAAGAGATAAGGGAATTAATGGCCAAGTCTTGTTTTTCGTCAAAGCATTAAATTTCTTATTGATAACTACCTTCAAGTTTGGATCAAAAAGAGCTTTATCAATATATTGTGTTCTGTTCCTATAAGGAAAATGTGTGGTTTAAAGATACCATTCGTTTCTTTTGTCATCATTGGATGACTAAGAACAAGTGTACTACTAGGAGGATCATTCTCAACTTGTGTTCTATCATTTTCACTTGTCTCTAATTCTGCCATTTCAAGTGATTCCTAATTCACTATATTTCCACTACTGGATGGTTGAACAACCACTTCTTGTGAAGGAATATTGCCAAAGTACTTAGAAGATGATAGAATAAGTGGTAATATAGAGGGCAAGGTAGTGGATGCTTGTATTTTAACTTAATTAGAAGGTGTTAAGATAACCTATCTGAAAGGAAAACTTTGATAATAAAAAAGCATATCTCTTGAAATATAAATTCTACCTTTAGGATCCAAACACTTATATCCTTTATACTGTAAACTATAGCTAAGAAAAATGCATTCTGTTGAGTTGTAATCCAGTTTATGCTTGTTATAAGTCCTTAAAAATGGAAATCAAGAACACTTGAATACTTTCAAAAGTGAATAATTTAGGAAGTTATAGAACAAGAATTCAAAGAGAATCTTACCACATACAACTATTTTGGGCAACCTATTAATGATGTAGTCTACCACTTGAAAAGCTTCATTCCAATATCTCATAGGAATTGAAAATGATGTCATAATGGTTAAAGTGGTCTTAATTATATGTGTGCGCTTTCTCTCTGCAAATCCATTTTGCTCATGTGTATAGGGACAAGATGTTCTATGAATAATGCCTTGTTCTAGCAAATAACTTGTAAAAGATCTTAATTACCAATCTAGTCAGATTTCAACATTCTTATTTTATTGTTCAATTGTAGCTCAACCATAGTTTTAAAATTTTTGAACACATCTAAATTTTATTTTATGTATATCTTGTGTGAGCATCAATAAAGCTAGTATAGTATTTATTTCCATTAGCAAAAGATACTGGAGCTAATTCCTAAAAATTAGTATGTACTACTTCCAATTATTTTGAGTAATTAGAAGTAGAAGTCCAAAAGGCAACTGGTGATTTTTACCCAGGCAACAAGATTTACAAAAATAAAATACTTCATTATTAATATTGGGCAATTTATAAGTTGCAAGACTCTTGTGGCACTTATGTGGAAAAATGCCATAAAAGATGGCGCCACAAACTATATGGGGACAAGTCACTAAATATGAAATTGTAGGATTTATTGTTAAGTGAGGTTTACAAGGAAGTACTACTCCTTCATTATTTTCTCTTAGCTTTAAATATCCAACTTAAAGTCAATAAAGGTACAAAGGCCATTGTTAAGCTTCCCTTCCAAAATAATCTGATTTGTACCATATGCCTTCACAAAACAAGCATACAAATGATACTCAAAGTATACTAAATTAACTTGTGCAAACTTTGACATTATTAGCAAGTTTTTACTTATGGCAGGAACATGCAACATGTCTTTAATTGTTAAAACATATGAATTGAATGATGATTTAAAATTAGACAAGCCAACATTAGAGATGGACAAACCTACTTTATCTCTAATGTGCACTTGTTCCTGTCCACGATATTGTGACTTATGCATAAGGTTTTGTGCACAAGAAGTAACATGATTTTTTGTTGCAAAATCAACATACCAAGTCATAGTTGCCAAATTGCCTTGTGCTTTACATGAATTTGAACCATAGTGACCTGCACTTGTGTTTGAGATTCAAAGAAAGTGAATATTTTGTCTTATGCTTGATAGTTGTGCTTACAGCCTATGATGGGAGTAAGCTTACTCATGGACATCGATGAGAGAATCCACAACAGAAGTAATAGATCTTTTAGCTCCCAATCGATGAAATCATCACTAATTTTTCTAATTGTAGCATCATCAAACAATTTGATCTTTGCTAGAGTAGATTCATGACCTTTGAGAAATCTTACCAATTGGATGCCTTTGAAAGCTACCCATACATGCTATTTTCATATTAGAGGTTAGTATCATCAAGCTTTATGGATATAAAATTACTAAAGGTAATTAGTTTACTCTTCTAATTAATAACCAGAGGAAGAATAATCATATTCCATGGATGGATCTTACAGCTATGATACCATGTTTGAGTAATGAGTGTTTATTCAATACTAAAAGAATGTATAGAAGGGTTAGTTATAATGATCTAAGGGAAAGCTAGCTAATCGCTTCCTTACCAGAAACTCTGACAAACTATTAATTAAAATTAACCGACTGTACCAACAAGATTCAATATAAGGGTAAATATAACCAATTTTTTTTTAAAAGAAGGGTATTTCACTCCATCCATTCTATACTTAAAATGACACTTCATTTTATTTGACTAAAGCCAAGTAATAGTAAGGTTAGAATATACTAATATATATTCAATTTGACTTGCATTTGGTCATGATTAACATGAGATTTGTAGTTGTTAAAATATTTTTTTAATATAAAACTAAAGGGTAAAATAACTCCCTTGAAGTATTAAAGTATTGCACTCCACCCCATTTTATACTCAAAATAATACTCCCACATTAGATGACTACCAATTCACTAACAATGGAGTGCAAGTTGGCGTTTGAAATGACACAACACGTTAATTAATGAAAATTTAATCAAACTTCACTTATATGGTTAAGTAAACCCATATAATTTATAGTGCTTTGGTCACTAAATTCTAATTATTTCTCCTAAAAACATGTCTATATCTTAGTATTGAGCATGCTCAAATATTAAAAACATGTCTATATCTTAGGTAACATCTCCATACTTTAGAATTTACTCGTTTATCACTTTAATTCAAGGTCTTGCTTGAAAGATTAAAAGCGGAAGCATCTTATTTTGCTCATTGAATGTGTAGGAATTTGACATCTCCAATTTGTACCCTTTTCGAATCTTCACAGTTGGATTCTACACTTTTTTGCCCTAAAAAGAACTAGAATTTATTTCAAAACCTTCCAACACTTTTTATCAAATTATTGACACTTTCATTGAATGTGTAGGAATTTGACATCTCCAATTTGTAGGACTTTCATACCCAATATGATATGTTAATATCATCCATGAGCATTGAAGATCTAATTTAATATTTGAACTTTTGACAAATTTATCATATTCTCTTATCTTTGGAATGGGGGAGAGCACTTGTGCATAATTAGAATTATTTTATTTAATTCTTAGAGCAATGCATTATCAAAATTATTTTTCTTATAGGATCATTCTCGAAGTTTTATATTTGTTGCTTGAACCATTTATTGGTTTGTAATTCACCTTCTAACCAATGGGATGCATCTTACATTCTAAAATGAGTAATTTTTATATATAAAAAAAAAGACACGTCAAATTTTTTCTCTTAACTTAATTTTTTTATATTAAAAGGTCCTTCAGTTACAAATTCAAAGTCATCAACGGTGGTCAAATGAAAGTGAAACTAATTATTCTATGAGCATATTATAGCTTTATTATTAGTCAAGTAGGTCTAATGAGGTGAAGTGTTGTTTCAGTGTAAGATGAGGTAGAAAGTAGTATTCTAAAACATAAAAGAGGGTGAGCATGTTTTACCCAATATATATACTTGGTTATTCAAGACTAGAAATATTTGGGTCTAACTCATTTCCATCATTTTTATTTGGGCCAAAGCTTGGCAAACGGTGGGCAACGTGGTCCACATACGATGGGTGACAGTAACAATGGTAAATTAGGAGCAAAGAGTTAATCTACTGTTCCTTCATTTTTATTTTTTCTTTGAGCCCTAGCATGGTAGTTTTTTGGGACTACCGTCATCTCGTACTTTTTCAACTTCCCTATTTTAATTTCTTCCTCTATGAAACTTTTTAATTTCTTCTGCCAGCGTTATAGTCCTATACTGAATCTTCCTGTACAACAAGATCCAATACTAATCAAAACATTTGAAGCTTTAAATTTACAACATATATCTTAATATTCTTAGAAAAAGATTTATGCACATAAGATTAAATCTTTAAAAAAAATTAAAAGGAGTTTTTTTTATATTTTTAATATTTTTTTGTATTTATTAATTGTAATATAATAAACTATGTTGTTAGTTTTTTTTTATATTTTTGGATAATTGTGGTTAGAGAGTGCATTATCTTTTGATATATAATTTCTTTGTTATATGTTATTTAGCAATTTAGTCTTAATATCTAGGTCTTATATTTCGTGCCTTACTATTTTTTTTATTTATAATTTTAAGGACTATATGCCTATTTATTTAATGATACAAGATCCTATCATCCAAAAAAAAAATAACAATGGCTTGAAACAAAATTTAAAATGGTTGCCTTACTATTCTTGGGAAAATATTACCTTGAAAAATTAAAAAAAATTTTATTGGTAGAAAAAAAATTGAAAAACTTTTCTTGTTTTGCAAAACAAATGCAAGATTTTTTTTTCTTTTAATGTTAAAAAATTTTTCTAAGAAACAAATGGAACTTAAATATAAGTGCCTTCGAATAAGTGGCAAATTTCGAACTTTAAATGTTAAGGGATCTTGATGTATGGAATTTGATTCTTCACTCCTGTATCAACTAGGGTACTCAATTTTTTTTTCATCGAAACAAATGAAACGTTTCTGTTTCTAAAGTCGCCGACACGAAATGGAGTTATCGAAACGAAACAAAGTGTTTGTTAAGAAATTATACCATTTTAATTGAAATTATTATGTTGCAGAATGTTTCGGTTGAAATACTCTTATTTCAGTAAAAATATTTTTATTTCGAGTTGTTTTGATGGAAATATTTTTGTTTCAAATTATTTTTGAATTATTTTGATAAAAATACTCTTATTTCGAATTATTTTTGAGTTATTTCAATAAAAATACTCTTGTTTCGAATTATTTTTGAGTTATTTTGATGAAAATACTGTTATTTCAAATTGCTTTCGAGTTATTTCAATTGAAATACTCTTATTTCGAATTGTTTCGATGGAAAAGTACCAAATCAATTTAAAAATTGAAAAAAATTAACAATTTGAAAGTAGATGAAAGTAGCATCATATCACATCTAATATCAAGTTATTTTCTCCCATAAGTCACAACATTTTTGTCATCTTCCTATTCTCCCTTCTCATTTTCATGACATTTTTTTCTTTCATTATCTTCATTTAAAAAAAAAAGCTACAAAAATGATGAAAAGAGATATTGACATAGAAAGTGAGAAGAAGGTACCTGAGAATGATATCTAAAGATAGAGACAATATTATAGTCGACATAAAAAAATTTAAAGATAAAAGCCACGAAAAAATTAAAAAGATGAAGAGATTGATATAAAAGAGATGTTGTTGTGGAATACAGTTGGGATTTGATTTAAAATTCTCACTATAGTTGCATACTTGCTTATTATTTAACTATAAACATTAATTTGAATTAATTTTAACATAATTTTATATATCTTTATTATTAATATTATTTTAAAATTTTTTAAAATTGAAAAAAATATTATTTGAAATATTTTTAAATTTTTTTTATTTTCACGAATATTTTGAAATATTTCTATTTCTGAAATCATCAAAACGATAGCTCGAAACAAAATTTAGTATCTTGGTATCAATTTTTTTAGTGAAAAAAGAAGGGTTCCAAAATATAATTGATAAGCTTGAACAAATGATTTGTTCAAGTGAGTATGGAATGGCATTGGCAATTGTCAAGATAGAAATAAGACATGCAATAGAGAAAAAAAAACAATTGCCATGGCATTGACAATTGTCAAGAACCATACCATTTTTTTTTTGGTACAGAAGATCCACATCATTTTTAACATTCTTATTTGGATTTTGGACCTTATTTGGGTCTAAGGCGGCCCAAGTCTATTTATTTTTAAAATTTTTTATTTGAGTCCAATAACAACAAGCAATGGATAGCAATGGTCAATGGTCTGGGCTTCGGCCTTTTGTCCAAAAAAAAAAACAATGGTCAATGGCCTATGGAGGATGACAATGGGGTGCTAAGTTGATTGTAGTGTTAAATTTTGTCACAAGTTCCGCGGCGGAGTTGTTTTAGCGAAGTGGGATGCTTTGTTTTTTCATGTTTTGTTTTGTTTTGTTTTTATGGACTAAAGGATGCTTTGTTTCCATTGGTGTCTATTTGTCTCCTTGAGAGCCTGATTTGGGCCTCTGTGTTTGGATTTCTTTCTCTCTGGTGTGTTGGCCTTCGGCGTTTTGTTTGTTTGTATTTCAGTTCCAAAAAAAAAGTTGAAGTATAAATAAAAAATAATTATTTTACTGATCTCTAAATTTTTAAAAAATTCTTTCAAAAATTGAATTGAAATTTAAATGGAAAATTTATTTTTATGAATAAATATTTTTTAAGTCAAAAACATTTTTTAAAAATTATTTCATGTAAACAAACGAAGTCGAAATGTAATTTTTTTTAATAAAGGAGCCTAAATTTAATTGGTAAACCAATGACCATAATTTCTTCTACGGCGTGTGGTTGTGTAACTGGCTTAACAATTGTCAGGACAAAACTAAGACAAGCTATGGATAAAAAGACAAGGTAGTATGTAATGGCATTGACAATTGTCCAGACAACTGTATTGTGTCTCCTTTTAACTTTACTGGATATTATTTAGAATTATCCCAAAAATAAATAAATAAAAGAAGAAGAAGAAGAAGAAAGATGTCACGTCCCTACTTTAAGAACGCGAATACCTTTAATATCCGTTAAACTTTTTATTACACATATGCAAATGATCTCACGATAATACATATCCAAGTATTATTCAACGTTCACAAGTTTACAAAACCAATAATTATACATGCCAAGTCTATATACATCAAGTTTACAGCGGAAACAAGGATCCTGCCTGTAACTTTCAGAGCAACACTAGAGTACAAATATATTACAATATATTACACTGAGAGCCTAGAAACAAGTTAGGCTCACCACTGAAGCACGACACTTAGTCGGTCAAGTAGCCGCGGGACCAAATTCTGGGTCTTTATCTGAAAAATATATCAACCACGTGTAGTGAGTTTTACAACTCAGTGAGCAGATAACACCTCCTATGACTTCTCAGGTCAACATAAGGATGTACTTATATAGTAAAACTTATCATATCAAAATCCACCGTTTAAAAGTACATTCTTATGGGACCCGCATTTTCAAAATATTCTCAGTTCAAATCACATTTTAATAGCTGTAACCACATATGATACAAATAAATCTTAAATAGATTTTGGTATGCATTAAAAATCAAATCTTTTCAATAGATAAATATGGAATGTGAGTTCATCATCCAACTGCCTCCTCACAATATCATAGTCACAATCACAGTAGGTAACCAGGGAATGTGAGTATATCACCCAACTGCCTCCTCACAATACCACTGACTACAACTTCAATAGGTCAACAGGGAATGTGAGTACATTACCCAACTGCCTCCTCACATTACCTCTGTCATCATCACAATAAGTAATCGGGGAATGTGAGTACATCACCCAACTACCTTCTCACAATACCTCTGACTACAACTTCCATCAACAGGGAATGTGAGTACATCACCCAACTGCCTCCCCACATTCCCACTAATATCACCTTCATATTACCGTCTCAATCCATATAACCGACAATGTTCATCAATGTATATATAAATATATTCATGTAGAAAAGCGACAGAGCTTTCAATCTCAATACAAAATCGTTTATAACATATATATATTAATGCATATTCATAAAAAAAAATGTAAAATTATCAAGCAACTCACCATGATTTTTACGCTTGCCGTAATTATCAAGCAACTCGCCATGAGTTTTACGTTTGCCGTAATTATCAAGCTACTCGCCATGATTTTTACGCTTGCCGTAATTATCAAGCTACTCGCCATGTGCTTTACGCTTGCCGTAATTATCAAGCAACTCGCCATGAGCTTTACACTTGCCATTCAATTTCTTTCATAAAATAATATGCATAATTTTCATATCCAACAATTAATACGTGTAAAAAAAATCACATGTTCAATGTGTTTCAAAATTTATTGCAAAATCAAACTCTTCTTGAACTACATATCATATACCAAATATTTCAGACATTTCCAAACCATTTCAAGAACATATGGAAGTATAAATAACATGTAATCATGCTCATTTATCAATGTAAAGTTCAAGAAGAGTAAAAACAAGCCATAGAAAGAATCATCTACTCACCACTTTGAAGTACAAAGTTAGACACCCTTAAAATCATATTTTCTGATCCGAATTCAGTGAAATAAACCCCAAAATCGAGTATGGAATGTCCGAAAACCTTGAAAACGACTCCGGATTTGCGAAATTTGACCTCCGTGAGCTCGGTCAACGCAGGTCAACGTAAGGAGGTCTGGCTGCCACGCGCTACACACGTCACCCGAGGAGCTGCGCGTGGGCTTCACTCGCCGAGGGAGATGCGGCACGTGGGGGCGCATGCGGTGGTGGGTCTGGCTGAAATTTGAGATCCAAAGGTTTCGGTGCCTTCTGGATCGATCTACGCTGTTAGTTTTTGCGTTTGAAAATTAAAAGTAGGAGTTTCGGGGGTTACCTTTTTGGCCGTTTTTCCCTTCAATTTTCTGGCCAATTCTCCAGAAACCAATCAGATGGATTTGAAGAACTCTTCGTCCTGAGTCCGTTGGTGGTGGTGGTGTCAAAATCCGAGGTCCGTAGGCGAAGAAATCTTAGAGAGAAGTTAGATGGTTTTCGGGGAGAATTTTCTGAAGAGAGATGGAGAAATCTGTCACTGACCACCTTTCGGATTGGTTGAGGCCCTTAAAATATCCTGGGGGACCTTTCTGCAAAATTTTACTTTTTGAGGGAGGTCCTTGCAAAATTTTCTTATTTACATTTTAACCCCGAAACTTTTAAGAAATTGCATTTTTGCCCCGAAACATAAATTTCTAACATTTCTTTTATAATTCTTTAATCCATGTAAATAATAACTTATTTTCACCGGGTCCTAACTCCATTTTCGAAATCCTCTCTTTAATTCCAAATTTTCCTTAATTAAAATCTCCATTTTCCAAAATTATCTCTTTTATTCTAAATTTCTTTAGTTGAACTTTCTCGTTAAATTTGCGGCTATTACATTCTTCCCCCCTTAAAGAAATTCGGTCCCCGAATTTCATCACCATAGTAGCAGATAAATACTAACCTCATTGTTCAAACAAATGCGGATATTTGGCGCGGATGTCATCTTCTCTTTCCCACGTAGCTTCCTCATATGAGTGATTTTGCCATATCACCTTAACCATAGAAATATCTCGTGACCGCAACTTCTTCACTTGTCGATCAGTAATAGATATCGGCTTTTTCTCATAAGTTAAATTCTTATCCAATTGAATTTCCTGGGGTTGAATGACATGAGTAGGATCCGGTAAGTATTTCCGTAACATAGACACATGAAATACTGGATGAACATTACTCAGTTCTGGTGGCAGAGCTATGCGATATGCTACTGCACCTATTCTGTTCAATATCTCAAAAGGACCTATATACCGAGGGCTTAACTTCCCTTTCTTTCCAAATCTCATCACTCCTTTCATGGGTGAGACTTTCAGGAACACTTGTTTACCCTCTGAAAATTCTAACTCCCTTCGTCTGTTGTCAACATACGCCTTTTGTCTACTCTGAGCTGCCTGCAGCCTTTCTCTAATCAGCTTTACATTGTTCAAAGCTTATTGTACAAGATCTGGCCCTATAAGTTTAGCCTCGCCCACTTCGAACCATCCAATGGGAGATCTGCACCGTCTACCATACAAAGCTTCAAATGGGCCATCTGTATACTAGTCTGATAACTATTATTATATGCAAATTCAGCCAAAGGCAAGTACATATCCCAACTTCCACCAAAATCAAAAATGCAGGCTCGGAGCATATCTTCTAAAATCTGAATCGTACGCTCAGACTGACCATCAGTTTGGGGATGGAAAGCTGTGCTCAAGTCCAATCTCATTCCTAATGCTTCTTGAAAAGCTTTCCAAAATCGTGCCGTGAACTGCGGCCCTCGATCCGATATAATCGATATAGGAACTCCATGTAGCCTAACTATTTCATTTAAATAGAGCCTTGCATACTGAGCTACATTGTAGGTTGTTTTCACAGGCAGAAAGTGTGTTGACTTCGTCATGCGGTCTATAATGACCCAGATAGAATCATTTTCCTTGGGAGTTCTTGGTAATCCAGTGATAAAATCCATAGTAATTCTCTTCCACTTCCATTCTGGTATCTCTATTCGCTGATGTAACCCTGCAGGTCGTTGATGTTCAGCTTTTACCTGCTGGCATGTCAAACAATGGGAAACATATTCCGCAATACCCCTCTTCATACCATCCCACCAATACAATTCCTTTATGTCTTGGTACATCTTTGTCATTCCTGGGTGTATGGTATATGTAGATCGATGTGCTTCCTCCAAAACTTGTTTTCTCAAATCATGAACATTTGGGACACATAATCGTCTACCGTATCTTAATACCCCTTCAGTATCCACTGAGAATTCAAAATCTTTACGATCCTTCATTTCACTCTTAATCTTGAGCAAATTAGCATCCTTGTCTTGATCGGTTTTGATTTGCTCAACTAAGGAAGATTGGAGCTGCACATGAGCCAATAATATTCCCGGTTCTTTTATTTCAAACTTTATCCCCTTACTTTCTAACTTATGGATGTCTTCTAACAATGGTCGTCGCACCTCTGCTATATGAGCCAAACTTCCCATTGACTTTCTGCTTAGAGCATCAGCTACTACATTTGCTTTACTTGGATGATACAAAATCGTACAGTCATAGTCTTTCAGTAACTCCATCCATCTTCTTTGCCTCAAATTAAGATCCTTCTGTTGAAAAATATATTTGAGGCTTTTGTGATCTGTATAAATCTCACAAGTTCTTCCATACAGGTAATGTCTCCAAATCTTTAGAGCAAATACTACAACTGCCATCTCTAAATCATGGGTGGGATAATTCTGTTCATGCTTCTTCAACTGTCTAGATGCATAAGCAACTACTCTTCCATTTTGCATTAACACACAACCTAAACCCACTCTAGATACATCACAGTATACTACGTAATCTCCTGTATCCGTAGGAATGGTAAGGATTGGGGCTGTAGTTAAGCACTCCTTTAAATTCTGAAAACTCTTCTCACAAGCATCAGACCACTCAAATTTTATTCCTTTCCTAGTCAACCTGGTCAAAGGAGCAGCTATCTTTGAAAAATCTTTAACAAATCTACGATAATAGCCTGCTAACCCAAGAAAGCTACGAATCTCTATAACTGTCGTGGGGCGTGGCCATTGCTGTACTGCTTCTATTTTTTTGGGATCAACATGAATACCATCTTTGGTAACCACATGCCCTAGGAATGTAACATTACTAAGCCAAAATTCACACTTTGAAAACTTAGCATACAATTGATGTTCTCTTAGGGTTTGCAAGGCTATCCTTAAATGTCGCTCATGCTCCTCTGAACTCTTTGAATACACCAGAATATCATCGATAAATACAATAACAAACTGGTCCAAGAAAGGTTTAAATACCCTATTTATTAAGTCTATAAATGCAGCTGGGGCATTCGTTAAACCAAATGGCATTACTAAGAACTCATAGTGCCCATACCGAGTCCTAAAAGCAGTTTTTGAAATATCTTCCTTCTTTATTTTTAATTGATGATACCCGGATCTCAGATCAATTTTTGAAAAAAATTGAGCACCTTGTAACTGGTCAAACAGATCATCTATTCTGGGTAGAGGATATTTATTTCGTATAGTCACTTTGTTCAACTGCCTATAGTCAATACATAGACGTAAAGATCCATCCTTTTTCTTCACAAAGAGAACAGGAGCACCCCAGGGAGATGTACTGGGTCGACTAAAACCTTTATCTAATAAATCTTGTAATTGTTCTTTTAATTCCTTAAGTTTTGCAGGTGCCATCCGATAAGGAGGTATGGATATTGGTTGTGTTTCAAGGAGAAGGTCAATACTAAACTCAATCTCTCGGTCTGATGGTAATCCTGGAAACTCTTCAGGAAACACATCAGGAAATTCTTTAACTACTGTAACCTGCTCTAAACTTGTATACTTCGTATCAACATCCTTGACTATTGCTATATATCCCTGACATCCTCTTCGTAACAGTTTATGAGCTGTTAAGGCTGAAATTAAATTTCTAGACTTCTTACTACAATCTCCTTGTATCATAAAGGAAGATTCTCCAGGTACATTAAACTTAATCACCTTATGATGACAGTCTAGAATGGCATGGCATGATGCCAACCAATCCATTCTCAAAATCACATCAAAGTCTATCATATTTAGAACTATCAAATCTATAAGAGTCTCCTTGCTTTCTATCGAAATCTCACATGATTTATACACATCATTTACTACTAGAAGTTCTCCCATTGGAGTAGCAACCATGAAAGAACAATGCAAACTAGCAGGATCTCTATCCAAGTTCTTAGCAAAGCATGGTGATATATAAGAATGAGTAGAACCAGGATCGAACAGAGCATATGCTTTATGGGAACATACTGATAATGTACATGTCATAACTGCATTTGAGGCCTGAGCATCCTGTCGTGTCAAGGCAAAAACTCGAGCTGGTTCTCGCCCTCGATTTCCTAATCCTCTACCAGGACCACCACTACTTGCTTGGACTGAGGCTGCTCTACTAGGTCGTGCTGGCACAGATGCAGGGAATGAAGCTGGTTGCACTGATGCTTGACTAAAACTTCGCAGTTGTGGACAATTTCTCATCAGATAACCCATTTGTCCACACTTAAAACATGCACCAATTTTTCTGCGACACTGTCCAGTATGGGACCTACCACAATTTGGACATGGTAGAATTGATCTTGAGTCTTGCTGACTCGGGGGTCTCATATCTCTTTGGAACATTCTCTGCTTGTTAATGTTAACTGATGGCTGGTTAGAACTACCAGCTCCTGTTTGATTAAAACGCTGTGGATTTTGAAATCTTGACCCACTGACAGTAGGATTATATCTAGTCTAGGCATTATTATCTCGATCTCTTTTCCTTCTCTTAAGACCTTCTATGTCAGCTTGCTCTCGTGTTTCCATTATTCTAGCACAGTTCACAGCTGCTGAATAAGTTGAAAAATGATCCATCTGAGGACCCACTGATTTAAACAATGGGCGTATCAATCCTAAAACAAACCTCTTAATTCTATCCTTTTCAGTAGGGACCAGATATGGTGCATATCTAGACAACCGGGTAAAACGGATGTCATATTCAGAAACTGACATGTTTGGTGTTTGTTTCAATTCCTCAAACTCTCTGGCCCTCTTGTCTCTTTCACTTGTTGGTAGAAAGCGATTCATAAATGCTTCCTTAAATTCATCCCACTCCATTGGTGGTAAAACAACTGCCCGTCCTTGTACAAATGTCTCAAACCAAACTTGGGCCACATCAGATAGTTGAAAAGACACCAATTCAACAGATCTTCTACTAGAGCACCCCAAGGCTCTGAAAACGCGTTCTACAGTATCAATAAATATCTGTGGTTCTTCCTGAATATCTGACCCAGAAAAAGTCGGAGGTTTTAACTTAAGGAATTGCGGTAATGACACCTCAATCCCTTTCAACTTATCCTCTTGATCAGCTGTTCTTCCCAGTTCTTGCACTTTAAGAGCATGTTCTGCGGGCTGGCCTTCCCTTTTACCCTGTTCCACTATAAATCCAGCCAATGTTTCTAAACTTCTATGTATACCAGCAATCATATCAGCGTTTCTATCAGGTGGCTCCTGAGGGGTTTCTACTCTTTTCTCAAGAACTCTATCAGGTACAGGAGTCTGTTCACCTTGTCTTGGGGTTCTCAGACCCCGTGCACGTCCTCTACCTCTACCTCTTCCTCTAAGTCGGCCTCTACCACGGCCTCTTTGTACTGGTATTGTAGATTGTGCAGACTCTTCTGTAGAGGGTGCACGATCTACAGCTTCTTCTCTAATGACCGCTCTAGTTCTTGGCAGCATCATTAACTATACAGAATAAAACACCTCTTTAAGTTACGTGTATTCAAACTTTACTCAAGGAATTTAAAGACACTTGGAAAGGAAGTGAATATCCTATAGATTCCTTCAGCAGCACTTGAAGTATAAATATGTCCGGCTCATATCAATACTAAAGGTCCTACTAAAGAATCCCTTGCTCTGATTGTCACAGAGAAACCTAATCCTCTGATACCAACTTGTCACGTCCTTACTTTAGGAACACGAATACCTTTAATATCCGTTAAACTTTTTATTACACATATGCAAATGATCTCACGATAATACATATCCAAGTATTATTCAACATTCACAAGTTTACAAAACCAATAATCATACATGCCAAGTCTATATACATCAAGTTTACAGCGGAAACAAGGATCCTGCCTGTGACTTTCAGAGCAACACTAGAGTACAAATATATTACAATATATTACACTGAGAGCCTAGAAACAAGTTAGGCTCACCACTGAAGCACGACACATAGTCGGTCAAGTAGCCGCGGGACCAAATTCTGGGTCTTTATCTGAAAAATATATCAACTACGTGTAGTGAGTTTTACAACTCAGTGAGCAGATAACACCTCCTATGACTTCTCATATCAACATAAGGATGTACTTATCATATCAAAATCCACCATTCAAAAGTACATTCTTATGGAACCTGCATTTTTAAAATATTCTCAGTTCAAATCACATTTTAATAGCTGTAACCACATATGATACAAATAAATCTTAAATAGATTTTGGTATGCATTAAAAATCAAATATTTTCAATAGATAAATATGGAATGTGATTTCATCACCCAACTGCCTCCTCACAATACCATAGTCACAATCACAGTAGGTAATCAGGGAATGTGAGTACATCACCCAACTGCCTCCTCACAATACCACTGACTACAACTTCAATAGGTCAACAGGGAATGTGAGTACATCACCCAACTGCCTCCTCACATTACCTCTGTCATCATCACAATAAGTAATCAGGGAATGTGAGTACATCACCCAATTGCCTCCTCACAATACCTCTGACTACAACTTCCATCAACAAGGAATGTGAGTACATCACCCAACTGCCTCCCCACATTCCCACTAATATCACCTTCATATTACCGTCTCAAGCCATATAACCGACAATGTTCATCAATGTATATATAAATATATTCATGTAGAAAAGCGACAGAGCTTTCAATCTCAGTACAAAATCGTTTATAACATATATATATATATATTAATGCATATTCATAAAAAATAATGTAAAATTATCAAGCAACTCGCCATGAGTTTTACGCTTACCGTAATTATCAAGCAACTCGCCATGAGTTTTACGCTTGCCGTAATTATCAAGCTACTCGCCATGAGCTTTACGCTTGCCGTAATTATCAAGCAACTCGCCATGAGCTTTACGCTTGCCATTCAATTTCTTTCATAAAATAATATGCATAATTTTCATATCCAACAATTAATACGTGTAAAAAAATCACATGTTCAATGTGTTTCAAAATTTATTGCAAAATCAAACTCTTCTTGAACTACATATCATATACCAAATATTTCAGAAATTTCCAAACCATTTCAAGAACATATGGAAGTATAAATAACATGTAATCGTGCTCATTTATCAATGTAAAGTTCAAGAAGAGTAAAAAGAAGCCATAGAAAGAATCATCTACTCACCACTTTGAAGTACAAAGTTGGACACCCTTAAAATCATATTTTCTAATCCGAATTCAGTGAAATAAACCCCAAAATCGAGTCTGGAATGTTCGAAAACCTTAAAAACGACTTCGGATTTGCGAAATTTGGCCTCTGTGAGCTCGGTCAACGCAGGTCAACGCAAGGAGGTCTGGCTGCCACGTGCTACACGTGCCACCTGAGGAGCTGCGCGTGGGCTTCACTCGCCGAGGGAGATGCGGCGCGTGGGGGCACGTGCAATGGTGGGTCTGGCTAAAATTTGAGATCCAAAGGTTTCGGTGCCTTCTGGATCGATCTACGGTGTTAGTTTTTGCGTTTGAAAACTAAAAGTAGGAGTTTTGGGGGTTACCTTTTTGGCCGTTTTTCCCTTCAATTTTCCGGCCAATTCTCCAAAAACCAATTGGATGGATTTGAAGAACTCTTCGTCCTGAGTCCGTTGGTGGTGGTGATGTCGAAATTCGAGGTCCGTAGGCGAAGAAATCTTAGAGAGAAATTAGAGGGTTTTCGGGGAGAATTTTCTGAAGAGAGATGGAGAAATCTGTCACTGACCACCTTCCGGATTGGTTGAGGCCCTTAAAATATCCCGGGGGACCTTTCTGCAAAATTTTACTTTTTGAGGGAGGTCCTTGCAAAATTTTCTTATTTACATTTTAACCCCAAAACTTTTAAGAAATTGCATTGTTACCCCGAAACATAAATTC
Source organism: Gleditsia sinensis (assembly GCA_037074535.1). Taxonomy (NCBI): domain Eukaryota; kingdom Viridiplantae; phylum Streptophyta; class Magnoliopsida; order Fabales; family Fabaceae; genus Gleditsia; species Gleditsia sinensis. The sequence goes on along the minus strand of CM073465.1, from coordinate 17,944,848 downwards.
CTAACATTTCTTTTATAATTCTTTAATCCATGTAAATAATAACTTATTTTCACCGGGTCTTAACTCCATTTTCGAAATCCTCTCTTTAATTTCAAATTTTCCTTAATTAAAATCTCCATTTTCCAAAATTATCTTTTATTCTAAATTTTTTTAGTTGAACTTTCTCGTTAAATTTACGGCTATTACAAAAGATATGCAATAAAAACTAAGAATTGCACCAGCCGGGAATCAAACCCGGGTGTGTACTGTGGCAGGGTACTATTCTACCACTAGACCATTGGTGCTTTGATGAACTACTTCTTCAAATAAATTTAAATTAATAATTAATTAGATTCTTTCATCTATCTAACAATCTCTTATTAATTATCTATTGTTTCTCTATCTATATTAACGTATATTTATTTGAAAGAGTTTAATTTATTTCTTAAAATAAATTAATTTTATAAAATTTTAAAAAGAATAAATGAATATTTTCACAACAGATTTTCTCAATATATATTCTTTCCAAAATAATAGAAATTAAACTATTCCCTTTAGTAACTATCAACAAATAATATCTATAGTACTATAATTTATACGTAATATGATTCACAATTTAATTAGTAGTTATACATTTTAGTAAATTTTTAAAAAAATATTTGAAAAATGAATTGATACACATAGTCAAAACACTATACAATTATTTTAAAAGTTTTCTTTTTCCCATAAATCTCTCCTTCATATATACTCTTGATCTTTTTCCTTGTTTAAGAGACAATATCAAAGTCGATTTTTTGTTTGGCTATAAAAGATATCTCAAGGCCTAAATAATAAGGATTGGAGAAAGGGACAAAATAGGAATTAAACTATATATCAATTCAATCAAATTTATCTCACTTCAAAAGGCTGAAATTGATTTCATGCACGTGAACTATCAACTTATTTATATTTTATAGATTAAAGTAAATTTTCCTTCAAATGTAGCTTTTTTCGGAGAAAATATATTTTATCTCTTTCAATTATTATTTAATTATAATTTTAATACATAAACTTTAAAATGTAACAAAATACCCCTTCAGTCTTTCATAAAAGTGAAAATGTCAAATTCACAAGACCTTTAATGTCTCAAATACATGTGGCAAAAAAAGAGAGATTCCAATTACATATGATTAGTAAGTGCTCTCTGAACTTAATTAACACTTATGTGTGGGTTCTGCCTTCATTCTTTCTCTTTTTATCTAAAATGTGAGACTAACAGCACTTAATCACCTTTAGTCTTTAAGGAAATTGCTCTAATTTTATATATAAAGCTTCTTTAAATTTGGTTTTTAGTAAGTAAAAAGAGAAAACACGAATATACAAGTTACGAACTTGTAATTGAAATGTTAAAAGTTATAGAAATTCAATGCTTTCATTTTTTAACAAAAAGATTAGAGGAGTGTTTTTATTATATTTTAAAGTTGATGTACCAAATTAATTAAGACAATATAGAGAGGTAAAATGTATCCCCCCTTTTTCTTCATGGCCCTTTTCATGTGTGATCCATCTTCCCAACCTTGTCACATTTTTTTGACTTGATTGTCTTTTTAATTTATTATTGCTTATTTAATTTACTTATATTGTGTATTTTATTTACTTTTTAGCACTAGTCTATTAATTAAGATTTCCATAAGCATTAAATTCATTTGTGAAACTTGTCTTGTCTTTAAGCTCAATATTTAACTTAAGGTTGGTAATTTGACCATTTATATGCGTCCTTCTCATTTAGGACAAAATAAGATAAAGAAAACTCACTTTTTAATTTCTTGGTAAAAAGGAAAGAACAAAATTAAAGGAAAAGTTCTAAGAGTTACATAGACATAGCGCAAATACAATACGATACGATACTACATAAATAACATACGACAAAGAAGCCACACATCTACTAGGCTACTAAAACCAAGTCCCAGCACATCACTCAAAAGAGTTTGAGACAGTTAACTGATTGTAATGGCAAGTGGTTGTTTAAACTTTAAGACATGATGAAGGCTCTAGTCCTAAAAATATCACTTTAAAATAAACTATAACTCATGCACTTAAAGGTTTGAAAATAATCAGGTTCTGATGTTAACTTCTCCAGACATTTTGTAAAAAGCAAAGAAAGGCTAATCTAAACCATTATAGAGCCTATGTGGCAAGTGATGTTCACATGGCACACATCCACTGCTCATGTCATCCCCACCTGGCGTTTAAGCCTTACGGAATTTGCAAATGTGTGCTAATCCACTCTCTTCAAACAACGAAGCTTCAAATGCACAACTTTCCTTCTGCTAAAGAGGTGAGTATAACTAGTATAAGTGTTGGAAAATTATATGTTTGTTGTTGTTTATTTTTTTAATTGGATTTCTTCTTCAACTCTTTTGCAATTCTTTTTTTTTTCTAATCAATGCTGTCTTCCATATTATTATTATTTATAAAAATAGGCAATTATTAATATTATCAAATGACTAATGTTTTTTATATTTACTAAGTATAAATAAATAATGTTTTTGAACATATTATTTGTGAAGTCTACAATGCATATATTTACATGCTTAATTATATGTTTGTTCTCCTGGGAATTAGTTAACTACATATATTTTTTATTTTTTAAATTATTTTTTTAGTTCCATATTTACCTAGCAGAAGAGTATATTTTTCCAAAACATTAAATTTTTAAATATTCTTGAAATATATAAATTTAATTATAACAACAAATGAAACATATCTAAATATTACACCTATCAACACTAAATATTTTAATGATTTTAATCTTATATTTAAATAATTTTGAATGCTTTTACTTATTTAATTAAATTATCTATACGTCCTAAAAATTACAAACTAGCTAGTTCAATATAAATCATCATTTTAATGAGTACATATACTATATATATTGAATGAAAGTTCTATTTTCAAAATACCTAACAATTATTGTATTATGGAAACTTTACATCCATCAACTGGGATATATATTTGTTGGTATCCGTAGGAAAAAGAGAGAGAGAGAGAGAGAGAGAGAGCTACCTATAGCAATTTAAGTCTTAATATATTGATGAATATCATTTTTAAATCTGAAATGGTCTTAACCTTTTTCTTCTTGGTAACAAAGATAGAGTTCGGAATGATTCTCAATTGACAAAACTATTCAAACTTACTTCTGCCTCCAACAATCCTGGAGAAATATATAGCGCATTTGAACCATAACAAAAAGAAAACCTAATGCTACCTAACTAGTCTTCTTAGTTGACCATATATTCTGGAATAATTAATTATAACTTGTAGATTTCATGAAAAGAGACAGATTCAACAACAAACAAAGCACCCCCACTACGCAATTGACTGCATCGTCCATTACATTCGGTACACGAATAAGTGTATACACTTTCCAGGGATATGAATAAGTTGTGCGTACGTAGTTGTTGAAGAATAGGTCATTCAATTAATAAAATATATAATGCCTGCTTAAGACTAAGTATGCTTATATCTCTTTGTTTCGTTCAAGTGATTAAAAAAAAAAGACGTGTTCAATAGCTCAGCCTTATAAATATACATGTTCCACATGCAACAATCTCATCCCTCATACAAGCAAAATATATCCTACCAAAGTTGATTTCAAAAATTTATAGATATTAAAATGAAGGTTGCTCCCTTAATTCTAGTAGTTCTCTTTGCTTTGGCATCTTTTGGTGTCCTTGCCTTTGATCCCAGCCCTTTGCAAGATTTCTGTGTGGCTATCAATGACACCAAGAATGGTGGTATGTACTATTTATTTTCATTTTCTTAGTTTTACGTTACAGTTCAAGTTAAACCAAATTTAATCGTGCATATGCCTATGTTAATGTTTCCTTTTTTGATTTATGTACAGTGTTTGTGAATGGAAAATTCTGCAAGGATCCAAAGCTTGCCACTGCCAATGATTTCTTCTTCCCTGGACTCAGGCAAGGAAACACATCCAACCCAGTTGGCTCAAAAGTGACTCCTGTTACTGTTAACGAAATACTAGGACTCAACACATTGGGCATATCCTTAGCTCGCATAGACTTTGCACCAAAGGGTCTAAACCCTCCTCACATTCACCCTCGAGGCACTGAGATCCTTGTTGTCTTAGAGGGAACTCTTTATGTTGGTTTTGTCACATCCAACCCAGAAAATCGTTTGATCACAAAGTACTCAACGAAGGGGATGTGTTTGTCTTCCCAATTGGTCTCATTCACTTCCAATTGAATGTGGGTAAGAAAAATACTGTTGCCATTGCTGGACTAAGTAGCCAAAACCCAGGAGTCATCACCATTGTAAATGCTGTGTTTGGATCTAATCCACCTATTTCTCCAGAAGTTCTCACCAAGGCTTTTCAAGTGGATAAGAAAGTAGTCGATAATTTACAAAAACAGTTCTGGTGGGACAACAATTAAAGATTGGCCAGAGGCTGAACTATATATGAACCATTTAGTTGAATTCTTCTTTTGGGTTTGCAACCATTTTAAGAATAGATAAATAATGGAAGGCTATGGGCCTCATGTTTGGATGTATTAAATACAAGAATATCGTGATTTAATTAGCCCCTACATGTAGATGCTTGTCATATATTTTCACACACAGCACTTACCTCCAATTATATAGCGATGTTGCTTTTCTGTATGCGAATTCAGTTTTTAGTAAACAAAAATAATGTTCTTTAAGAAAAATTTCAATAAAGTTATTAAGTATTTGCCGTGAAGTTTCGTAATAGAAACATGACACCTTAAAGAATTTTTTAAGAGATCAAACTATGTAATACTGATGTGTAAAAAATATCTATATATAGTTAAAAAATTTAAAATTGCACCTAAGATCTTATTCTTGTTTTTATGATATTCAATTAGTGGCCAAAATTACTATCCTTGGCATCAAATCATGTAAAAAATTGATTAGGGATGAATTTCTTCCTTGGCAAGAAACATAATTTTCACGTTAAAAACTCACTTAATTTTCGTCAGAATAAAAAAAGGATGCAATCAAGCATCTCTGTGTTACTATAGATAGATGTCAATGATTACGAATGGAGATAAATATAGTACATAAGAAAAATTTGTTGGTAGAAAAGACTTTGATATAAATAAATAAATAATTATTTAATGGAAAAACTTTTCATGGTTAAACCATATAGCAATGGCGTATTTAATATTTTTATCAAATAAGATCACTACTTTTATAACATAATAGAATAAAAATAAAAATATTGAAAATAAGTAATAAAAATTAAGATAAATTAAATTAGTATAGGTACATAATCTAATAAAGAAAAAATAATTAAACCAATATTTTTTAAAATTTTCTTTTCAAGTTTTCATATTTTAGAATAGATGCGTTTTAATCTTATTATAAACAATATCAAGTCAATCTTTCCTCCTGTAACACAAGGGTCTTTTTAGTTGTGTGCTTTCAATTTTTGCGAATTTTGAAACAATTTTATTTTAAAGTTAGTATTTCAAAGAGTGTTGTAACAAAGAAGCGGTTATCATTTGCCAGATCATTAAATCAACTAGTTTTTTTTATTAATGTATAATTATGTTTTGGTCCACGTTTCAAAAAGTATTTTTAATGTCAAATTACTAAAAATGACATATTTATTATTACCTGAGGATAGATGACTTTATTTCAATGAACTAAAATAGGAGAACTTCTCAATACATTAGAAAAGGATTTCATGAAATCCTAAACTACACAATCAGCCTTATAAAACATCACAAAAAGTGCTAACAAAAAGCTTATTGGTAAGAAAACAAACATGTATGTTCTGTTGAGACCAAATTTTTTATGGTAATGCTGAAAGACATGTTAAAAGTTATACTTGGCAGCAATTGGTGTTGCACAATTGCCAGGAGCTTGAAGCGTCTAACATTTCTTGGACCAATACCTCTGGGACTTGACAATATCTTCTCCAGAAAATTTGACGTGATCTCAAGGGTTAAGCCTTGTTTGAATTGCCTATTTTCTCTTTTCGTTTTTATTGAAAACAGAAAATACAGTTTAAAATGTATTTGGTAGAGTTTAAGTGAAAATATTTTCGGATAACATATCCTAAAATAAAGTGAAAACAGGAAACATTGACAAGACATTTTCTGTATTTTTAAAAAAATAACCTGTAGCATTTTTTTATAAAAGCAATTCTATCATAATTATTAAACAAAATAAAAATAATACTATAATTACAGAATATTAAACTAAAAAATAAAGTAATATTTATAGCCATATATGTCAATTAAATTTAAAAATAAATATAAACGAACTTTTAACTTCACAAAACAAATATCTTTTCTAAATAATGAAAACTTACAAATAAAAATATATTTTAAGAAATAAAAATTCAGAATGAAAACTAAAAATATTTTCATAAATCAAACACACTCTTAACTTTTCACTTTTTGCCATGGATATTGAAATTGATCTTAAGAAATTTTGACGAACAAAGATATGATGATAACCAAAACCTAGGAAAACTAAGCAAGAAATGAGAAACAGAACCAATCCCAAATAGACGAGTTGAACTAAAGCGTAACTTAACAGTGACAAAGGTGAGAAAACTTTTATAAAGAAAAGAAGAAAAATCTCCTACGCTATGGAGAGAGGAAATTTATAAAGAAGAAACAAGCATAAAAAGACACCAAAAAATAAAAAAACTAAGGGGAGGGTGAAGAAAGTTGCCCTTGCAGCAGACCCTTTCAAACCAAATGACACGACGGCTCGAAGAGAAGAATAAAATTGAATATTATATATGATGAGTGAGTTTTATACTCATAATTTAAATTTTTTTAGCTTAGAATTTTTGTGAAATTTTTAGTCATTTCTATTAAATTTATGGGTGGTTTTGTGTTTCTTTTTATAGATAGCAAAAAAATGATAAATTAAGTGAAACATTAGAGAAGATTGAAGCAAAAGAATAAGAATTACAAATTTTAGACAACTTTGATATTGCTTCACTAATTTGGGCGTAAATTTTTCATTTGAGTGCTGATTGAAATTATTCAAAATGTTATGGTAACTAAGAAAATGATTTACAACTTCTATGTTTTAAGTTTTAAGAGCGCTATGATGTTAGGACAATCACTCAATTTTTATAAGTAGAGTTTTAATAGAATTGAAAGACCTTTTACATATTTAAAAAGACATTTGGGGTATGAATTTAAAGAGGAGAGGGGTTTAGGCATTTTTTTTTATGGCAACTTCAATTCCATCTTCATGAGAATTTTCTTCTCCTTTCTTCTTTACTTTTATGTTTTCTTTCATAAATTAGTTTATTTTTTAAGGTTACGATATAGTATAATTATAAATATTTGTATTATCTTTTCAATTTAATCAAAAAAATTGTTTTTCTTAATTAAGTTGCTAACTATTTTTAATACTTTTTATTGCTTGATCACCAATTATATAATTTTTGTGTCTAATTTATTATTTAGTGAGATATGTATATATTTGTATGGTTTGGACAATCTTTAATTGAGAACCATAATTTTAATGACTTTTCAACTATTTTAATTTACATAGGGACATTTTAGCTAGGTTAATAGGTATTTCTGTTAGACACAGGAAGATGCTAGTGGATAATTTAGAATATCTCGACTAACAATTATGATTATGATTTTAAGATTAAATGGATATATAATTCAAAGAAGATTAATTATGGTAAAATTATAATTTTTAGAATTTCAATTAATTTACTAAGTTTGAGTTACTCTTGTTTTCTTTAAATTGAAATTTCTCTTTGCTTTAGTTTATTTTTTTTATTCTCATTTAATCTATTTTCAAATCATTCAATTAGAATTAGGATTTAAATAAGTGTCATAGTTAATAACATCAATTCTCATGAAATTGATACTCTGAATTTTATTACTTGATAACAAAAGTATACACTTGCACTTTAACGAAACTAAATTTATCAATATGTAATTATTTATTAATGTAGCTATTTTTTAGTCAATGTTTCAAAAAGTATTTTTAAATGTCAAAATACTAAAAATGACATATTTATTATTAACTAAGGATAAATGATTTTATTCCAATGAACTAAAATAGGAGAAGAACCTCTCAATACATTAGAAAAGGATTTCATGAAACCCTGAAGTACACAATCAACCTTACAAAACATAACAAAAAGCGCTAACAAATTGCTAATTGGTAAGAACAAAAACTTGTATCTTTTGTCAAAACCAAATTTTTTATGGTAATGTAGAAAGACCTATTAAAAATCATACTTGGCAGAAATTGGTCACTGCACAATTGCCACGATTTTGAAGCCTATATAACCTTTCTTACACCAACACCTCTGAGACTTGGACAATATCTTCTCCCGCGCAATTGACGTGATCTCAAAGCTTAGGCTCTGTTTTACTTGTCTATTTTCTATTTTTATTTTCATTGCAAATAGAAAATACGATTGAAAATGTGTTTGGTAGAGTTTAGGTGAAAATGTTTTCTGAAAACATTTTCTAAAATAGAGTGAAAACAGAAAACATCTACAAGACATTTTCTGCGGTTTCAAAAATTATTGGTGTCATTTTTATTATAAAAGCGAGTTTCCATAATTATTAAAAAAATACTATAATTATAGAATATTAAACTTAGAAATCAAGTAATATTTATAGCCACCTATGTCAATTAAATTTGAAAATAAATATAAATAAATTTTTAACTTCACAAAACAAACATATTTTCTAAAATTATAAAGAAGGAACAAGTATAAATGAAATGAAAAAAAAAAACTAGGGGGAGGGAGAGGGGGAGGAAGGCTGCCATTGCTGCAGACCCAAGAGACCTTGAAGAGAAGGATAAAATTGAATAGTATATATGATGAGTTGGTTTTATACTCAAAATTTGGATACCTTAGACTTAAAATTTTGTTAATTTTTGAGCCATTTCTATTAAATTTATACATGATTGAGTGTTTCTTTTATAGGTAGAAAGAATATGGTAAATTAAGTAGAATATTGGAGAAGATTGGAACAAAGGAACAAGAACTGCAGATTTTGGATAACTTCAATGTTTCTTTACTAATTTGGGCATAATTCTTTCATTTGAGCTCTGATTGAGATAATTCAATATGCTATAAAAAGTTAAGAAAATGATCTATAATTTTGATGTTTTGAGCTTTACAATCCCCATGATGCTAGGATAAGGACTCAAATTTTTTTAAAAAAATAGAGTTTGAATGAAATTGAAAGACCGTTAAAAGAACCCTTGGACTACAAATTTAAAGATGAGGAGAGAAGCTTAGACTCTCTCTTGGTGGTGGCTTCAATTCCATCTCTATATGAGTTTTTTTTCTTCTTTCTTCTTTATTTGTATGTTTTTTCATGAATTAGTTTATTTTATAGGGCTATAATGTAGCCTAATTATGAACTTTTGTATTGTCTTTTCAATTTAATCAAAAAGTTATTTTTCTTAATTGAGTTGCTACATTATTCTTAATTCTTTTGATTGCTTAGTCACCAATTAGATTAATTGTTAATCATAATGATAATGTAAGGTGATTTGTCTGTTTAGTTCATTATGTAGTTAACCATGCATTACATGGGAGATAATGATATACTTGTATGGTTTGTGCAATCTTTAATTAAGAACCATAAATCTTAATGACTCTTTGATTGTTTTAATTTACATGAAAACAGAGTGGGTTAGCTTCTAAAATTATTTCTATTGGATTTCGGGAGACACTAATGGATAATTTAAAACATCTCGACTGACAATTAGGATTATAATTTTAAAATTAAAGAGATATATAATTTAAAAGAGATTAATTATGATAAATCGAAATTCTTAAAATCTCAATTAGTTGACTGAGTTTGAGTTACTCTTGCTTTCTTTAAATTGTAGTTGCTCTTTATTTTATTTTTTCCATTCTCATTCAATTTATTTTTGAATCATTTAATTAGAATTGGGATTTGTATAACTGCAGTAGTTAATAACATCAATTTTCGTAAGATTGATAATTTGAATTTTATTACTTGATAACGACATTATACCCTTGCACTTTAACACAACTAAATTTATCAATATAAAATTATTTATTTACCTGAATGTGTTTGTGCAAAAGCAAATTAAATTAATTTCTATTTCTATTTTTTGCTTTAAAGTAGAATCTCCATTTTCCTCATTCTCTTTCATGTTAGAAAAATATGTTTTACTACCATGTAAAAATAGTTTTATATCTTTAACAAACATACATATAAAAGTTAAAAATACATTTTAAAAACAAGAATATTTTTTCTCTTCTCAAACTTGGCCAAATAGACTTTAAATAATCATAGAAATAAGGTGGGTGGGTGATAGAAGTAAGAAACAAAGAAAGAGAAAGAAAAGAATAATAGAAGAATGAAACAGAATGATTAATACACTCTTGTATTAAGACAGTGTTATAGTGTTGTATTTATATATAGATGGGACTCAATGATTTGGCTAACCAAGGTTAACTAACCTTACTAGTCTTTTAACGGAACTCAATAGAATCTAACTGATAATTGATCACAGGCTTCAACATGCACCTAGGAACCTTCTCCGTCAACCAGTCACCCAGGCTAGTGTTTCTTAAACATGTATAGAAGATTAGTTAAATTCTTGACTTGTATTCTTTGTCTAAGACTGTAGAACCTTGTGTTAGACAAGGGCTTAGTCAAAATGTCTACAACTTGCTCGAGTGAAGGTATGTGAAATACATTTAACTCCTTGTTAGCCACTTTTTCTCTAATGAAGAAGAGATCAAGTTCAAAATATTTTGTCCTACTATGAAACACTGGATTAGCAGTGAGGAGGACTGCTCCTAAATTATCACAATATATAGCCGGTGCTTTCTTCACATCAAGACTTAGTTCTTTGAGCAGTGATTGAACCCAGACCAATTCAGCAGTAGTATTGGCTAGACTTCGATATTATGCTTCGGTGTTAGACCTAGCTACTGCAGCCTACTTCTTGCAACTCCAGGAAATGAGGTTTCCACCAACGAAAACGTAGTTTCCTGAGGTAGACCTTCTATCATCGGTGTCCAAACCCTAATCTGCATCACAGAAGGTAGCGAGATCCCAGTGATTGTTCCTTTGAATATGCAGTCCATAGGTGAGTGAACTAGCAAGATATCTCAAGACTCCTTTTGTAGCCTTCCAATGGCACTCGAAAGGTGTGTGCATAAATTGGCAGAGCTTGTTTACAGAGAAGGAAATTTCAAGCTTGGTTATGGTGACATACTGTAGAGCACCCACAATTGATCTATAAAAGATGGGGTTGTTCCATCAGATCATTTCCTTCTATTAACAGTCTCAGTCTTGCCACTAGAGGAGTAAGAAGCCCATTTGCTTTGTTCATCTTTGCCTTTGAAAGGATGTCTTTTATATATTTTGATTGAGAGATATGAAAAATTCCATCTTTTAAGTGCTGAACTTTGATACCCAGGAAGTAATTCAGCTTAGCAAGGTCAAGATAATCCATTATTTAGTTGGCTGATTAGGTTGGTTATGGCAGCAGAAGAGTTCCCTGTGACTAATATGTCATCTACATAGATAAAGATAAATAAAGATGTGTTGCCTGAATTTCTTATGAATAAAGAAGTGTCACGCTTGCTGCTATGAAAACCCAATTTAATCAGAGTATATGCCAGGCGTTAGAACCAAGCTCTAGGAGCTTGCTTTAGTCCATAAAGAGCTTTGTGAATCTTGCAAACCTACCCTTGCTTTCCACACTCAAATCCTGGCGGTTGAAACATGTAGATTTCTTCATTGAGAATGCCATTAAGGAAGGCATTATTCACATCATACTATTGTATTTTCCATTGCTTGGCTAAAGCAATTGTAAGAATAATTTGAATCGTGTTTGGCTTAACCACTAAGCAAGGCTTCTTGAATAGAATTGGGTTCTTTCTCAGCTATGAGAACTTTAGGCTTGGATATACCATTCTTGGCCGTTCTTATCATCGAATGGCTAGATGGTTATCTCTATGTAGACGATGATTCTTTAGGAGCTGATAAAGACTCTGCTAACTGGTGAGCGTCATTACTCTGATAGATAGTGTTGAAATTTGCTAATTCTAATGAAGATGGTAAATTTAAGTCATGATTTTATAGGTTATTGATTGCTTGGCCTGTGTAAGAAGATTGTACTAAAGGAGGAATTGTAGAAGGTGCCTGTATCTCATTCTGATTAATAGTGGTCATAGGGCTGCTGCCAAACCCAGTTGAGAATGGAAAATAGTATTCATCAAATAAAACGTCCTGTAATATGAACATTCTTCCATTGGAACTAAGGCACTTGTAGCATTTGTGCAGATTGCTATATCCAAGAAAGACACATTGTATAGTTCAAAAATTCATCTTATGAGGATTATAGGGCCTGGTAAACGGATAACAGGAGTAGCCAAAGATTTTAAAGAAGGAATAATTTGGTAGCTTGTGAAATAGTAATTCAAATGGACTTCTATCAACAAGTGTAGTAGTTGACATTCTATTTATCAAATAGGCAACTGTAGAGAATGAGTACTCCCAATAGGATAATGACATTGAAGCATGCACAAGAAGAGCCAAACCATTTTCTATCAAGTGCCTTATCTTCCTTTTTGCTATACCAATTTGAGCATGATTATAAGGGCAACTTCTTCTGTGAAGTATCCCTTTAGAAGTGAGGAATTGAGATAGTCTTCTGTATTCTCCACTATTAGATTGCACTGGTGAGGGTCCCTATATGTCAGTGTGAATCAATTACAAAGGCTTAAAGTAGATAGTATCAGAAACAAGAGAGGGTAACTTGTGTGCTTTGCCATAGCAGCAAGCTTGGTAGAAATCAGAGGAACTTTTATTAATTTTTGAAATATTACACAAATTTAAAATTAGGTTTACAATTCTAGTAGAGGGGTGTCCCAATCTGCAATGCCAAGGGAAAACTTGCCAGAAGAATTTGAAGTACATCTAGAACCTTTACTATTGGACGCTAAACCACGATGAGCTACTACATGCAACTGATATTTTGTTGTTTGATCTTGTACTGGTTTGTAGACTTGATGAGCTAGTGGAAATGAATCAAATGAGTAGAGACTATTCTTGATGTTGCCTCTTAGCATAACTTCTCTGGTCATTTAGCTCTTCACATAGCATGTGTTTGGGTGGAATTCAAAGAAGATTAAGTTGTCCCTTGCAAATCTAGACACACTCAGCAAGTTCTTAGTCATCTAAGGAACATGTAATAGTTCTTTGAGAATAAGAGATGTACACTGAAATGGGGAATGAACAAAGGAAGTATCAATATGGGAGATATACAAACCTTGACCATTGCCAATGTGGATTTGTTCACAACAAAGATAGTCTTCTGTATACATGAAAGCATTTTGATTTAGTGTCACATGGTGAGAGGCTCTTGAATCTATGTACCAAGATTGATCGAATAAGGTCTCTGGAGTTGCTATAAAATTGTTATTATCTTTATTTTAAAATTGGGATGAAGTAGTGCAAGGTATACTATGAGTAGATGCCATATAGGTATGCGATGAAGAGGTGAACTAAGACTCAGAAGAAGAATTAAACTGTTGTTGGTAAGAATGGTCAAACATGTAATAACAGGTCCATGCAGAGTGGCCAACCCTATTGCATAGTTAACATGTAACAGGGTTTCTTTGACCAAACCTGCCACTCTTGCCTTTTCTACCAAAACATCTTTTGTCTCTACCAAGTCCATTATCTTTGCCTGTTCCTCTGCCAAAGTTATTGAAACCCCAAAAATGACCATCACCATAGTGATCACTTTTACCATAATTATTAAAGGAACCTTTACTAGGCAGTGTATTCGAGAAATACACACCAGAGTTTCAACTGACTTGTGAAGCTTGTTAACTATAGCTTCTTGAGCCAAGACTAGATCTTCTATATTGCTTATTGTGTAAGGGTCAAGTCTAGTAGTTATACTTGACACAAACACATCATAATCTTTTGATAGTCCTTCTAAAATTGCCTCAATATGATCATGAGGAGTCATAGGGTAACCCACATTTATTAAAGCATCAACAATTACCTTTATCTTCAGTAGATATTCATTGGTTGGGATCGATCCCTTCTTGATATTCTTTACACTACAAAAATTAGACTTTCAACCACGATTAAAGTCGCCGCTGAAAGTCTAAAAGTCGCCACTAGAGACTTTTAGTGGCGACTTTTTATCGTCACCACTGATACTTGCGTCGCTGAATAAACAATGTATATTTGGATTTTCCTTGTCGTATTCTTGGTCATACTCAGTAATAGATATCAAGCAATTAGCATCTCCATCAGCCATGTACATTATGATTGGTATCTTGCAAAAAAGACCTCCTATTAATCCAACGTCAAAAAACAATTGTAGGAAAAATAAAGCATATTGGAAATGATAGGAAGCATATTGGAAATTTCACATCACGAGGGACATAAAGCTCGCTTTAGACATGGTTTATGAAAATTAACCTCATGAAATGTCAACTTTGAATTACTAATTGTAGGAAAAATAATCATCATTTATTGTATAGAAGAATCAAGAAATAAAGCTAAAAATAAGTGCAGAAATTCTATAAGTGATACTAAAAATAATTTTTAAAAGTGACCGGTCATTATCAATCACAAATGTGACAGCATTTCCATCTCTAGTAGCTCTTGCAGTATGACCCACTCGATGAACATAGCTACAGTATCAAAATAAGATACTAAAGTCACCAGAAGGCTCAGAGAGAATAAAAATGTTTAAGGTAAAACCAACATGTTTCCATATATTAAAAATAGCAAGCTAAGTGGCAATGCAAGGAAATGAAACACTACCGTATGCAGAGGACATAATATTAGTCATTGGGAGTGGTGTTATCACCAACATGGTAACAGGTCAGAGTCTACATGGTTTGTGAATGAGGTTACATCCAAACGGGTACTATTAGGAGGGATATGACCCCAAAAGCCCTCTTACCAAATTAAACTCAATACTGAATGCGGTTACATCCAAACTATTGATTCAAAAAGTAGTGTGATATTAAGTTGAAAAACAGATTTCAACAAGAAGAGAAAATCACATATGACCCAAAATTTTTCATCATGAAAGTCCATAACGCATTCCTCGAAGCTACAGAAGCAAATTTCAAATACCAACATTTAAAATTCAAACCTTCTATACAGAAACCTAACTTATCCTCAACACAAATGACAACCAAATTTTGTCACAATGCACGACACATAAACTTGATTCTGGACCTCATTATCGATAACCAGCCTCTATATGAAAGCCAAATCAGATCAAAGAGGGGTATAAACGAGTAAAATAACTTAGGATTGAAAAACAAGAGTAGAATTGAAGTATTGTAGTATATAAATCAATATCACCTTTAAATTACAAGAGCAACTAAAACAAAGCAGAACGGGGAGTAGTGCTTTTGGACCAAATTACCAAACAGAACAGGAACAAGTTATGAAGGGCCATCCCTCATAGCATGTGAACCAACTTTACTATTTACAAAATACTAATAAGATGAGACTTACCTCTTACAACATAAAATCAACGTACAAAGACACATTCAACGGAGCAAAAAGCAGTGAAGCACCATCAAAGTTACATTTTAAGTGCAAGAATGAAAGTAGACTTGAATCTATGGGTCAAAACTGTGTTTAAATGAATATTGTATTAGAAGAATATGAACTAAACTCAATACATCAGAATATGTTGATTCAAACTCTTGAATCAAATTGACTTGAGAATTAAAATCACATTGGACTTGCAACCTTTAAACATAAGTGCACTCAAAGTCCATTGAAACCATTAATGCCCCTTTCACTCATAGACTTTAGGGACTTTGATCCCTAGAACCCTCTGTCATAGCTCATCAACAGGCCGAGAAGAAGAATACAAAAAAACAAACATGAACAGTAATAATATGACAGACTACCTTCCTAGCAATTGAACAGAGACCAAACTCGCCTCGTCGGAAAATCGATCTCCTCTGAACAACACGTATTTTTGCCAATTGCTCTTCTAAAGTATCCTCTTCAAAAAGTTGATGCTTTCGTCCTCCCAAAATCGTTCTTCAAAAGTTCATCCCATTTTGAAATTTCCCAGCCCACTTTATCCCTATTTCTTTCATTCTCCCTTTATAGCCAAAGAAAAGCCACATCAAAAGACTATGCCTTTGGCACCATCGGGAAGGACTAGCAGTGGAAGGTTCGTAGCTTGTCGCCCATGAGAGAGGAAATGAGACAAAGGGGACCAAAAAGAGGGAGTCCCTCTGCCATGAGTACAGTGGCAGAGCGGAGAATCGTCAAGTGCAGGGATGCAAAGGCATGGATCAGCAGAAAAGGGAATTTTGGGGATCAGGGCGAGCAACGTGAAACCAAAATGGGTAGGTTAAGTAATGGGGTGGACCAGGTTAACTAAATGGGTTGATGGTATCGGATTGAGCGAACAATTGTAGGCAGAGTGTGAACTGATTAGGGTTTGATTTTTTTTTTTTTTTGGTTTTTCTTCTTTTTTTCTCTTTTTTTTTTTCCTTTTTTTCTTCTTTTTTTTTTGTATTTTTTAAATAAAAATAAAATAATGTAACTCTCTTGCATATTTTTTGTTTATTTTTTAATTCTCTTCTTTTTAAAATTGTGTTCAAATTTTTGCATTTTCTCAATTTTTTTTTTATGTTTTTGTATCTATTTACTTTATTCTTTGGCACTTCAATAAAAACACTGGAAAAATTTGAGTGTTTACACCAATTAACCCTTAATTAATTTAGCAAGTTGTTTTAAAAAAATTAATTTGTGAAAAGTCATTGGAGGTTCCGACCAGGTTTTGGATGCATTGGATTTTCTATGGTTTGTAAAATTGGGGAGGAGAAATTAGGGTTTCGCTAGGTTGGGAATTCTGGGTTTATGATCGCTGGATCACGACTGTAACAAAAAATGAGAGGAAATGGGTTTTTGTATCATTACAAGCGCTTCCCATTTTAAATTTATATTCATATAAAATTAAACCTTAAAATGATCACCTTTTTTTGTTTTAATTAGTGATACAAATACAAATAATCTCTTTAAATTATCATTATTTGATAAATGGTTTATTTTATATACATATATATTTTATAGGAAAAACCAGTATTTTATTCTACTTTTTTTTCTCGGTGTAGTGACATCAACAATTCTATCATTTTTTGATTTGTTATGGTAATTAACTAACTAAATGTTATAGTATCTAACAAAATTATAAATCCACATATGCTAATTGAAAATATAATTAGTCGTATCATATACTTAAGAGAACTTGAACTAATAACATTTCACTTCATTTTCCTTTCATTAATTGCATTATTACTTTATAAATTGTTTAAGTTAAATTTTAAAGTTGCTTTTTTTTTTGGTGATTTTATTTAGATATATAATAGTTGTGAGAATTATTTAAGTAATATGCAAAGGAGTTTTCAAGGATATGGTGTATTTTGAATATTCTTTAAAATTTGTCTTTAATTTATTTTAATAACAATAATTTTTTCCTTTATCATTTGCTTTAAATTAAATAGTTATTTTAATTTTTAAAAAATATACACATTTTTAATTTAATTTTAAAAATTTTACTATATCAATTGAGTATTTAATTAAAAATTAACTTATATTAAAAAAATTTAAATTTATTTTATTAGTAAATATTTAACACATTTTCTTATTTAAATGTGTCAAAATGTGATAAAGATGAAAACAAAAGGGAAAATTGAATTTTTTACTTTTAGTGGAGACTCAAAGTCGCCACTAAAAATCTTATTGAAAAATATTTTCAATTTTAGTGGCGACCTCCTCTAGGTGGCCACTGAAAGGTTAAGTTTCAGTGGCGACTTTAATGAGTCGCCACTGAAATATCTATTTCTTGTAGTTAGTTGCAATTTTAATTGATTGATCTTGGTTCATGTTTGAGACACAAAGTATATTTGTAATCTTTCCTAGACTTGGTTTGATCTTTCACAAGCAACCACTCGGGTAAGGGCTGACTCTGTCATGGAAGAGAAGAGCCAGGATAACAACAATTGATCTTCTTTCCTCCACAAAAGACATTCTTCGCTTATCTTGTCTTGAGAAACATCTTCAGGAGAAGCAAATCGAGGAGGATGATAGTAAGAAGGATCCAAGAAATGCTCTATATCATATGCTCTCACTGCTGCAATTATCTGCTGCTTCCATAAGAGAAAATTAACATTGCCGAGTTTGATGGATACTGGATGAGAAAACGTAACAAGTTTGTTTATAGCCGGATTCTCCATTGTTGCACCTCAAAGCTTTGACACCATGATAGAAGTAAGAAACAAAGAAGGAGAAAGAAAAGAATAATAGAAGAATGAAATATAATGATTAATACACTCTTGTATTGAGATAGTGTTACAGTGTTGTATTTATACATAGATATGACTGAATGATTTGGCTAACCAAGGTTAACTAGCCCTACTGGTCTTTTAACCAGACTCAACAGAATCTAACTGATCACAAGTTTCAACAGTGGGTAAGATATAACTTGGGGGCACCATTAGTTGACAAATAATTAAGTGGGGTCACTATTACAATATATAATAAAATAAAATAAAAATGTAAAAGTAAAGTATTAAGAATGTTGAGCAAGTACGTGGAGTTACTTGACTCCACTTGGTTAAAGCTTAATTGCCACTATTTGACAGGGATTACACTTAATTTCTTCATTGTATTATTTAATGATGACTTTTCATCAATGTTACTAAAATTAGACCAAATTGATTTATTAGACTAAAAAATAAAAAAATGGACCCCTTGTCAAATAAGTCAAGCCCATTAAACCAGGTTGTCAAAAAATTGGTTTAAAAACCGTTGAGCTAGTATTAAATTGGCCAAACTGCTTGAACCAAATTAGTTTAAACGGATTTGCAAGTTTCTTTAGGTGATATTTTAACTGCTAAAAAGGAATGGGGAGAGCACCTTACTGAAGCTGTAGAATGGACACTAATCTAGCATTTTGGGTGGCTGTCCATCGGAGGTTGATTCCATGGTAGCAAATAAATAGGTTATTGTAGGGGTTATGGGGGCTGAAGCCCTACAACCAGGTGTGATGGGGCCTAAATCTCTGTAACCTATTTTCTTGTTTGGAATGGTTCTTGTGGTGATTCGAGACGGAAATTATGGAATTTGAATGGGCGAAGACGGGAATCCTTGGATTTGAACGTACGACAGAAGATGGTTTTGTGGTTATAGTTTTTTTAAAAAATATAAATATATAATATGAAAGAAGGGAAGGTGGGAGAAAGTTGGTAGAATAATAGAAGAATAAGAGAATTAATAAGAGAGAGGTAGGTAGATAAGTATAATATTAAAATATTATAAAAGAATTTAAAACTTGATACTCGTGAGAAGGTGGGAATGGGATTTTGTATTGTAATATATAAATAAGAATATGTTTATATAATATTAATTTTTACCATATCTAATATTAAACTTGAAAATAAGTTCAGTCAGAAAAGTTTTGAGTACAGTTACAAAATTGTTAATTGTTAATTATTCTAGTATTTAACTTTTACATAGTCTCTATTTTACTTGTAACGGAATTATGTTATAATATTTTAAATATATTTTAGTATTTATTAGTTGATTAATTTCATTTTAAAGCATTTATTTAATTTTTATATATAACATTTTTAATATATCATGTAACATTTAATTTTTTTTAAAAAATTGTTTTACCACTGATTGTGATTGAACTAGTGAACTGTGAATCACCCTCCACCGGTTCAATGATCGATCTGATTTTTAAAATATTGATATAAACTTTGTACTTTAGTAAAAAAAAAAAATTCTCCTTCGAAACTATTTCTATTATTTTTGTTCAAGGCCAAGCCTTCGGGTAAGACATTGTCATCATGTTGAATGTTGTATTTCCTGAAGCACTTATTGGATAAATAATAAGCTAATTTCTAAAAGCAGATAAACACTATTCAGCACTTCATCATGCTTAACTGCTGCTGCTACTCTTGTATTAGAAAGTCTGTATCTAGCAGCCTTTGATATGGTCGCCAGTTTATCTAGAAGAGAAAAAAATAATGATCAAGTAATGTATTTTGACCATAAAAATTATAATGGATATAATTATGAGTTTATGTACAAAACAAACTTGCCATGCAAGCTGAATTTCTTCGGTAAGTGCTTCGCGAACACTTGGAATGCCCTCTAAAGCAAAAATCTTGAAAAAAAATAATAACAAATCAAATATTGTCGGTTAATCAATGTATAAAGATAAGTGACGAATAAAATAACAACAAATGGCATATTGTGAGTTAACTCAATATATAAAAATGAGCAAGTAATAAAAAACCTATCACTATCAAACTATAATTTACAAACACCATTGGAAATATTTTCAAATTAAGTCAGACTTGCACTAGCTTCTGTAACTCGACTAACGGAGACTTTTCATTGGTTAAGACCATCATACAAAGAAGCCAAAAAATTCCCCCACGCATGCTTTTTTGTTGTGGTCACATTTTCCAAAAGTGGGAGGCAAGTGATCGGCATAGAGGTTTGAGATTTGTTGGAAAATCACTACTGGAAAAATGAGATTTAGAGACGGAAATAAAGACGAATTTGGGAAGTTAGAGACGGATGGAAATGTTTGTAATTTAGAGACGGAAAATATTCCGTCTCTGTTTTAAAGACGGAATTTTCCGTCTCTGACTCCAGAGGGGGACAGAGACGGAATATTCCGTCTCTAATTCCGTCTCTAATATATTTGTATATATAAATTTTTTATCTCTCATTTTATATCAAAATTTTGAAATAATATTTAAATTATTAGTAAAAGTAGTTAGAATTTAGATAATTTATGAAAAAATTTAAGTTTCGTTTAATTTGTAGAAATAAGTTGATGGAATGAAAATTAAAATTTTCTTACATTAATTTATTGTGTTTGTTTGATATAGTTGACTATTATTTTTATTCCCACGATATACAGATTCTTTTCTATATAAAAATGATTTTATCTTGAAAAATTTCTAAAAAAAGAACAAGTAAAATGAAATATAAAAAGAGGTTAAAATATATAAATGATGAATAGATATATTTTATTAATATATTTTATTTTACAAATTTTGTCATATTTACTTTCATTTTATATTTTTCAGAATTGATGAGTAGATATATTTTATTAATATTATGAGAAATGATTTAATAATTTTTATTCCCACGATATACAGATTCTTTTCTATATAGTAGATGATTTTATCTTGAAAAACTTATAAAAAAGAAAAAGTGAAATAAAATAAATAAAAAAGTTAAAAGAGATAAATGATGAGTAGATATATTTTATTGTAGGAATTTTTCATAATTACTTTCATTTAACAGTTTTCAGAATTGATGAATAGATATATTTTATTAATATTATGAAAAATAATTTAATAATTTAAAAAAGAAATAAGCATTTATGAAAAATAAAGACATGTCTTCCCAATAAATATATGTACGCTTATGAGAAGAAATTTTTATCCACAAAAAAAAACTCATGGCAAAATTTCTTTTATTATTATTTTTAAATATAAAATAAATTTATAAATAAACAAATTTTTTTTGAAATTTTGGATTATTTTCTTTTTGAATTTATTGTAATATATTTTTAAATTTTAATATTTTGAACAAATTATTTAAAAAATTATATTGTCTTTAAAAATTAAAAATAAAATAAACTTAAGAAATATAAAGATTTGTTAAAAATCTGAAATTTTCTTTTAAATATATACAAGGTCATTTAAAATATTTATTTTATAAAAATAAATTTAAAAAATTTATTAAAAATAAAATTTAAAATAAATAAGCGAAAAGAACTTAGTATGTGAACCAAATAACAAAATCTTAAACCGAATATATCATATAGTAATCTATCTTTAAATTTATATTTAAAAATATAATAAATTTAAGATTTTAAAATACTCAAGGTGAAACTTATTTATTTAAAAAATTTTAAATAGGAATTTTTTTTTCACGTTGAGATTGTTAATACAAAATTTATTCATATAATGTCAAAATAAAACTTAAAAAATCAAATCACTTAAAATGTGGAGTTTCTACTTTGGTTGATTTACATGAGGCCACACTTAAAAGAGATAAATGATGAGTATATATATTTTATTGTAGGAATTTTTCATAATTACTTTCATTTAACAATTTTTAAAATTGATGAATAGATATATTTTATTAATATTATGAAAAATAATTTAATAATTTCAAAAATAAATAAGTATTTATGAAAAATAAAGACATGTCTTCCCAATAAGTATATGTACGCTGGTGAATTCATAGAGTAAATCGAACACAATAAGGTTAAAAAATAAGAAAATGATCACAAAATAACATATTTAATAAAGCAGATATAACTTTCAGCTGAGGTAAAATTATGAGACCCATTAGGATTTACCTAATGGAAACTATTTCATGCTCAAAAAATCATTGAAAAAAGTGAATTTTAGGTTGTTTAACTATTTATTACATATATTTAGAGATTTATTTTCTATTTTCGCATTTAATGTTGATTAGTATTTTATCTTACATTATTTCTATTTAAGCCTATATTACTAAGACTTTGAGTTAATAAAAATATCTCAAAACTACTATACAGTTTTTAGATTTACTTTAAATTTTATGTTTTTCAGAATTGATGAATAAATATTTTTGTATTAATATTATGAGTAAAATGATTTTATAGTTTTAAAATGTAAGTAAACATTTATGAAAAGTAAAGGCATCTCTTTTCAAAAAATATATGTATGCTTAATTTTGAATATATATATATATATATATGACGACGGTGGGTTTATAGGAATGTGTATGGACTTCGGGAATAAGGTTTTGATTCTTATGGCCACAAAATAATTTTAATTTTGAAATGTTTATAATTTTTTAGGTAGTATTATATATTATTTTATTATTATCGATCTTTTGAATGATATTATTTTTTTTAAAATATTAATACATTAAAATATATTTTAATTAGTCATTTGACATTTATTAACTAAAAAATAATTTTAAAAAGATACACTTATACATTTTGTTCAATTTAAATTAAACAATTTTTAATAATAAAATTATTAATAAAATTTATGCTTTATGCATTTTTAAAAGAAATTATAATTAATTTAATTTAATGTAATACATATAATTAAAAGATCAAATTAATATTTTAAAAAATTTCAAATAAGAAAAAATAGTGTAATTTTAAAAAAATACCTTGAAAGAGTATCAATATAAATTTAAAAATAAATAAAGAAAACGTGAATTTTTTTTTTAATTTAAAAAGAGAGCATAATTTATTTAAAAAATAGCATTGACATAAAGAAAAGGTGAATGCATTATCTTTTCTCTTTCGTTTTTTTAACGTCAATGTATTTACTGGGGAAAAAAATGCTAAGTGGGTATGCTTTTTTAACATGGGCATAAAGAAACTGACATATTTTTATCCTTTCCCCCCTTTTGAAAACATCTAAAAAAGTTTCCCCATTTTTTTTTCCTGGCCGCGTAAACTTCATTCACCCAGTTTCCCCCAAATCTGCAAATCATTGTGCCCTAGCCCGCCCCCAAGTCGCCCTGCTCTCCACTTCAGATC
This sequence comes from Gleditsia sinensis, assembly GCA_037074535.1. Classification (NCBI taxonomy): domain Eukaryota; kingdom Viridiplantae; phylum Streptophyta; class Magnoliopsida; order Fabales; family Fabaceae; genus Gleditsia; species Gleditsia sinensis. Next base: position 17,921,256 of record CM073465.1, on the reverse strand, counting down.
GGTTAAAGCTCAGTCTGTAGCTTCCGGTGACAGGCCATGACAAAACAGAGAAGCTTCAACCTCGGTCTGCAGCTTCAGATCGGTTCAACCTGCGCTAGTCACTGCGCTCGTTTGCATTCAGCATTCTCCCCTCTGGTACTCTTCGGATTCAACCTCGTTTGCACTCTCCTCTTTCTTTCCATCTAGACCTTGTGGGGTCATGGGTCAGACCGGTGAGATAGGCTTTCAGTTTTTTAGCCTTCATTTTTGGCACAGGAAAGCAGGGGAACGAAGAGTACCAGCTGAAGATGACAAACTCAAAGAGCTTGTAACTCAGTACGGTCCTCAAAACTGGAACTTGATCGCTAGTCATCTCGAGGGAAGATCAGGTAATCCAGAGCCCTTTTTTGGGATAAATGACACAACGTTAATATTGGAGTGAAAAATAGAAAAGCTTGTTTGGTGTATTAGTTGGATGTGTGTGTCTATGACTGTACGTGTGAGTAGTGTTACCCTCCATAGTCAAGCGTCTTTTTTTTTTGTTGGGGGAGGGGTTGGGTAATTGTGTGGGTCTTCTAAAGGGTTTTCATGGTCTGATATGCAAACAGGATTGGAGTGTATAGATTATGGATTTATTTATTTTCCTGATGTTGATCTTTCTTTAACGTTTTTTATCTTGGAAGAAGATAGACGATGATATCTTACACTCTGCTTTGGTGCTTCTTCTCTTTCCTTAGTAAATTTTCTTATTTAGATAAGAAATATAATCAAGTTTTTTCACTTTGCTTTCTTATGATATATATTTGTGTTGTATTAGTACAGTCATCAACCTCAGCTATCTTGGCCTTTACTTGTTCCACCTCAGTCACTGTATTGTCTCTAATCCTCTCTGCTTGAACATACTCATAAGCAACACAAAGATGTTTCTCTTTCTGAACCTTTTTGAGTTCCTTTTATTGCCTTTGACAACTTGTCATAGGATCCCCATAATAGGAGGAAGAGAACTAGATTTGCATCGGCTTTTTGTGGAAGTGACTTCTCGTGGTGGCATTGAGAAGGTAAGATGTGAATATGTGTTACTGGTGGTGCCAATATTTTCCCTAGCTTGTTTACATGAATGGCATTTTTTAGTGTAATTGCACTTCATCTAAAAATTATTAATGAACAAATTATATAAACAAATATTGTGTAATTACATTTTTCTAAAGAAAATAATAATTGTATTAAAATATTAATAACATAACATGCTAAAGTGTTTTAGTAGTATTATATAATTTTGTTTATTTAATGTCCTTTTGAGTTTATAGGCTTTTGGTGTTATCAAATTTATTCATGAAATGGAATATCTGAGTTAGAGTTGTCTGGGAATATGCAACTATTATTGACAATGTAGTCAAAATGTCCTGTTTGTTTTGGTTTGCTGATAAAAACATATTATAGAAAATGTACATACATGCGGTATAGTATACCTAGCTACAAGCTCTTTTTCATGACGTGTGTTAAGGAATCGTGCCAATTTTTTTTTTTTTATATATAATCATGCTTGATATTGACGGGGAAGGCACAATCCTTTTACCTTCCTAAGATTTTCTTCATCTTCAATTACTATTATTAGGAATAAAAAGGAAATATAAGTATAATATTGCAAGAAAAATGCTTCTTACACAACTGTTGGAGACTTCGATTCACAGTCATGCACAACTACGTACATGGCTCTATCTTAAGTTTAACAAGAATGGTTTTTGTGGGGCTAGTTAAACTTGTATGGAGTCATAAGTACAGTTTTGTGTATCATTATGAGTCTTGTGATTAGAACAGTCGTGAGTAGCATTACTTAACTTCCAAAATCTTCTATTACTTTTTTGAAGAGGCCCTACACTGCTCCTGAGAGGGATAGGGGGCAGAAATCCCCCAGATTTGTTCTAATATATGACGGCTTATTTCTCATTTGTGTTTTCCAACATGTTTTCGTCCCTGTTTTATGGTCACTGTATTGCATTGATGTGAAGTGGTGGTTTCCCTGTTTCTGTGTTGTGCTTGTAGTCTTGGTGCAACTTTCTTGTGTTTAAGACTTTTCCTTGGAAGGCTGTGTTTAACATATGATAATAGGTCAGTGATATTTGCCTACAATCCTTTATTTACCTTTTTTATCAATTTAATATGGTGGCGCTATGAAGTCTTTATAATTGATTACAAGATCTTGCATTAAATGGGAAGGATGCTTGCAATTTGTGAAAAACATGCTAGAAAACTTTTTGAATTTCATTCATTATTCTCTAGATATATTCAAAAAATTTGGTTTGTTTGGTTACAGTGAGAGTAATTGTTGCTAAACTATCTGGTTAATCTGACTTGCAAATTCTTAGAGAGAGAAGATGGACTAGTCTTCGTTTTTTCTAAAATTTATGATAATTAACTGGGTTCATTAGGCAATCAGGGTATGTTGAAATTTATCTTTACCCAAATGGCAAGCCTTATATCCATGCAGGTTTTCATTTAATTTAATTACAGAGAACTCTACCTCTCAAGAGGTTGATGCATGATGAGCTAATGAGGTTAATTGGCCTTGCTATACAGATGTCATTCTCTCTTATTTCACTTGTTTAAACATTTTTTAGGATGATAGCAGATAACCAAGTCTCTTATTCTATTTGTTGATAGCATTATGGATGATAGCAGATAACCAAGAGAGGAAAAAACTAACATTGAAAGCATTATGCATGATGTGTAACTCAATAATATTGAAATGTTCTTTTCTTTGTCAAGAGAGGAAAAAAAACTAACATTGTTCCTTATTAAGCAGAGATATAGTGTGAAAATAACCTAATTTGAAATTAGCTCCTCATAACTTAGTGGTTTTTCCCCCATTCATTTAATTCTTGATTAGTATTAGATAGACTTGTATTTTATCTTAAGTTCTGAACAGCCTTCTCATTATTCATGAAGGTTATTAGTGGTGTTGTATTAAGTAATAATCTTCTCTGACGGCTAACAGTTTAGAGTTACAAAGTTTTGTTGTGATCTAAGCTATAAGCATATATGATAGATTTGCTATACTCCTAAAACCGTGCTACCTGGGAAACACCTTAGACTGTGTTCTTTGTTACTTTCATCTTTTAAATTTGTCTTAAAACGGGGCTTGCTGTCATTCTAACATTTTCTCCTTTTGTCTTAAGTTTCAATAATTATTTACTCTTTAAAATTTTATTCCTGTAGTGCTTATAGTCAACAATTCAAACCTAGGAGCTAATTGTTTTGGATGACAAGTAAGTTTCAAAGGTAAAAGAAGAAAGGAAAAGTGTGCGGGAGAGTGAAGAAATTACCCCCTGTGAACCAATAAGAGAAATTAAAGGCTTTAAGGGAAAGGCAAACACAGAGTCAAAAATTGGAGTTGCAGGTTGTCTCCCTAGAGATAGAGTTGTTGCGCCACCACATGCACACACACATTTACACAAGAGAGGTAGAGAGAGAGAGAGAGAGAGAAACATTCTGTGATTTTTGACTTTTCTCTATATTTCACTTGTTTGAAGCAAAGAATTGTTCTTTCAGGCTTATACCTACTTCCAGCATTTGCTTGGGTGGGCGTGTTATAGTGCTTGCTACATTTGCACACATGCTGTTAATTCCACCGTTTCTCTCTTTCTGGCTTTGTCTCAGTCAACATGTATTAGTTAGAGAGCCTAGATGAATTATTTAAAAAAGAATAAACTAACAATTTGTTCCTTAAACTTATAGTCCTACTTAATTTTTGTTTGTGAATATTCTTGAGTACATGAATTAGTCTCTAAGAACATCAAATGCATTGCACATTAATCCCTTAAAATATCAATCTCATTGTTTCACTTAGCTTGCAGGGAGTGAGAAGAAAGAGAGTTCAATTTCCAGGAGAGTGTTAAGGCATAGAGGTTAAATTAGCTTAACCATAGTTAGTCGGTCTATTATAGTTTCTGTTATAGTTACAAGGCATATGTTACTAAATACTCCTCTATATTATTGTGTATCAGAGAACAAATTAATAGAATGGGTTTTCATTTTGTGTGTGTCATTCTCTCTCTCTTTGTCACTCAAATTAGGTTTAATATTTTCGGAGACTAATAAAATAATCAAAGTAAAATGAGTTAATAATTTTAAAGATTGATTTATTCACTTAATAAAACTCAGATATCAAAGATAAATAAATAAATATCAGTTATATGATAATTATAAGAATAATAATCAGCTCTAAGTATGGTAGTGGTACGAAGTGCTAGTGCGTGCCTCTATCACCCTTTCTCTTTTTCTCTTTTTGATAAAAAATGAAGACTAAGCTATCCAGTCTCCTCTGTTTTCACACTTAGTCAAAACCCTCCAGAAGAAGATATATAAAAAGAAAAGAATATACTAAACCACCTGTCCTGGACCCTTCTGTCTCACTCACACTCTCTCTTTTCATTTTTTGAAAAGAAAGAACAAGAATTAGTTTATGATAACATACATCATCCGACATGTAAAGGTCACAACTCATGTGCCTAAATTCTAACTTTATCAAAAGGGCGGCAGTTATTATTTAATTTATTATTCTTTTCTTTTATATTTACGTGTTAAATTAAGGAATATCCTTTTTAATTTTTTGAGTAAATGGACAATGAGGACCCTTACAAATAATATGATATTTACTATAGTTTGCTAATCGATCACTTTCCCTAAGCCCTTAACTAATGGAGAAGAGAAAGGACTAAGTGAAGATGTATTGATGTATCACTAAACTACTTAGTCAACATAACCTTTCCCTTCCAAATAGCCTAAATCAACACTTGTGTTGTATTAGTACAGTCATCAACCTCAGCTATCTTGGCCTTTACTTGTTCCACCTCAGTCACTGTATTGTCTCTAATCCTTTTTGCTTGAACATACTCATAAGCAACACAAAACCTTCTCAGCCTATCTAACTCAGCATTGCCATTAGCCCACTGCATGTACTGCATCCTTTCTTTCCTTAACTTCTCTAGAGCAGGTAATATCTCCTGGTTAAGAAGATTATTAATCTCATCAAGCTCTTGGCAATTGTGACAGCTTTATATAACAATATAATATCTATGATATAGTTATTAAAATTGTCTAACCTTTTTATTTGCCATTAACACAGGAAGAATAAGAAAGGAAAGAAACCTTGGTTGTTGTCTTCCAGAATGTGTTAACACTGGAAGATGTTTAAGGTTTTAATGGGTCAGCTCATTAAACAAGTTAATTTTTATGTCCTCAGTGTTTCCATCTTTCTCCTTGGTGGCTTAGTAGTTTTTTGTGACAATCTAAAACTAAAAAATGATTGTGCTTTGAATTGTTGGGAAAGTAGAAATAAAATAAGGACAGTTGCTTTAGCCATTGCATATGTAATTTTCCTAGTGTTGAATTTGAGATCTTTTCACCAAATTTTTCTTTTTATTTCTTGCCAGGACAACTCTTCTACATCAAATTTGAAGATTGAAGCCCTAACTTTTCCAAGATTAGTGTTATCTTCACATTCTCCCACTGTTTTCCACCCTTAGATCAAGGTATCATAGTTATTTGAAGTAGATTGGTATTAGTTTAATATGTTATTATAATTTGTGCTATATTGAATTAAGATGTGTCTGTATGCCTAAAAATAGGATGGAAGTTCCTGAACATCGTAAGTGGATGGATAATATGGTGGGTCCTGATAAGAGAACAGTTACAGATGAGTTTATGGCAGGAGTTGTTGAGTTTATAGAGTTTGCTTGTAGTCAAAATCATTTTAAAAGTGTAGGAAAGTTGAGGTGTCCTTGTAAAAAATGCAAGTGTCAGAAGTATTGTTCAGTTGATGAAGTGAAAACCCACATTTGTATGAAGGGATTTATGAGTAATTATTATTATTGGACCAACCATGATGAACCAAGACTTCTCTTTCCACCAATGGTTTCAAGAAACTCATATTACGGAAGTAGTGACTTTCAGGCATGCTTTAATGATCAGGAACAGATGGTGATGGATGCTGCTGGACCATCTATTGGTAATTATATAGAGCAACAAGGTTTTGCTCCTTGTGAACAGAGGGATGAAGATACTAACCCGGAAGCCAAATTTTTTTTTAATATGTTAGAAGCTGCGCATGCTCCTTTGTATGACGGTTGTCAAAATTATTCTGAATTGTCAGCTGCAGTGGAAGCTTTGGGTATCAAGTCGGACTGCAACATTTCTGAGAATTGTTTCAATCGGTGGGTACAATTTATGGGAAATGCATTGCCAAATGAAAATCGTATGCCTAAAAACCTCTACTGTGCAAAGAAATCAGTGGAGTAATTATGATTAGGTTGTATAAAAATTCACTGTTGTCGAAACGGTTGCATGATTTATTATAGTCCTCTTGATTTGGAGCTTCGTCATTGTAAATTTTGTGGTGAAGAGCGTTACAAAAGGGTCATCAGAAATGGCAAAGTAAGAGAACTTCTAGTGAAAAAAATGTAGCATTTTCCACTTATTCCAAGGCTGCAAAGACTTTATTCGTCAATACAAACTGTAAGTCAAATGAGATGGCATCGGGAAACTATGAGGGTAACAGGCTCTTTGTCTCATCCATCTGATGGCGAAGTCTGAAAAAAATTCGATGAAAAATATCCTGAATTTGCAATGGACACTCGAAATGTGAGGTTAGGTTTGTGTGCTGATGGATTCGCTCCATTTGATAAAACAGGTCAGACTTATTCATGTTGGCCAGTTATTGTTACCCCTTACAATCTTCCCCCTTGGATGTGTATGAGAAGAGAGTTCTTATTCTTGACCATTATAATCTCTGGTCCTTCCAATCCAAAGAATAGAATTGATGTGTATTTGCAACCACTTATAGATGACCTCATATTTTTATGAAATACTGGTGTCACGACTTATGATGTCTCACTAAAACAGAACTTCAACATGAAAGCTTGTTTGTTGTGGACCATTAATGACTTTCCTGCATATGGGATGCTTTCAGGTTGGATGACAATGGGAAAACTTGCTTGTCCAATATGTATGGAGTGTTCAAAGGCATTTACCCTTCGACATAGTGATAAACATCATTTTTATATATTATTTGATCATCATATATAGTGTTTTCATCCTCTCCTACACTTATTTCTATCACTTAAGCTATGCTTTATGATTTGAGTTCTATTTTGGTCTTTGGGATTTTTTTCCAGCATTTCCGTCTTTTTGAACCTGTCTTTGTATTTTTGTTATATATGGAGTTTGAGACCACTAAAAATTATGATTTTGGTCTTGTAGGAAAGATAAGACAAATGTATATAACTTTCATGAAGAGCCTAAGATCCAGTTCAGAGGTCCAGTGGGCCGAATTAGACTAAGAGTCCAAGACAAGGACAACAAAAACGGAATCTGACCTTTGGGTGATTAAATGACCATAAAGTGAGATAGGGTTGTCCGTTTGGCATGATTTCGGTGGAATTGGAATCGTAAGACATAAAGGAATAATCCATATGAAGACAAGTTTGCCAGCCAGAAGCATCTTGGACCCGTAATTAGTGGTACAATGTTGGAGGGAAACATGCAGCCGAAAGTAGACTTGACAAAGGTGGTCTTGGTCGGTTTTGATGATTATGATTCCTTCCCTTTTTGTCTAAATGGAGGAATTCCCCATGCTGACTATCTCTCACTCTCTGATACACTTCTAACTTCATCTTCAACCTTGGGAGCGGATCTTGGACATCCATGGAAGAGTAGAGACCCTTGTAACCAGCTAGACTCCTTCTTGAATTCGGTTAGGTTTTGAGACTCCATTTATATTGTAATTGAGTTTATGTCATCTTCTTTGTTTTCTGGAGTATTTTGAATCTTGTATGAATATATAGAGATTTCTGTTATCCATTCAAGTGTTATGTATGAGATAGAATCTTGATTGATGAATCTTTATTCTATTGCATGAAACAAAGGAAATACATTGGTTGATATTCGATTTTTAGATAAATAACAGATTACAAGATGTATGTAATTGCATGGATTTGTAATATATGTTGTTGATCGATTTTTGAATGATGATTCTATAGGAGAAGATGGTTATGATGCAGAGATTTCGGTTATAACTAAAATCAACCAACGACTTGATTAATCACATTTAGTCTAGGATAAACCAAACTAATTCTTGAAGAATGTCTAGTGAGGTTGCATTTTTGATAATATAATCTGTCTAATTTTCCACTTATGTTCTAATTTGATTGTGTTAAAATCCAAACCCCCCTTTTGAGATCTTGAAACTATCATTGAACCTTAGCATTCCTTGAGAGATGATCTGGAGTTACCCTATATTGCATTCTTTATAGGGGTTCGGTAATATTTTTGGTAGATCACGACAATCATTATCACATAGTCGAAAGACGTCTTTCTTTGATTGTCATCGACAATTTTTGCCACTTGATCATAGTTACAGAAGGAATAAGAATGATTTTCGGAAGAGACATACTGAAACATCTTTACCTCCACCTCGGTTAACAGGTGAAGAAGTGTTGGAAAGGGTTAGACATATGCCTAGCATAACTAAATAGACATATGATAATATCCCAGGGTATGGAGTTATTCACAACTGGACGAAGCAATCTATATTTTGGGAGTTACCAATCTATATTCATAACTAAATAGATGTTATGCATATTGAGAGAAATGTCTTTTTGAATATTTTATACACAGTGATGGACACTAAAGGTAAGACAAAAGACAATTTTAATGCAAGGCTCGACTTGGTAGAAATTTGTAGATGGAATGAATTAGAGCTGTAGGATGGAAGAGATGGAAAGCTAATTAAACCCAAAGCAAAATACACATTAACTAAGCAACAAAGGTTAGCTGTGTGTGAATGGGTCAAAAAATTGAAACTGCTAGGCGTATATGCCTCTACATTATCAAGGTGTGTTGACATGAGATAAGCAAAGTTGTTTGGTCTGAAAAGTCATGATTGTAATGTGTTTATACAACGCTTACTCCCAATTGCATTCAAAGTATTGCCAAAGCCTATTTGGAACACACTCATAGAATTTAGTCAGTTCTTTCGAGAATTGACTTCCCCATTGTTGCGAGAGGATACTTTACATGTGATGGAGCAAAACATTCCAGACATTTTTTGTAAATTAGAACAAATTTTTCCTCCAAGTTTTTTTGACTCAATGGAACACCTTCCAATTCATTTGCCATACGAAGCAAGGGTTGGAGGTCCAGTGTAATATCGATGGATGTATCCATTTGAAAGGTAGAGTTATGTCTCCTTTTTGTTTTTTTTAAATTATGGAATTGTATTCATAGTACTAAATGTATCAATTAAGTGTATTAGGTTTATTTGCACACTAAAAGACAAGGTGAAGAATACAGCTGCAGTTGAAGGATCAATTTCTGAAGCTTATTTGGTAGAAGAGACCTCTACATTTGCATCCTACTATTATCCACCTGATGTTCCATGTAGAAGGACTCAAGTACCACGAAATGATGATGGAGGTCAAGGTTGTTCAAATAGACCACCGCTTTCTATCTTTAATTATCCTGGCCGTCCAACCGGAAGATGCATATCCTTCATGTTAGAAGAAAGGGACTTGCAAACCGCACATTTATATGTTCTTCTAAATTGTCCTGAAGTGGAGCCATTTTTAACGTAAGTGTATAAAATGTTCATTTAAGTGTTATATGTATATATATATATATATATATATATATATATATATATATATATATAAATCACTATAAATTGTTCTAACATGTTTTTTAAATGTAGCACATATACTAATATGTTACAAGAATGTGGGATGAGTGACTCGAAAGTGGACAGATAAATCTCCACAATATTTCCTATTTGGTTTAAAGAATACGTATGTTGCACGAATTCTCCTTAATTCCTTATTTTCTAACATTTTGCTTCTTATGTGAGACCGACTTAAAATATTTGATGACTAGGTGCTAAATAATAATGTTGAAGATGCCTTTCTAAAGAGTTTGGCATGGGGTTCTCAAAGAAAAGCCAACAAATGGCCATCATATTATGTAAATGGTTATAAATTTAATACAAAAGATCATGGCCAAGGTATGGGTACAACAAATTTTGGTGTATGTTGTCCAGGTGGTACGGATGAAACAACAGAAAATAATTATTATGGGGTTTTAACAAACATTATTGAAGTACACTATACAGGATGGCTTATAAAGGTGTTAGTTTTATTCAAATGTGGTTGGTTTGATCCCACCTTAAATTATGGAACAAAGGTAGATAACTATGAGATTGTTGAGGTTAGAACATCCAGGAGATATAAAAATTATGACCCTTTTATATTTGCACAACAAGCAATGCAAGTATATTATACACAATATCCTGAAGGGCAACGTGATTGGTTAGTAGTGATCAAAACTAAGGCATGAACCACAATACAAATTGCAATAGAAACTAAAATACCTGAAAGTGATGCTTCATACCAAGAAGAGTCATCAATGCAATCGCCTGTAATAGTTGCAAATGACAATCTCAAGCAGAGTCTTGTTGATATTGAAGGCCCTGTGGATGAAGTATATGGTTCTTCTTTGAACCTACATGAAGTAGATGCAGATATAGATATTGAAATAGAAGATGTGGATGAAGAAGATACTGAGGAAGAAGGAGAATGGGAAGATGAAGAAGAAGAGGAAGAAAATGATAACGATGAAGATGTTTAGGTATTGTTAGGTTTCATTTTACTAAGTGTATTATGTAGATCATATATTATGTATTTTTGAAGTAGATTATAAATCTATGGTAGTATGGTTATGAGTTTCGTTATCATTGTCTTTTGTAATTATTTTTATTTTTTATTATTAAATTGTCATTAAATTTCATTGAAATAGATGATTATAATTATCTTTTTGTTTATAGATGACAGGTAGAGGAAGGGGTAGAGGTAGAGGGCGGGGACGGGTTATCTCTCAGCCATATACACAGCCAGACACATCACCTGTTGCTGACATAGCTCACTTTGAGCAGATCCACACTAGACATACACCTACTTTATCTCCCTTTTCCCAGACTTGTCATACTTCTACTCTATCTTCCCATTCACAAGCATCTCATTCCAGTGCCTCATCTCCTCATCTTTCTAGTACAGTTGCCCCTACCCCACCTACACATACTACATGTGCCCCATCTCCTGATCAATCTGCATGTTCAAATGTTGAGCCAGTTCCTTTCACACAGAATATTCAATGGGGAACAAGGGACATAGATGGTCGAATTTGAATTAGATCTGCATTTGGAAACACGTAAGTAATATGTGTGTGTGTGTGTGTTTTTTTTGTCAGTATATTTATTTAAATTGATATCTATACTTTCAGGTTTTATCCTGACATCTTAACAAGAGGTGTCATCACAACAATTTTCAAGAAAAAATTTGAAGGTGCTTGGTCCAGTTGGGGAAAAGTTGACAACAATACCATTCAAATGTGGTTCGAGGAGTTTAAGGTAATATGTAACATTTGCTATCATATTTATTGATATCTTTTTTAAAAATGTGTGAATGTTATGTTAATTTGTTTACTTTATTTGTTTAGGCAAATTTTAAGTGGTTGGACAATGATGAGCAAAATATTAAGAAGTCATTTGACAGCAAGGGCTCAACAGCCTTGAAAAATGCATTGTTTAAGGTGCGTAGCGGTGAGGACAAGGGTGTTTGGATTCCACCAGAGAAGCTACAACAATTAAGGGCTGAATGGGATAGTGAAGACTGGCAAGATAAAGCTAGAAAAAATAAACAAAATAGACTCTCTAAAGAAGGACTTAATGTACATAGTGGAGGGTCTATATCTGCACAAGAGCATGCCAAACGAATGGTGAGTAATTTCTCTCAAATATATAGTGATTTAAGTTTTTACTTCAATATTAAGTAACTTTTTATTATTTTAGAGGGTGCAAATGAATAAAAAACTGACATGTTTTGAGTTGTATGAGCGGCTTCACCAGCCCAAAGGAAAGCCATCGGAGTGGTTCAACGACCAGCAAGGAAGAATTGCTGTATGTAGTCACTACTCTTCTATTTTCATTTCTTTACAAATATTCATTTTGTTTTATCATTTTATTTTTTCAGGAAATGTATCGAACAAAAATAGCTGAGAGACAGTCCGCATCTCAGAGCGATGAGGGTTCTAGCCAACACTCCACTCAACATTCAGACAATGTTGTTTATTTGGATGTGGTTGGCGGCATGAACAATAAAAGACGGATATATGGACTGGAATCTCAAGCACATAATGTATTGATACCAAGTTCTTCTTCTAGGTTTTCTGCTTCTGATGAAGTCTTAGCAAGTTCCTCTTCTGTTATGAATGCAAAAATTGAGACTTTATCTACACGGCTCAAACAGAGTGAAGATGAAAATTTTATGTTAAAGCAAAAGATGGAGGAATGGGATCGGATGTTTCGGCGCCTCATGATAGATGGTAGTATAAGAATGCCCTCCTCGTCTCCACCTAGAGAAGAAGAGAATAATAACAATGACCAAAATAGTAATGCTGCTGATGGATCATGATAGTTTGTGTTATTTATGACTCTGTGTTATGTATGTTTCATTGGTGATATTTTCATGTAATGTCATGGGATTATTAAATTTTTGTTGATATGTTTATGGATGATAAGAGGTTTGACATTATGTAAAATGTATGTTGATATTTCTGCCTGAAATTGTTGGTTTTTTGGCTATTGTGTTGGTTGATGGGTTTTAGATTTTTTAAATTTTTTTTATTTTCCAGATATTAGAGACGGATTTAGAGACGGAATATTCTGTCTCTAAAATGAGAAACGAAACTGGAATTAGAGACGGAATGTGTAAAAAAATTTAGAGACGGATCTTTACTTTTAGAGACAGAAATATTCCGTCTCTAAATTTTAGCGACGCCGATTTTAGAGACGGAATTATTTCCGTCTCTAAATACGAATTTTCTAGTAGTGAATATCAAACAACTTATCATGAATAAAAGAAGGGCTCTAAAGACCCAATGATATTTTTCGTTGTCCACTTAGTCTTCATCTGTCAACTTAGAAAATTCACGTTGTAACCAATTTAGGAAAACTCCACTTTTCTCTTTCAAAATTCCTCATGTCCCAAATATTTCTTACAAGACTCTTATCTGCCTCATTAATGCCTATGACAGGCTTCCCAATGAATTGGCAAGCCTATATATATATAAATCCTCTAGGCAAAAACAAAACTACGCATTACAACAGGAAGAATGATCCTCTCTTACATATCTTTGTACAAATTGGATAGAAGAAATTGATCTAGCTTGATCTCTTTTACATCTTAAAAGTATTTAAGTTTCCCCAATTGATGGTATTAAAATTTTAAACATCTATTTTAGTCAATTTAGTTAAGTCTTCAATTTCTTACCAAAATTTAATATGTAAGAAATATATAATCAAAATAAATAAAAATAATATATAATCAAATTTTTAATTAAAAAATTAAAAAATAAATAAATAATTGACTTCTATTAAATCTACTTTTGCTCCAGAGGAGAAACTCTAGTTTAATCTTTTTCTTACAACAATAAAAAAATTGCTGTAATTTAAATGTAGTTAATGTCTTGGCCAAACTTGTATAAAAGCTAAAAAAGTATTTTTTTTTACATAAGTGGGTTTTTTTTTTCTCTCTTTGAGATTTAGGCGAAACGAGGTTTGAATGTGATTTAGTGATGAGGTGTACCTTGGACAGTTTGTATGTGGTCTTATGTTCAAAATCTCTTTCTTTATCATCTTTTAAAAAAACAAAAAATATTAAATACATAATTTGTTCTTTGTAAAAATACACTCCCAGTGAATTTAGTACTTGAAATTACTCGATTACATTAGTCTTTGAAAAGTATAAACTCGTTACAATTTGTTTCTAAGGTAAACTTCTCCTGGCATTATGTAGAAAAATGCAGATCTAAACCATTGTAGAGCACACTGGGCAAGTGATGTGTTCACATGTCACACAGCCATTGCTCAATCATCCCCACCTCACGTTTAAGCCTTACGGAATTTCCTAATGTGTGCCAATCCGCTCTCTTCAAACAACGAAGCTTCTAAAACCCAAGTTTCCTTCATCCCTCTCTCTTTGACCTTGATACAATTCAAATCATCAACAATATCACATTTCTTTTACCCATGTAAAGCCATTGTCTTTATCTTTTTCATCTTCGATTCCACAATAACAATACCCATCAAGTTAATTATCTCCCACCTAAGCTAAATCTTCAGAGTATGGGTTTGTAATCTATGGTGATAAGATGATTTTGGACTTTTTTGAAGGAGGAGGAGGCAGTGCTTCTACTTTGTATTAGGAAAGTCGTGTAAATATGTATAAGTATCTGTTTTGGAAATCATGTTTCAGAGTATTTTTAAGAGTGATTTTAGGAATAGGAGAATATTTGACAGTGACTTTAGGAGTTTGTTGGTCTCTCAAAATTTGTATATATTCTACCTTTTGGCTATTGGAAATACACAAAAAAAAAACACCCAACCACATTAGAATATAGTATTAGAGTAGAAGGGAAATCTAGCTCCTTCATCGCCATGGCTGGCAATGTTGATAAGGGAGGGAATGAAGGTTCTGGTTTTGGAACGAAGAAGACACCAATGACTGATCTAACTTTACCTTATTATCTCACGTCGGGAGATAATCCTGGCATCATTGTCACTCCTATACAACTCAAAGGCAACAATTATGATGACTGGGCGAAGGCCTCACATAACACCTTTAGAGCAAAGAAGAAGCTTGTCTTTATTGATGGCAAGATTCCAAAATCGATGGATGACTCATCTGAACTTGAAGATTGATGGGTCATGAACACAATATTAGTTGGTTGGATATTTAACATCATTGATCCATCTTTAAGATCCCGTCTTTCTACCTAGAGAGTGTGAAAGACTTATGGGAAGACCTAAAGGAACGATTCTCAATTGGAAATGATGTATGAATCCATCAATTGAAAAATGACATTGTCAATTACAAACAATTGGTTTAAAATGTTGTGGCTTATAATTACAGGAAATTAAAGACCTTGTGGTAACAATTGGCTATTTATATGAAGCACCTAATTTGTAGTTGCTTGGGATGCACATGTGGTGTAGCTTAAGAATTAGCACAGGAGAGAGAAAATGAGAAGGTTCATCAATTTTTGATGGGACTCAACGGCACTGTGTTTGGCATAATAAGATCAAATATTCTAAGTATGTCACCTTTGCCTAACATCAACTATGTATATGCTATGATTATGATTGAGGAAATGCACCCAGATATAGCATGAACATGAGACAAATGGGCCAATGTAGTTAGCTTTGTAGTTTAAGCCAAAAAAAATGCCAAGTTAGGAGCAAGCAAAAAGGACAATAAGGGGACATGCACTAATTGTGGAAAACTTTGCCATGAAGTGAATAATTGTTTCTAAATCATTGGGTATCCAGATTGATGGCATTTTGGCAAAATTCGACAAGGTGCTAGATGTGGAAATTATGGAGGTCATGGTGTTGGTGCTGGACATGGAAGAGGTGCACAAATAGCTAATGCTGCATAGACACAGGCTCGTGGTACCACATGCACATAATCAAGGGGAGTGGCAGATGAATGTGGTTCTTTTCCTAGTCTTAAAAACGAATAATGGACAACTCTGTTAACTATTCTTAGTAGTCAGAAGCTTGCATGATCCACTGAAAACCTCACTAGTAAGTAAATCTAAAAACCTTGGTTGATGGACACAGTAGCTTTAAATCACATGATAGGTGATTTTAGCTTACTAACAAAGGTGGTTAATGCTTCACCTTGTCCTATTGGATTGCTCGATAGAAAAGACACAATTGCTATAATAGAACGAGCAACAAAATTTAGTAAAGTTTTGAACAACATGTTATATGTGCCAAATCTAACCTACTATCTTATCTTTGTGTCTCAAGTAATACATAACTCAAATTGTACAATCACTTTTTTTGATAAATTGTGTGTGATATAGGACCACACTTTGAGGACAATGAATGGTGTGGGTGAGTAGCTTAACAGGGTTTATTTTTTTTGTACAGTCACTTTTGCACAAGCATGCCAAGCAAGTGGAGTTGATTCTTTCACTATGTGGTAGGGGTATATGGGGAATCCTTCCAGTCAAGTAGTTAGTTTGCTTCTTAGTATTCCTACTGTTAAAAATTATAAGCACGAACAAATATGTGATATTTGTTTGAGAGCCAAGCAGACAAGATATGTTTTTATTTCCAGTCACAATAAAATCACTAAACCTTTTGAATTGATACATTGTGATGTGTAGGGTGCTTATCGTGCATGTTCTTTTTTTTTTTGTGTTTCCTATTTTTTGGCTATTGTGGATGATTTTTCTCATTCTATTTGGATATATTTATTGGCTGAAAAGAGTGAAGTAGGGGAGACATTCTTACAAATTTTGGTGCTATGGTGGTCATTTAGTTTAATAAAAGGGTTAAACTTGTGAGAATCGACAATAGTACCAAGTTCAATGCTTTGAAAAAATATTTTTCTGAACATGGAATAATTCATCCAACTTTAATGGTGGACACTCATAAGCAAAATGGTCGTGTAGAGTGGAAACATAGGCACATTCTAAATGTAGCTCAAGGTGTTTGCTTTCAAGCAAACTTGCCCATTGAATTCTGGGGTGAATGTGTCCTTACATCATGTTACTTGGTTAACTGCATTCCTACTACTTTGCATAAAGGAAAAAGTCCCTATGAGGTATTATTTGGTAAGGCCCCCACCTATTCTTATATTTGAACATTTGCATGCTTATGCTATGTTCACAATTAGCCTTGAAAAAAAGATAAATTTAGTGAGAGGATTCTATAATGTCTATTTGTAGGTTATCCCTATGGCAAAAATGGTTGGCATCTCTATGACCTTGAGAGTGGCAAGTATTTTAACTCTCAGGATGTTGCGTTATGAGAAAATGAATTTTCCTATATTACAAGTTGTTCGGTTGTGAAAGATAACTCACCTACACCAATGAACATTTTGTGGAATGAAGTCTCCTCTCTAACCGATGATGCTAGCATAGGTATACATGATGTAAATGGGAGTAGTGGAGATGAAGGGAGTGATTATAAGGTCTGAAAAGTGTCTAATACTACAGAAAACTCTGATGAAAATGTTGGGCAAAAAATATCTAATGCCGAATAACTTTGGGATGGTCACAAGGAGTAATGACCACTAAGAAAATTAAAAGACTATATATGCCATATTGTGTGTTGTTCAAATGACCTTACTACCAATTCACCCACATCATTTATGTCATCAAGTACGTTATATCCTATTACACACTATATGGCTCACAATAATTTTTCTATAAGACATAAACAGTTTCTTACAGTTGTCACAACTGGACATGAACCAACTTGGTTCTCTGACGCCATGAGAGATCCTCAATGGCATAATGCCATGAAGCAAGAAATAGATACCCTTGAGCAGAATGGAACTTAGACACTAGAGACATTACCCCTTGGAAGACAGCTATTGGATGCAAATGGATGTATAAAATAACGTACAACTCAGATGGAACAATTAAGTATCCTAAGGTGCGGTTAGTTTTTTGTGGAGATAACAATAAAGAAGGAATTGATTACAATGAGACATTTGCACTAGTGGCAAAGATGGTGACTGTATGTACTGTAGCAACTGTTAGATCAAGGGTGTTGTATCAAATAGACATTCATAATACTTTTCTACACAGTGATCTTGATGAAGAAGTTTATATGCAACTACCTTCAGGATTCTTTTCTCAACACTCTAGAAAAGTTTGTAGGTTACGAAAATCTCTCTTTGGTTTGCGACAGGCACCTGCAATTGGTTTACAAAACTTGCTATTGCTCTGAAGACATATGGATTTAAGCAGTCCAATGCAGATTACTCACTGCTTACTAATCATAATAACATTATGACTTTGAGTATTCTTATGTATGTTGATGATCTAATAATTGTAGGAAACAATGAAAATGTCTTTGGAAGATTCAAACTATATCTTAGTAATTGTTTTTACATGAAGGATCTTGGGATTTTATGGTATTTCTTAGGCCTTGAGATTGCTAGAGAACTTAAAGGAATATTTTTGTGTCAATGAAAGCATGCTATGGATATTATTTTAGAAATGGGTTTGTTAGGAGCTAAACATGCAAGCTTTCCTCTTAAGAAAAATCATGATTTGGCCCTAGCAATTAGAGCCCAATTTGAGGATCCTGAACGATATCGATAGCTTGTTGGGAGATTGATCTATTTGACTATTTCTCAGCCTGAACTTAGCTATTCCATTCATATTTTGGCTCAATTAATGCAATGTCCTCAGCAAGAGCATTGGGATGCTACAATGGTGGGTGGTTTGTTATTTAAAAGGCCATCTAGGGCAAATAATTTTTCTTCAGTCTGATAGTGATATGAGACTATATGCTTACTGTTATTCTAATTGGGCAAGTTACCCTTTTACACATCGTTCTTTCATAGGCTATTTCATATTATTGGGTAAATCTCCTATATCTTGGAAGACAAAAAAGCAGGCTGCTGAGTATTGATCTATGGCTACCTCGACATATGAGTTAAAATGGCTCAAAGCTATCTTGCAGGATTTGAGAGTGTCACATCCTCTGCTCATGAGACTGTTTTGTAATAGTTAAGCGGCTATTCATATTGATGCTAATCCAATATTTCATGAATGAATAAAGCATATTTAGGTAGACTATTACTTCATTTGTGATGAAATACAAGATGGTAATATTGCTACCATGCATGTTCGCACTTACAACCAGCTTGCAAATATCCTTACCAAAGATCTTGGCAAACTGTAGTTTGAATTTCTTCTCAACAAATTGGGCATTCAAGACTATCATGCTCTAACTTGAAGGGAAGTATAATGAAAGTCGTGTAAATATTATATGCAAATTTTTAGGAAATCATGTTTCGGATTATTTTTAGGAGTGATTTTAGGAATAGGAGAATATTTGGGAGTGACTTTTAGAAGTTTGTTGGTCTCTCAGAATTTGTACCTTTTGACTATTGGAAATACACAGAGAAAACACCCAACCACATTAGAACACTTCGAACGATGTCATTGTCAGAAACTTTATTCCAATACGGCCATCTACACGTTACACTTTGGTATTGAAAGGACTGAAGTTTCTAGGACCTGCACAACAATTATTGGTAAAGCTTTGTTATATTGGAGATTGTGGAATTAGCGTTGAAAGGATAACGATGGAAACAAATTTTCAAAACCAATATTCTACTTTTATGAAATCAAGAGTCAAGAGAGGTAGGCACTTTTCTATGTTTCTTGATAGAAAAATAGAGAAAGATTGATTACTCCTCTTCCTTGTACATCTTTTAAGTTCTTCACCATCTCCACCTGGCTCTGCATTATTTCATTTTCAAATAACTTGTTTGAAACCCATCAAGTGGGAATGAAATAAAAGGAAACAAATAGACCACTGCTTTCTCTGTTTCATTTTTAAATAACAATGGTCTGGGTTTGATGAGAGAGTTTTGGGCGAAAGAAAAATCTTAAGTACAATGGCTAGTGTTCGCCTCATTTTATGACACTTTTATTAGATTTTATTTTACTCTTCTTTTGATTTGTAATTTTTTCTTCAGAAAGTGGAACGTCCTTTGTGTCGTTTTTCACTATTAAGGATGAGGCAAATGTTGTGCTTTACTTGGTGGGTGTTCACATTACTCTCGAAGTCACACTGTCATCAAGAGTTAAGTCCAACCAGCAAGACCAGTCAAGCTAGTTTGCCTATGTCTTCTATCATGTCCTTTTAGTTACCATAAGGAACATGTTATCATTCATAGAACTTCTAGCCCTTAATTACTCTCATGAACAAAATGATTTTGCTGAAAGAAAGAAAGCATAGACATATTATTGAAATAGGTCTTATCCTTCTAGCCAATGCTATTATGCCTTACTTTTTGGGATTTAACCTTTGAAACTATAGTTTTCCTTATTAATTGATTACCTACCCTTATTCTTAATGGTTAACCTCTGTTAGAAATATTATGCAAAGTGAAACCAAATTTGCTGCTCTCAAAATATATGGTTGCTCATGCTTTCTTATCCTAAAACCTTATAAGCACCACAAGTTTGATTTCAAGACTCTTGAGTCTGTTTTCCTGGTCTATTACACCACCAAAGAAGGGTACAAATGTCTAGCTCCTAGTGAAAAAGTTTACATCACTCAAGATATTAATTCAACGAGTTTCATTTTCCTTTCAAAACTTCTTTTCTTACTTCACCTACCAGTGTTGTTCCTAGTCTAGAACATTTGGTTTCAGCTAGACCACCTATCTCTTCTATGCCTAACACAAATAATATTCTTCATTGCCTCCATCACCATCAGTAATCCACGCTTATGATTTATAGAATACAACCTCCACTACATCTTATTCTGATTTATAGCATACAAAAAACTGTAAGCACACGAATCTAGCTGCTACACTTCTTAAGTAGAGTGTTAGTCTAGTTTAGATCTCCATACAGACTGATGTCTCTGCTTCATCTTCACCTCAATTGCTTGGCACCCATCAGATGCTTATATGAGGTAAAGCAAGTGTGTTCAAACCAAAAGCATTGCTATCCACACATAACCAGCATTTATTGATGATGCTTTTAAATCTCCTTCTTAAAAAGCTGCAAGTGGGTATTACATGTTAAGAATAATGCATATGGTAGTGTCTAAAAGTTGAAGGCTTGGTTGGTTGCTAAAGGTTTCCATCAAAGGGCTCGTTTTGACTTCTATGAGACTTTCAACTCAGTTGTCAAACCCACCACCATTAGGATACTTTTCTCCTCAGCTCTTTCTCTAAGGTTGGAATGTTAATTAGATTAATGTAGGCAATGAATTCCTTAATGGTGTTCTTCAAGAAAATTTGTACATGGAACAACCAATTGGATTTACTGGCGATAAATATGATCTTTTTTGCAAGTTGCATAAGGGATTTTATGATCTCAAACATGCACCTTGTGCTTGGTTTGAAAAGCTGGCCTCTACCCTTGTATCCTTTGGTTTTGTACCTAGCAAATGTGATAAGTCCCTCTTTATTAAAGTCACTCCTACGCACTGCCTCTATGTGTTAATTTACGTAGATGATATACTAATTACAAGAATCTCTTGCTTCTATCTCTTAACTTATTGCAGATTTGCATTCTCACTTCTAACTCAAAGACCTTGGGCTTCTCAATTGCTTTCTAGGTACTGAGACAACTTACTTACCAGATGGCAGTATGCATTTATGTCAAACAAAGTATCTCAAAGAGATGTGCTCAAGAAATCCAAAATAGAGTGAGCCAAAAGTATCAATACTCCAATGACATCTGGTCTAAGACTCTTAGCTCAAGCTATTGACCCCAAGAAAAATCTCCAAGTCTGTCAATCAATTGTGGATGCCCTTCAGGATGTTACGTACAGTGACATAGCCTGAGTTATCATCTTTTGTTAATAAGGTGTGCCAGTTCATGGATGCTCCCATTGAAGATCACTGGAAAGCTGTCAAACGCATTTGGCATCATTTGGCAGGACCCTTTAAGATACGGACTACATATTTAAAAAGCACCTCATCTTAGTATTTCTGGTTTTGCTAATGTGGATTAAGGGGTTGATTCGAACAATAGGCATTCTACTAGTGGTTCTTGTGTATATCGATGACATAAACTTATTTCATAGTGTTTGAAGAAGTAGTAAGTTGTCTCTAGATCGAGTATTGAGGCAAGGTACTGAGTTTTAGCAAATACTATGTCAAAATTATTTGGAAAAATTTCTACTATCAGAGTTAAACATTAGACTTCCCCCTACTCCAACTGTGTATGATCATAACCTAAGCATGGTATTAATGTTTGTTAATCCTATATTACTCGTCTGAACAAAGCACATAGAGTTAGATGTCCATTTTATACATAAGAAGGTGATATAGAAGCAAATCAATGTGCATCACATTCCTTCTTATGATTATATTGCTTATCTTCTTAGTAAGCCAATGTCTAATTCAAGGTTTGCAGATATCAAAGACAAACTTCGAGTTACAAATCTCAACACTCTTAGTTTGCGCGAAGCTAGGGAAGGGTAGAGAAGAATGCTCAAATTGTAGGGGAGTGTTGAGGTAGTCAGTTTTAAGTTAACTGATAGTCAGTTTTAAGTTAACTAAGGTCGGTTAAAGTTAGATAGTGTTAAGCTTTCTGTTACTATTCAGTTGTATAACTGTCATAGAGTTAGTCATAGATAAACTCTATAAATATATGATTAGATGATAATGAATGCAAGAGCTTCAATTTCTGGTCCTTCCTCATCTTTTTCATTTTGTTTCTCAAACTTTTATAGTGGAGATGATTGACTAGTGGCTAAGTGCCACGTGGGCACATAACTTGTTAGATTAATTCTCCAAGGGTCAGCACTTTTTGACAAATTTAT